>NTHP01000407.1:181842-229758 GCA_003416845.1 Oplegnathus fasciatus | reverse complement strand
GTGTGTTGCTTCAATGCAGAGCCAGCCCAAGGTGTTCTCAGCTGGGCTGGATATCATGGAGATGTACGGGAAGAGTCCAGAGCGCTGTGGAGAGTTCTGGAAAGCCGTTCAGGAGATGTGGCTGAAACTATATGGCTCCAACATGGTCACTATAGCTGCAATCAATGTACGTATAAAACAGCCAGCCCAACGTCAANACACCCCCACCTGTATTCTGTCCCTGGAAAAACCCTTTATCACACAAGAAGTGAGGACTTTTTACATTTACAGCTGCAGTAACAGTATTTTGATTGGAACAAATAAAACACTTGGAAGTCACTGTGGTTGAAGAACAACAGAAAAATAAGAAAATCTACCTGCCTTGTCACACCTTCCACAGGGTTCCAGTCCTGCAGGTGGCTGTCTGATGTCTATCACGTGTGACTACAGGATAATGGCGGACAACCCTCGTTACAGCATCGGCCTTAATGAGACACAGCTCGGTATCGTGGCACCTTTTTGGTAAGGAGTCATAAGTATGACAACAGTCGTGATGGTTGTGGTTATGTTCATGATGATGAATCAAACAACTCTGCTGATCCCTTGCACCGTATCACCTGACTGATCAACTGTAATAAATAATTACTGCTGTTGTCTGCAGGTTTAAGGACACCATGATGAACACAGTGGGCCACAGAACCACAGAGATAGCTCTGGAGTTGGGGCTGCTCTACAACCCTTCGGACGCCCTGAAGATAGGACTGGTGGACCAGCTGGTACCTGAAGACCAGGTCCTCACCACAGCCACTCAAACCATGACCAAGTGGTTGGCTATTCCAGGTACATTACACTTTATATGAATCGTTTATGTTATAGCGTACCATAACATGATCCGAAGCATACATTTAAAATATAAATCTGATGTTTTACATGTTTGCTTTAATTGAAGCATGAATTCTGTTTTTGCTGACCTCCAGTGGTAGAAGTTGTCACCTTGCTGTGGTGATGTAGAAGTGTACTCCAGGGTACATCATGACTTCACTGTTGGGTGTGGTTACAGGTGCAACAAGGCACCCACCAATTATGCTGGTGTGGTCAGAGTTACTATAGACTTTAAACTTGTAAAGAATAACAAGCTCCCATTTAATAAAACGTTGTCCCAGGAAACCAAATCAGTAAAGAAAATAGAATCAAAAGAAATCCCTGACATACTTTATTAGTTCTGTCCCTGCTAGAAATGCAGAGAATAAAATAATAGCAAATAATGATTTAATTATTTTACTGAGTCAAGTCACTGAGAACCATCCAGAATCAATTTAAAGGCCACTGGAGGTCCGTTAAGGCGCTAACTCTCCATCTGCTCAATTTACAGACCACGCCAGACAGATCACCAAGTCCATGATGAGGAAGCCGACCATCGACAAGCTAACGTCCAACAGGGAGGCTGACATCCAACACTTTGTCAACTTCATCACCAAGGACTCCATTCAGAAGTCGCTCCGCATGTATCTGGAGATGCTTAAAAAGAGAAAGGCCTAGAGGAGAGAGGGTGACATAAAATGACACACACATATAAACGCATTAAAGGGACTTTGTGACACTAGTTAAAAACACATCTGCCTTCAGTGTCTTGTGTTCATTGGTGTCAACAGTGCTAAGATCCTTGACTACAGATTTGTGTTCAACCAGCAAAGAATCATGTGTACCATAAAGGTGTGTGATCCTCTCTCATGAGGGAGTGACCAAGCTAGCTCGGGGGAGACATATCCAGGACTGACACCAATACCAAGTATTTCAGTTAAAAATAACATCAATAAATTCCAATTTAGTTTCACACTTTCTGCTTATTTTGAGGAAAGTAAATTTAGATTAAAAGTAAATATTAAAATTGACAGTGCACAGGAGCAGCATTGTTCATGATCTGAAGTTTAGAGCTCCCCAAATCAAAAAAGATCAGGACAGAGTTGCTAATGTTGGCCTACACTCTGATACACTAGCATATGACCCCGCAAAACAGTGTAGTTATCTAATGACATGCCTCTTGGCTTGTCATTAACTTTAGTAACATTAGCTTTACCACTGTAGTTAGTTAGCTGGTTAGCCGGACATGCTAACATTTGAAGCTTACGTTAAAACAGATAAACGCACTATTTAATCCATTCATTCCACTTTTGATCTTTTGGTTTTGGGAAAGCTAAAGAAATACACCATCCTTCACTCTCTTTTAATTCTGGGTATCTCTCTCACTACAGCCAAAGCTTGACACACCTGCTGTGCCTTGTTATGGTTGCTCAGCTATGATTGGACGATTGCTGTTCAGGGGAGGGGTTTAGCAAACGGTCAATTATTGTCACAGACAGGTCTTCGCCATTTAAAGTGCCTAGCCTTACTCTACCTTTATAACAACTAATGAAAGCTTGGGTGCATTTGAATAGCCCACAGTGGGCGAAGCCTTTGTCCTCTCTAACGGATTTATCTACATTCAATTTTTCTAACTGCTTTTTAGCCTGGAGTTTCTGAATAAATGAGTGTATTTATGTGGTCAGTGGATTGATTGATTGGTATGATTAAAGAATGAATTGAAAGGTCAAAATCACATTGTTCTCATTCATTGTCACTTTAATTTTTTGCAGTACTTTATCTCAGGAGAAAAATACCCTCATGGTCTCATTGAGAAATAAAGTCTGTGTCTGTGTGCAGATAGCTTCAGTTTCATGTGCCAAGATTTAAATTCTTGCCACTGAAACTTGTGTCGCCACCTAATACCATGGAGAAAGTCAACAGCAGTGTGTCCTTTCAGAATAATTGCACTAGTTACTCAGAATAAACATTGCTTTTCTTCAGTGGTTTCCAAATTAAAAAATGATCTCTCAGTAAATGTTTACAAGAGGCTTGTTTTCATGTGCCCCACCTTTTATGCACTATTACAAGAGACTTGACTCTTGTTTTTCACATGTCGGTTCAAAGAAGCAAGTTTGCAATGAAATTATTTGACAGATTTGTTTATTTCAGTCTTGTAATTCACGGCTGCATGGTTGGCGATTGTTCCCCCACTGTGTAATCATAATTCAGATTCAGCCTGGAGGCCTGTGAGGGGTTGTTGGAGTCATGATTCAGGCAGCAGGAGCCTAGAGCCTAGCCAATCAGCTTCACCTGCACAGGGAAATGGTCACTGACAGCCAGTGCCTGAGAGAGAAAGAGAAAACATTGTAAAGAGTTTCCCTGTGGCACAGTGTGTTGTTAGTCCAGCTTTACAGCTTGGTATACAGAATGTTGCTTCAGTTTACACAGTTAAACAGAAAACAGCTGTTGCTTGTACAATTATGTTTTATTATATGTTGTAAACTCAATAGGCCATCAAAATACCCTTTCTACCAGCATCACTAAAGGACTATATACAGTATAGTGGTTTTGCTTGCACTGCTGACCATTTTCCGTAATCATTTTTTCTTGCTTGCTAATATGTTTAAAAAATAGTCAACAAGCAAAAGAAAAACTGGTTAAAAAAAATGACAATTTGCAGTTTTATTGTGGGGCTTTTTCTCAGCTGGGACCAATAACTGCCTTGAGGCTGTTGTCATTTCTACACTTTACACAAGTAAGATATAACATGTTAATTACTGAGCTTTAGAGGTGCTGGTAACGTGGACCGTTACCAGGCTCTGTCCAGTGGTAGTTTCTAGTCTTTGTGCTAAGCTAAGCTAACAGGCTGCTTGCAGGAGCTTCATATTGACTACAGACATGAGAGTGGTTTCAATCTGAACATCTAAACTCTCCAGCAGAAAGCAAAAGCGTATTTCCTAAAATTTAAAGCAGCGTCTCACTGACACCTCCTTGAGAGTCCGTCTGTTGCACCTGTAAACACCCCCCCCAAAGTGATGTCACCGTGAACTGACCACTGGTCCAAGGTGAAAAACATAAACTACAGGAGGTCAAGCAAAAACAAGATCCTCAGCCAGTGTTAAGTTGCTCTTTATACACTCAGGTTTTTTGAACCTTGCGACTGAAGTGAATTGTATAATGGAGGAAAAGCTTAAAGCTTAACTTGTTTTTACCAGACTCTGGCTGAGATTCAAGTCCATCATGTAGTCGTAGACCTCAGCACTGCCGTGCACCACTCCCTTCATCATGTCAGCGGTGACCACGATCCTGCCAATACAGGAAGAGGGCATGAATTAAGAGTCTGTGTACGCGTGTGTGCATGCAAGTGTCTGCGTGTGCTTGTGTGTCTACCTGTCGTAAGGGCAGTTAGTGTGTGACACTGTAGTGTCGGCCTCGTCGGTGATCAGCCAGTGGAAGCTCTTGTCAGTGAAGAGGCGGATCTGCTGCCAGTCAGAGCCCATCACATAATTGCAGCCTGAGTTGAAGTCGCCCAGCAGCACGATGTCCTGCAGGGAGAGTGTAATGGTTCAACCACATATTTTACCAACTTAATTATCCTTTGTTCCACTAAATAATGGATTTTGTGTGTGGGTGTGTTTGTAGAGTTGAAGAAAGTATTCACATTGGTGTTCCAGCGGGTGCGGACATCAGCCACCACATCGTAGAGAGCGTTCACTTCCTTCACAGCGGAGTCTGGAGAGGTGTGCTGGGGGATCAGAACAAAGTTCTTCAAAGCTGGAAAACAAGAGAACAGAAGGGAGGAAGGAGTGAATGAGGAGAGGAATGCTTGAAGGAGAAGAGACAAGTTGAGAGTTTTGGATATGACAGACATAAATCATACAACAAAAAGTGAGTTTACTGCCTTTTAAATTTGACAGGACAAGTTATAGAGTTTTTTTGAAGAAGGGGCATTGGTGACTAACAGACCTCATGACGTCTGAACCTACACAAGTCTGGTGTTAAGTTCTCAGTTGATCACCGAATGAATGGTGTCTGACGGTGAAAAAGCAGTATCACTCTCTGTGCTCTTACCAGTGTATTTGGAGGAGAACATGACGACGAAGGGCTCTCTGCTGAAGGTGTCAGTCCCACAGGACTCACAGCCGTCATCGTAGGTGTAGTTTTTAGCCACAGACACCGTCTGCTCCCTGGAGAGGAAAGATACTACTTAGCCACATCTGTTTTATTCTGGTGTTGTGTACTATTTCCCTCTAACAGTGTGGGCTTTTGCTCCTTAGGACACGTTCACTATACTTCAGCTTTTTCCCAGGTGGAGTTATTACCTGTAAAACTTTACTTTTTAAGTGTTCTAACAGAGACTAAGGTCCTTTAACTTATTGAACTACTAAGCCTGTGAATATTCTCATTCATCCAGGTCATAGTTATCTCAATGGAAATTGAATCGAACGCAACTGGATTTTTGGTTTTGTCTGTGAAGACGTTTCACCTCTCATCCAAGAGGCTTCATCAGTTTGTGCTCATTTGACCAGGCTAGACTGGTCCAAAAAAGGAACTACTGTATTGAACTACTGTATATCGCCTTCTCATGGCCACCAGGGGGCAGATCGACTAATCCTGAATATGTGAATGAATGAATGACTGTGGTGTGCAGATGTGTCACGTACTGCATTAAACATGTATTTCATGTCAAGGAAATACATTTAAGTATAATTGCCATAGCGTTACTGTATTACGAAATAAAGCTTGACCAAAATGCATTTAGTATTCACCAGCATTTTGTGCAGAAATGTAATTTCATGATACAAACGTATACAGTATTTTGTGCCCAATGTGCAATTATATGACACTTTTCATTTGTTGTTAAGAGATTGCATTCAATGGCATGAAAAGCAGACAAAAGTGTAACAAAAATGTGTTTTCTGGCACAGCATGTGACAACCATATTGATCCAAAACTCCAATCTGCTATTATCTATATTGAACCACCTTTCAAAAAAACAGCGGTTGAAAGCAACTAAGTTACATGTACTAAAATACTATACTTCAGTATAATTTTGAGGTAGTTAAAATTAGCTCCACCACGACCAGCTACAACATTAAAATGCTTCTTACATGTTTATGCATCAGCAATAATAATCTAATCATGTATTATGTAAGTACATTTTTGCTGATAGTACTTTTACTTGAGTAAGATTTTGAATGCAGGACCTTTACTTGTAGTGGAGTATTTTAACAATGTTGTATGGCTACTTTTACACAAGTATAGGATCCTCTAGTTTTCAGATGACAGAGACAAAGACACTGCAGAGCTGAAGTAAATAAAGCTTTAAAAGAGAAATATTTCTGTTTGTTGGCTTTGTTTCTGCCTTTCTGTGTACCTGTAGAGGAAGAGATATCTCTCCTTATAGGAGCTGCGACCCAGGGGCTCACTGACGATGTGACTGTACCTCTGAGAACCTCTGGGAAAACACACACACACACACACACAGATAGATGAAGAGCATCATTTTGTTTATCTTATATCATAATGTGAGTTTATGAGCTGTCCACCTTTCTACAGTCTTCTACAAAATAAAGGTCACCATATTTTGGCCACCATATTCTCTGTGTAATAGTACTCTGTATAAGGTGTGTAGTTAGTCTAACTTGTTGACATGCTCCATGAGTTTTTTGGTTGCTGACAGATCGCTGTCTCTGACCTCCTGGATCAGAATGATGTCATAGCGTTGGACAATCTGAAAAACAAAAACCACAAAATGACATGTATCTGATTAAACTTCTTGTGGCATAGTGTCTTTTTTTATATATATTAGTGGCCAATTTCTAGTGTAGTTCTTTAAAGGATGGTTTTCCGAAAACAAACAGAAATAGAAATCATAGAAATAAAGGAGGTGAACCAGGAAAACCTCTCTTTTTCCAGTATAATTATATAATCTGCATTCATCATTGTTCTAGGTAGTAAAGGGGCAGTCCACTGATTTTACACATAAACGGTCACTGGTCATGGGAAGTACAACTCAGTCTGTAACAGTTGTACAGTATAATGTCTTCTTGTGTATAATGTCCTCTGGAGGAGAAAATAACCCCAGTGATGTTATAGGGATGTCTTCAGGGTAATATTAGTTTGGGCTTGGACAATCTAAATGTATAGAAGCCCTGTGTTACAAAATGGGGACATAGAAAGCTGTGGGCATTTACCAGGCAAAGTCTAAAGAAATTATGAAATTCTAATTATTGTATTATGGGAAATGAAGGATCTAGTTTTAAGAGCTTCACCCATACAGTACTAGAAACTGAAACTCAAAATATCTTAGACTATGCTGCTTCTATTTAAAAAAAAAAAAAATCTATCTCTTGTGAGTCCCCCAACAACTTCATGGATGTAAAATAGCTGGAGTGCCCCTTAAATCTCCAAATTCAAAGCAATATAGCATTCAAACTAAATTTAATGCCATTCCTATATTTTTAATGTGCTAACAACTTATTACAATGGAAGGGAGGCCAAATGTAGGCTAAACTTTATGGTATTTTACTAGCCTTATTGTCTTCATATTTCAGATACAGTCTAAGAAAAAAGGAATGCTGGATACAAAATACAGTTTCAGACCGTGCTGATGATGTTCATCAGAGTCGTGTTGGAGGATTTCTTGTCTCCAAATGACTTGATATTGAAGGCTCCCAGCAGCAAAGCGGAAGATACATGCAGCAGGGCCACAAAGAGACCCAAACCACACACCAAACGCATCCTGGGCCTAAGAGGTCAGATATTCACAAAAGACTTATATGTGTTTAAAATCAGGGTTGTGGAGCAGGCACAACAGTTATAGCAATTCATAATAATAATTATAAATCATGATTGTATGACACATGGGCCGTTAGCATGTAATAGATTGCAGGGAATGCATGCTGTTGAATGTGCAGTTACACTGCATGTCACAGGACCCTGAAAGCCCCCTCTTACTGTGGGAGTGAGAGACAGACATAACACCTGCACCCCTGGACACATGACCACATGATCCCTATTCCTGGCACTTTATCTAACTGCAAGTTGGCAACTGAGTGTTTGATGTGCTGCTTTTGTTTGAATGCTGGGTGAAATATTACTCCTGTAGGAGAATATATCATCCAGTCACCCTGGTTACGCTGGTGTGGAAGTAATTCTTGGGCAAAGGTTGTAAAATCTGGAAACTGAAAGCAGCAGCCCTTGTGTGGTGACTTTTTTATTACCATAATCCTACATACACTGTTGCTGTATGTTACATTTAGTCAGCCAGAGTAAAACCATATCCTGTCTTACTGTAACATAAAGGAAACATGGAATGAAAAATAAAGCAGACCCAGTCACGCCGGATAACTGTTGCTGTGTATAGTGTTACGTAGCCTGCAAGAATTGTAATTCTAAACAACAAGCAGGTTTATTGTTATGCTGAATAATTCATCCATATTACTGTAACTGTAACAAAAAGTCTACAAACTTACTTATCACGACTCACAGTGTGAGCTTTGTTCTGCTCAGCTTGCGTCTGCTGTTTCTGCACTAAAGAAGGGTCAGAGGTGCATATCTACCTGCTTCTGTGAGTCAGTGTGGGGAAGGAGAAGGGCTGTTGTAATCAGAGCACAGAGGCTTGCTTGTGTGGATCCCTGGAGGCTCCGCTACAACTTCTGAGCAGAACCGCCGATAGTGTCTCTCCTGAGGTTTTTATTTACCTGCAAGTGCATGTGACTGAGTCCGGCTGGGGAGGGGTGAAGAGAGGAGGTGTGTTGTGGATGGGGTACGAGGATTTCAGGTGGTGTAACATGGCAGCCATGGAGGTCCTTAGCTCTTGGGCGAAACTGACTCTGGCGACAGTTTGATGTCTATATGTAGGCTACAATGTGGTGGTCTCAGTAGAATTCAGTAGAAATGCAGGGAATATATGCTTCTGAATCATTTTGCCTCTGATTTAGTTTCTATAATAGAAATTCACTTTCAAATATTTACCTTTTTAAAAATTTAAATTGTGTAAAAGATGCTAACATTGTTTACATATTTTTACATATGTTTGCATGTAGAAATACATTAAAATTAAAATGCTGAAATTTACAGCTCAATGACAATATTAACTTATGATGACAACCTAAGTTGTATTTTAAAATGTTATTCTTTTTTTTAATTATTTTTATATTTAGTATTTCTAATGGTCAAAGCACCTCTTGAACTGAGGGTGTGTGAATGATCAAAAGAAGTTATTTTTACCTACAGTGTTTACAGTAGCAATGAGAAGGCTACAGATGGCATGAATATGTGATAAAGAGAGTTAATTTGAGGTCGTGTGTGATGGAAACTTTTTGCATATTGAGCCACGTCTACATGGTTTTCGTGCCAAAGTTTAATATCGCCCAATAGAAAAATCAACATTTGCTACCATGAAGTGAACAAAACTAAAGCCTGATGATAACATACAGTATGTGTTGTTCACTTTTCCTGAGGGACAGAAGTAACTCAGGTCCCTGAACATTACCCAGAGTAAGACATGTTGGCTATTATTGAAATGAAATGTTCATAGTTCATAGGTAAATACATTTTAACTATAATATTTACACAATGTATGAAGATCATAAATGTTTTTTTAATATCATATGAGATGTGAAATTGCAGATGTACAATAGCTGATTAATTGAATATATTAGCTGAACTATTCCATGACAATAAAAATATGTATTGATATGGATTTTTTTTAACAGTAAGTTAAGCTCTCAGTGTTTCCAAATTCATTCGTATTGTAAATATTGTAAAAGCCGGCCAGAGATGAGATGTTTCTTTTATGATGTTGTTTTAGTGTTTTAATGATTAAAGACTGTACTCACACAAACAATGACAATGTATTTAGAAAGTGGAAAAGTCTATTTTATTTTTAATTTCATTTATATTATTCAGCTGCTTTGGACAGAAGTGGTACATAAGTATACAACCAGCAAAACTGCATTTATGATGACTGAAAATATGTACTATAAATAAGTACTGCTGATTTGAATTTTTTTTTTTTCATTCATGTACTTATATATAATTAATGAGCCTCCTTCCAACCCACTGCAGGTGTGTGCAGTTTGTGGTGCAGGGGAGTCAGCCAACACTCTCCAGGGCATATTAAGGAACAAGGAGCAGTGAGCACCGAGAGTGATCAGACCATCATTCAGAATATCATTTTGTGATATGTACAGTTTGTGTGAGAGTCAGGCTTCATTTTCATCAACTCCATCAATAATGCAGCTGTGAATCAAGTCAAATGCAAGTCTCAAAAAATAAAGATGAAGGTCCAAATGACATTTTCACAAAATCAAATGCACAGGTTTCTGGTGTAACGCTATGACACTGTAAATGAATTTCAGTGCAGTCAAGGGTCGAGGGGGTTTTTGGATTTTTTAAATTTGATTTTAAGTTCAGATAAAATTTAGGTTAAATACAGCTCAGTACTTTGTGTCATTGGCTCCAAACCGTTTTAGCTTGAGACCTTGTAAACAAAGCTTTGTCCAACTACAATCCCTCGTCACAGGTTGCAAATATCTGTGCATGGTGGCCTGTTCAACCAAAGACTCAGATTGTGGATTTGAATACTTTTTAGGAGCCTGAAAATGTACAATTATCCAGTAATTCACAAGCAAAAAGTAAAGATTAGGAGATAAATTAAAAACATACATTTCCAGAGTACTTTTAGAACGTTCACCATGAAAGACCATTTTTAACCTTTTTAATTTGATAAAAGGGGGGGAAAAAAAATCTTAACTCAAGGTCCACATACTTGCTTTTTCCACAGCTTTCAACTGCAACTCGTGGTCTTCCTTAGCAGATGGAGTGACAGCTGAGCAAGTGAACTGAGAATGGACTTTCCAGTGAAAGTAGGAGACGTCCTGTGTCCAGGTAACCTGTTCATAGAATCTGGATTTTTACAGCGACGGAGAAGAAGCAGATGTAATTTTAAACATTTTTAACGAGGCAATTGAACTTTATGCGGAAAACCCATATCAGACACAAATTATTACTCAGAGCAGAGTATTTTGAGTATTGAGTATTATGTCTTAATATTTCAGAATGACTTTAACCTGGGAGGGACACAGCAGATGTGATGGATGTCACATTATTGAGCCCAGTAGGTGGCGATAAAGCGCCGATATGTTTAAGCGACTAATCACTAGAAGAAAACGCTTTAGAGTGACGTCATCAGTGTAGCGGCCACAAACAGGAAGAAAACATCCAGCTGTTATCTAAGCAGGGAGAGCTGTGGCTAGCTTAGCTGCCTGTGTAGCATTGGCACAGTAATGACACGGCCTTGCGAGTTGGGAATAGACTGGTGTTTTATCATGGTGTGTCCGGAGTAGCGACTGTATCGACTGATACCAAAGGAATATAATTCTCCTCGACTTTCCTCCGGTCTGAGTGTTGAAACAAGGTACGTTAGCTTAGCAACAGAGCGTTAGCTAGCGGTAGCTAAGGTTAGCCTGTATGCTAATTAGCAGGCAGCTGTTATACTTGTACTTTACCGGGTCACCACGTTTCTGTCTGTTGTCTTTTGACTGTTTGAGTGTTATTTTATCATTTTAATAGTACACGCAGACAGAAAAGCGGTGTTTTTGATATAAGCAGGGTCCAACAACACCAACCACCGAGAATACAAGCAGATATTTCTGCTAAGATGGGTAATTTAATGTCTCGTGTCGTTTTTATATTAATAGGTAATGTAGTCATCAATAATGAATTGAAGCTTGTGGTTGTGGATTGTCAGCTCGCCACCAAGACAAGCTGGACACAATGTATTATCTGTTTTGAACATGATGTCAGTGGACATTCATTCATTTCTGTGCAGCTAATAACTTAAAGAGGAGATCAGTCACTCCTGTCTGCTCTGCACAGCGAGCACTTGTCATTAGTTAACTTCATCCAGTCTGTGAAGCTGTTCAACACCACAAATTAAATGTCATAACTGCCATAAATTATATTTTTCTGTAGATTTTCATGTTCCCAAATGTGAGAATTTGCTGATTTTCCTTGTCTTTGGTTTCCTTAACCAGCAGTCCAAAACTCAAACATGCTCAGTTTACAATCATAGAANATTTTGATAATCGATTAATCGTTTTTCAGTCATTTTTTAAGAAAAAGTGTCCAAATTCTCTGATTTCAGCTTCTCAGATGTGAATATATTCTGGTTTCTTTAGTCCTCTATGACAGTAAACTGAATATCTTTGGGTTGTGGACAAAACAAGACATTTGAGGACGTCACCTTGGGCTTTGAGAAACAGGGATCAACATTTTTCACCATTTTTCTGATATTTTATAGAACAAACATCAAATCGATTAATTGAGAAAATGATTGACAGATTAATTTTTAATGAAAGTAATCATTAGTTGCAGCCCAAGAAAGTCAGCAAATATTAATATTTGAGAGGCTAGAACCAGTGAAGTTTTAGTGTGTTTGCGTTAGAATTAGTTGATTATTAAAATAGTTGCTGATTAATTTTCTGTTAATTGACTAATCATTCCAGCATTAAGTCTCCTGGTTTGTTTTTATTTATTTATGATTCAGCCTTTTAATAATTTCACAGCTCTCATTATATATGTTCAATCAGACCCAGCACTGCTTCTGCCAGGTTTGATCATTTATTTAGCGTTTTTAAAGTGGGTAAAATTCAATTTCATGTTCTAAAGCAAAGCTCTGCGGCATGGGTTAAGTGCTTTTTGAAAGAGCTAACATGCTTGATTGTTAGTCAATATAGTGGATACACACACACACACTTACTGGTAGCCTTTTATCCCACACAATAATGGATGCAAGAGGCAATTCTGTGTCATGTTTTTTCTAAATGATCCAAACTAGTGAACCCTGTTTTGATCTTGTTTAAAGTTGTTATCAGGTGTGATTCTTTGGACACCGTTAACTCCAATTTTGGTTGTTAAATTGGTTTTAAATTAAATTCCTGGTGCTGCTACAAAGCCCTCACTGCCTTAAATGTGTTTTTTCTCAAACTTGTATAAAGATTTAATAAAAGTCTGAAGTTTTATCTACATTTGATTCCTTTGGGTGTGAATGTTCTTCTTCACCCAAGTGAGGACTTACTGTTGGTCTGTCGCTGTTTTGAGCAGAAGACTGAAGTTTCGTTCAGCATGGTCTCTTAATTTGGAGTTACTGACACTGGGACTCACCAAACCTGTTTGTGCTCTCTGTTGGTCCTTGCAGGTGTGAATGAGTGACGTGGTGCCTCCCACAGCTCTCAGTGAAGTCCAGCTCCGCTTCCTCTGCCACGATGACATAGAGAATGTCAAGCTGCTCTGTGGTGATTGGTTCCCAATCGAGTAAGCATCATATTCAGTGTGCTAGCGGTGGCACCTGTTAGGGCTGCATCCAATATTGAATTTGTTAATTATATTTCTACCATTTCAAATCTATCATTGAACATTTCTACATAATTTGTAGGGGGAAACATGTGAAGGAACCATCAGAAATCCCATTTTCTTCAAACTTTAATAAAAGCGTATTTTAATGGAGTTAATATTACAGCACAAATGACTCCTTTAGCATATCATCCTCCTCAAAGATCAAGTAGAGCTCTTAGCCCATGGAGAGCTGTGTGATTTACTCCACATAAACACGTTCTTATTCATTCTGTCTTCTGCCATGTTGATCAGGTGATTATGTAGTCGGATCATTTTACCTTTCCATTGTACTGACCGTGGTACTCAGCCCATGTCTCAATGAATTGCCAATGTGGGAGCAAATCAATGAACCCCCAGAAAACATTGTATAGTGCAATTTTGAATTCATTAAACCCACATATCCCTGTAACACAGCTCAGTATAGGGGAGACACATGCACCTAAAGTTAGTTAACTTTTTTAATGACTGGTCTTAGAGCTCTCCCAGCAGAGTCTACAAGGAACCCAGTCCCAACCTCATAAGTCATAAATTCATCAAGAGAAAAACCCAAATATTTACGTATTCTAAGACTAAACCAAAACCACTGGTGTATTGCTAGTGTTGTTTGACTTGTATAGTAAGGAATCCCATTACTTTGCGAACTTTTCAGGACTGGGTAACAGATTTCTATACATGCCCATGGATGACTGCTGACCTTTCTGACCTTTGACTGCAGGTACCCAGACTCATGGTATCAGGACATCACCTCCAACAAGAAGTTCTTCTCCCTCGCTGCCACCTTCAGAGGAGGCATCGTGGGAATGATTGTGGCTGAGATCAAAGGCCGGACCAAAGTACACAAAGAGGTACGATGTTCAGCTATTATACAGTCACTGATACAAAAAGATGGAGATGGGTGTCATAGAGTGTGTTGTTCAGTTTATCCACTCTCACTCAGCTGCCATTTGGAAATGTCTTAAGTGGAACACATTGACATAGTAGAGTCTGTTTTTAGTCTGCTAATTAGATGAACCCGATGCCCTTGAGTTAGACTCTGTCATTACACAGGGATAACAGGGTGATGAGAGAAATTGATGAAAGAAGGGCTGCAACTAACCAATTTGGCCTTTCATTTTGACGAGCATGAACATTAAAAACATTCTTTTTTTCACAAATCTTCTCTTGGTTAAATTAATTTGGACTACTAGGCATGTGTCCTTGTGCTTTGAATGTGGGTATATGTGGGTATATGTAAATATGCCGTATGAAGTGGTGGTAGAACTTTACTGGAAAAGGTCTAACTTGTGTCCTAAAGTAATAGGATACTTGGCAGATGTACAGTAATGAAATACTGGAATTGAAATTATTTAATTGGACTGGTAATCTGTTCCTCTCACTTTAGGCCATAGTTTTTATAAGCTGTTCACTCAGTGGATGGAGCGTCTGCTGTCAAAACTTAATTTCCCTTTGGAAGAGTATTTGCATTTTGGAATCTGCCTTCCCAGTGGGTAATTTGCCTAGGCAAAGATGAAGATGTTGTAATGGGCAGAGGATGGGAGCATACAGAGCATGTTCAGAGCGACACCAAATTACCAAACTGAAAGATCCTATTAAGTGATATTCTGAAATTCAATACTGAATCAAATGTAGTTTTTATTCCAAAAATGGGTGGTAAAACAATCTATTTTATGTTCATACAGAATGGTGGGTCTTTATCCATAATTTTCTTTCTGTCTTTATCTGTGTGTTTCTGTGTGTGTGTGTGTGTTAGGATGGAGACATCCTGGCCTCCAGTTTCCCTGTGGACACACAGGTAGCCTACATCCTCAGCCTGGGAGTGGTCAAAGAGTTCAGGAAACATGGCATAGGTACTGCTCCTCTCCCCCAATAGCTCTCATATTCACACACACCCAAACTTGGCTTTGTCACTTTGGAGGACATTGCTTTAACTTTCATCCATTCTCTTGACACTTACCCTAACCTTAACCATAACCACTGCACACCAAACCCTCACCCTAACCCTGTGACACACTGCTCATGGAGGCAATGAAGATTTTAAATACCCATAGTGTCCGACTGTCTGAGGACAACTTAATCTCCATTTGTCCATCATGAATAAATGTCGTAAATAAATCCACTCAGAAATCATAGAAGAAAGACACTCCTTATAGCTCCAGAACTTGCCTGAGAAACATCATGTTTTTAAAGTTGTAATCTCGAAGATTTTCATTTCGGTGTCTTTCACGGCACCCATGGCAATAATCGATAATTGCAGGTGTGTTTTTGGACCTCACTTCAGTTTCAGTTTCCTCGTCTGTAGTCATCGACCTTTTGTTTGTTTGTTCGGCCATAATAACCGTTTGCTCACAACACTAGCAGAGACCGGAAAAAATAGTACGCCGCTCCACGCACAGGTGAGTTGGGTCGTAATACTGCAAATGCCAGGGCTTTCATCAGTGGGGCTCAGTCCCATTGTGTTGCGTCATTTGGCGATAGATAGTGACTTAACAGAAGTTTATTTAAATGAAGATCTTCAAGATTATATCTCTAAGTTTACTTCTGTATCAAAGTAATGAAGTGATAGTGGGTACATTGCAAACAGGAACTGGTGATAGCTAATTCAGCATACATTTAATGGAAATTTGCCAAATACAGGCTAAAAAAACAGGGCTCAAGTTGTAGACAAATGTCTCACTAGACAAATAAGAAAATAAGATTTTAGTTGATTTAAATTGATTTCAATTTTACAGTGCAGTGGTTCAACACCGGCTAATGTTATCATGTCTTCATCCACTCAACTCCTCCTGAATTAAAATGTGAAAGCACACATCAGCTAATGATGGAGTGAACATGTAGCATTGTTTCCAGTGTCTATAAAGCTCGAAATGAAAAATCACATTCATTGACATTATTTATGACTTGTAGACTACTTAAAAGTAAACTAATAACACCTGCTTGTAATAATGACCTGTAAATGACAAACATATATGTAATTAATTTAACTGTGATATTGTCAAAAAGAATTATGAGGGTATTTGAATGAAAATCACACACGACACTGTCCTTTTATGTGTGTAAGATTAATAGATATATATGTTATTAATGTTATTACTGTTTAAGTAAGAGGGGGCTCATTAACTCCTGCGATCTCAGATTGATTTAAGCGGTGTAATTTGGTGCAGAGCTGTAGACTTTAGACTTGGAGTCCAGTGGATAAGTCCAGTACATACGTTTCTCTCTCTCTCCATCTCAATGATTGAGCCCTCTCTCCTTTCCACCGTTCAGGCTCCCTACTGCTGGACAGTTTGAAGGAGCACATCTCAACTACAGCCCAGGACCATTGTAAGGCAATCTACCTACACGTCCTCACCACCAACAACACTGCCATCCACTTCTATGAGAACAGGGACTTCAGGCAGCACCACTACCTGCCCTACTATTACTCCATACGAGGCGTCCTCAAAGACGGATTCACATATGTGCTCTACATCAATGGGGGTCATCCACCTTGGACAATATTATATCCTTTTGTGGAAGCAGGAGAAGAAGACACTTGCTTACTGTTGTTTAGTGGAGAGTTTGTATTTATAATTAACTTTTACATCAGAATTGTACAAAAAGTAGAATCTAGAGCATCATGATTAGAGGAGGTGTATTTTCAGGAAACCGAACAGACAAATCAAGTAGATGAACCAAACATAAATGTGGTATTTTTCACGTTTTCCTTAACATCCTGTCCCACTGACTATATTCAGCACATTGGTTCAACCCTGGCCAGCCTGAGCCCCTGCTCCATCCCTCAGAGGCTGTACCGACAGGCCCAGTCCCTGCTGCGCTCTCTGCTGCCGTGGTCCAACATCGCCTCCAAGACCGGCATACAGTACAGCAGAACAATGTGACACAACACGGTGGGTGGAAGTTGTGTTGACAGGAGCATCATTTTATAGACTTTTTCTGTGCATCATTGGATTTCTGACTTCGTCCTTTTCTGTCTTCTTTTTTTTTTNTTTTTCAGGAGCGCACCTTCCATTTCTCATCAGTCTTCCCCTGTACACACCAAGATGTACACGCACACTCACATTCTCAATCTCGTACGGCTTTCCACACCCTGTGTATGACACAGGACTCAGGTTCAACCTGCATTTAACCGTTCACATGCTACAATATTATTCCAGATTCAATACACGTTTGGCACTGTTCACACAAGATCCAGGTTTGCAGCTGTAGTTCTGCGTCCACTGCTCAACAGGGTTGTTGCATTGCAACGTCATTCAAAGTGCAGCCGTTGGGTTTACACTGACAGATGGTGTGATCCGGTAAAACCATGGGATTTCTTTTAATTATTCAGTTACTATACTATCCCATATATTCTACACTATCCCATAGTTACTATAGTAGCCTGTGTTTACCCAGTCATACCAAAGCCGAGCAGCGTCAGACCTGCTTTCAACCCAGGAAGCAAGGACCTGGTTCAGATAAACCATGTTGACCCAGGCACACGGGCGACAAACACAGGTTGTAGTTTTGGTGTGAAAGGGGTGTAACACACACACACACACACACACACACACACACACACACACACACACACTGGGAACCCCACAGAGACTAAAGGTTCAACCCTGCCTATCTTTCTGTCTCCCGTCATCCTGTCCACCACTGTCACAGAGACTATGTATACTGTTTGTATATTATATATACTAAGCTAATATATAAATTTCTCTCAATATGTATGTCTATTCTATGCTGTCAGTAGGCCTAGTTGGAAGATAACCCATCCTGTTCCCTTTATGAGTGTAGAATGAATCCAGAGTCAATTCCAGTTTGTAAAATAGAGACTCAAAAACAATTTAAACTTAATTGGACTGTGAATTTAGCTATGTTAACAGGCTTGTAGGGTAGAACAAAGCCAGTTATACGCAGGAAACCTTGAGACACAATGTAGATGGGTGATATATTTAGTAGCAACTGGAGTTTTAAAAAAGGATTCTTCCCTTTTTGGAAACTCATGATATTGCCTGATTTGCTGTGTGCAATAACTGTGCTGGAAACTACTAGTGACATCAGTGCAGATATCCAGTATGTTACTCAGTACTTACTGCAACACAAAGTTTACAGACACCTCACATATTATGCAGTGCTGTTTGAAAGTATTGCATAACAATATGATCATAACTCTAAGCAAAATGGCCTTTCTACATTGTTTCCAAATGTTGTTCCAAATTCATACAAGAGTAAGGGGGAGTTGATCGGGTCCGTATTTTAGAGGTTTTTAAATGGCTGCAGCCCTGTCTGTCTGCTCTATGGCTGTAAAATTGCTGCTAATGTAGAGAAATGTCTATTTGTTTGTCCAGATTTTAAAATGTGGCCCAGATTAGATTTTTATGTTGGCCTGTAGAAGAAATAAGAAAAAGGAAGTAATGCTCCCAAACACACATGTCATACACCATGTGTGCCTGAGCGCATGCAATTGTGTATGTCTGTGTGTGTGTATATATGCACACAGGGTCAGAAATTAGCACCCAGCAAGTGCCAAATGTTGGTCTGATCTGTCACTGGAAGACAAATGTGTAAAGTTCACCCAACATGTTGACTGGCAATTTTGTCAGTGAGTAACATCGTAGTTTCTCAATTTTATTGCAGTCTGTTGCAGTTCATAATGAATTACAAACCTGATCCAATGTACAAGTCAGTCAAATCTTAGATTTTTATACATGACATAGCACTGAAAAGGGTAAGGGTAACTGTGTGAAAAATGTGCATTCATTGTTAAAAGGTGGACATTTCTCAGTTTACCAGTCCTGGGCAGGTAACTCAGAGGTCAATTTCAGACATTGTGTATGCAATAAACTTGTTTCATTTGATTGATTGTAAAGGCTGAGTCAGTGTGACAACCCCTGCTGTATGACTCTTTTACATTGTGATATTACATTGTCATAAACCTGAGCCTTGTTTTCATTCACATTATGCCATGGTTTCGACTGTTTGTCGTAAAGGGGCCCTCCAGTGATTTCATATTGCTCTTCCATTAATTTGGTGGGTCTTGAGACAGATTTGAAAAAAGAACGATCCAAATCAGAGCAGCAGAGGCCGAAACATCCTTATTTTAATACCTAGTATCGGTCAAGCTCCGTAACACTGGATCCTATACTTCCCATAATGCAACTTGATAGCATATTTTGTTAGACCCACCTGGGCCACAGACACAGAACACATACAACTGTTTTCACATGCTGAATGGTACTCCCCATGATGAGTAAACTATCATGATGTGTAAAACTGGCCGAGTGCCCCTTTAAAGACATTGTAAAAGGCTTCCATTGTATCCTTACAATCTAAAACATCTGGTGCTACATGGGTGCAGCATTAGCATCCTGCCAAAACAGTACATCTCTAGAACCTAAGCACTTGTAGGGAACGGAAGAAAATTGGTTGATTTTCTCATTAAGCCTCATTGATTTTTAATATTGAGTCCATATGAAGTGGCTTCGCTGGGTCCCCGACCATGAAGGTTTTTCTGCACATGATATGGTTTCAATAATGTGTTTAATTCAACAGTGGGTTTCTGTTCCTGTACACTACCTGTCTGTGTCTTGTTCTCAACATTGCACATTTTCTTATTTATTTCTTATTTCTTTATTTAGTTGACGCTCTTGTCCTGGGCAAGAAGAGGAGTGTGTTTGTAGCTGAAGGATAATTCAGAAGGATTAATTTCTCCTGCGGGGCTCAAACCTTTGAGCCTCTTGTAATGTCACTCATAAAATGTACAGCAGCAGTCAACTTTCAGTGTTTAGCTGGAGAGACAAAAGACACTGCCAGATTTAGGCTTATGCTTCCGTTTGAAATATTGGATGCCCCAAAGAGACAAATGTACTTCTAAATTGATTATCTAAAAGACAAAGATAAAATTAAGGTCTCTATTTTTTGGTAAATATGAATGATTTTTGTATGGGAAAAGTCCCTGATCTAACCTGTAGAGTAGAGTGGTGTTTGTTTCCAAACAGGCTGGAGTTACTGTCTGTAGTATGTAAGTAGAATGTATTTGACAAATTCAAAATTTGAGCGGCTGGTGGTACTAGATGAAAAGCTGAGGGTTCACCTAATTTATTGCAGTTATCTTGAGGGGGACATATCTGTACCAAATTTCATTGCAATCCATCCAATACTAATCCATCCGAGACATTTTAATTGAAACCCCAAATGTGAACTTCATGGTGGCACTAGAGGAAAAGTCAGGGGCTCACCAAAATCAGGAGGATTCATCATCTGGAAATTATGAATTTTTGTACCAAATTTCATGGTAATCCATCCAATAGTTGTTGGGATATTTCAGTCTGAAGAGTGGTGGACTGACCGACCAACAGACTGACATTGCCACCTCTAGAGCAAAGTCAGCAATGAATGCTATTTGCTCATATGCATGAAACATTCATATTAAAGTAATTTATTAGTCTCTTACATGCAGGTGTTGTAAGCAAATAGCCGTGGAGCACAGATAATATGGTCTCTTTGGAGCTCGCATAGTTTTCACATGTTGCTTTATAACATGTTTTAAAATGTTGAGTGCCAGACCAGTTTTATAGCTGATGGAAGCTGCTTTTTAGAATTCAACCTTATATGATCCTCCTTTGTGGCAGTATTACTACGAAAAAGTCACTTCTCTTTCCATCATTTTTCATGAAGTGTGGTTTTTTTTTGTTTTTTGTTTTTTTCTCTTTACATCTGAAGGGCAGATGGGAGTCGGTCATATCTCAGCCTCACCCTTTGTTACATCTGAACAAACTGTACTCCCACTGTCTCATTCCTAAGGCAACGCCAGTATGTATGCTCTGCTCCCGCCTCTGCTCTCTTTGTTTTCCCCTCATGGGCTGTACAAAAGGGATCAGTAGTGATAAAAGAGACCGATTAAAAAGGGAATTCTAGTTATTACACATGACACAGTTGCATTACGTCAGCTGCAATATTGCAGCTTGGTAATATGTTTCATCAGCATCACGTCACACAGAGTAAATTATAGAACAGAGTTCATTATGTGAACACATACAAATTAGTGAAATCTAGTTCCCATTTCTTTCAGCTTAAATATAAATGCAGTTATGTCTCCCTCTGCTGAACGTGAGGAGGTGCTTCATGTGAACCTTGTCATTTTCCAGTTCAGCCAGTTTCTTTTCCAGGTTATTTTTCACAGCCCGTTCTCTTAAGTTTCACATGTTCTGAGTATTTTTTATGTATGCTTGTCAGTTTTGTACCCAAGGTTTAACTTTTGTTCAAGATTCATAGTTTAAGATATTAGTAAAGACATCAGTAACTCTGTGTGTTTGCGTCCACAAACTAAAATGAAAACCAATAAATATATTCAACTGGAAATGTCATTTATTAATATTTTTTCCTATAGGTAAATCAGAGAAATATAGTAATGTTTTAATCTTTTTTCCCCTTATTTATGTGTTTTATTCTATTTAAAATATGTGGAAGCCCCAAGAAAGATGAGATGTCAGGAATCTCAAAAATAAAATCTAAAATCTAAAAATCTAAATCAAATCTAAAAATCTATCTATCTGTCTATCCGTCTATCTATCTATAGTAGATCGTTTGTGTCTGTCATGTATCCCCATTACATTATAGTCACAGAGCCAGAAGTGATATATCCTTGCTCATTTTGTGTGACACAAGAAAAATACAGTGTAACAACAATACAGACATAACTGATAATAAAACTAAAATTTAATTACACATGCATGTCATACAAATTGACTAAAGATGTGTCATTTCCGGCTACCATCTTTGTTTGAATTAGGAAACAGTGGCGCAACTTGAGAAACTGGTTAAATTATAAAAGAAAATCATTTTTATTTTGCAGCGGATGGAATATTTTTCCTCCAGATGGTGAGAACAGTCTTTAAGGATTACCTTCATAACAGCGGTGGGTTCTGTTAAACAACCTTCAGGGTTTTGTTTTTTTAAAGATGACAGGGGATTTATTTTTCAAGGAAAAGAAACGCTTACCTCCGTGGCTCCAATTGAATGGTAATATATGAAGGGCAAAAACATGGGCTAATTTCTGTGTTGACTCAGAATCAGAATCAGGTTTATTTGCCTTGCCTTGGTGTTATGGTGCATAATAATAAACATAAAAAAACCCAAATAAATAAAAAAACAAGTTCTACAAAAAGTTAAGAATCATAAATAGAAAAAATTACAAAAATGTCAAATATATATTTAAGAAATATGTACAAAAAAAATCTGTTTAGACATTGTACATTGTTTAAAATGAAGAGGATGGAATGTGCAAAAGATAATAATCCAGAACATGTGTGTTAATGTAACCATGAATCATTTTTTTTTCTTTTCCTGGCTGAAATGGGCTTCCATAAAAATCACTTCCAAACTGCCAACATTTAAACTATGTGGCAACATTGGAAGCTGTGGTTTTTATTTACGGTATGTATTTTTGAGGTCGCACTGTAGCGTCCGTTACGGTAAAGAGCTCACAGCTGACGTCACTTTGGACCCAGTCACGCCCACTCAGAAACACAGACAGAGAGAGAGAGTATTTACTCTGCCTCGGGTCTTGCCTACTGAACCTCGTCCCTGTCACGTCCTGTGCAGCGGTGGAACAAACAAAACTTGCGCACCTAAACTCCACTCAAAGTTTTATTTTAGTCTCGTTGGACGCGTTTCCTTCGGCTCGAGAACATCCTTCCGTCGCGAGGTTGGAGGAAACAAGGTAAGTGATGCCCTCAAACACTCCCAAACAACAAACTGACAGTGTTTACAGTGATCATTGCTCGTGAGCTAGCTGTCAAGTTTTAGGGTAAGTTACATAAAGTAAGGAATGTGGTCCATATAACGTTGATAATGATGTTTTGTGGTAAAAGTGGGACACGAGGGCTGCTCTCGAGGTTGTCACTTATTGCTTTCTCTTTCCAATTTGTTTGTGGCGTTCAAGGCGACACTCTTTCCATTAGTGTTTTCCTGGCGCGACTATTTCCTTGGGAGGTGGGGGAAACAAGCAAGCAAGGGGACACCAGCTAACAACAGAAAGGAAAAAGCTTTAAGAGCTGTAGGATGTTGCCAGCATGTTTCAGCAGGTCATTATAGGATGAGTGTGTGTGTGTGTGCATTAATCACACAGGAGAGCAGAGGTGGAGGAAAAGCCCTTGTTTTTTAGCCCTGGTTAAGGCCTGTTGTTGGCTGAAACAATACAGCATCAGCTGATGTGGTGGGCACGGGGATACTGTGTGAGTTTGGTTGTTTTTGTGTGACTGGTAATTAAAAAAAGTCCCAGATTTCCACTGAAGAGAAGAGGCTGGGTATCATAACACAGTTTCGGTCAGGATGTGGCTGCCTCGAAAAGGTTGAGGTGCTCACCTCCCTCCTCAGATCTGCACACAGATTATCATTAGACAGATTTACAGGTCTGAGCTTCATCAGACTACTTGTGTTCTGCTCCACAGCCTAACTGATTCACTGAGGCTGGGTTGTTGTTGTCGAACACCTGTATGTATGTTACTGCGTGTTTCAGCTTGTTCAGGGGCTGTTCAAGACTCTCTCTGTCAGTTCAAGTGAAGAGGATACAAACTGGGTAAAATCAAAGGTTGCACTGATATTTCCATTTCAGGCGTTCAGTGGATGTTTTATAACAGCAGACCTGAGCGCGTACGCAAGCGAATGAGCCTGCATGGCCTTGGTCCCTTTTGTTTTTCAGTGCAGTATTCTTCTTCTTCACATGAATAACTTCAGAAAGGATTTTTAACCAGTTAAAATAACACCCATGAAAATTGCATTTGGTGGCAGCCAGCTTGACATGAAGAGCAAAAGCTTTTTTCTTTTCTTTTTTTTTACCAGTTTGCACCAGCATTTGAAAATCATACGTGAAGCGAGACGATGAGGTTCTGATTTTGCTGCTAATAGCTTATACAGGCCAGAATGCACTGCAGCCAGAGGACGTCACAATCAGTGCCATGCTGTGCCCAGATTCCACACTACATACTGACTGTATGCGGTATAGATTACATGTTCCACCACTATCCACATTTAGTTTGAAATTTTTCTAGCTGTGAGTGGCTGCCCCATTTCCTTTGATTACTGCATTGTGGGAGAAGAATGTACATTGACAGTCTACTCAAAAATCAAGTGTTTTAGTCTGTATGCTAACTGTTTTAAGTGTACTTTATTTGTCACTTTTCCAGTGTGAACACACTGCATACTACACGTATTGGTACTAATACATACTACATCAGACCACACGACAAACCTGCTTACAATTAGTATGTAGTATGGACTTGGGACAAAGCTCCGATGTTGCCAACCGAGGACGGAGGTTGAGGTTCAACTTTTTTGCTTGATGACATGCTGTATGGCTTAGGCCATAATATACGCTGCTTTGATTTTGGCTCTCGTGGGTACGAAATCTCAACATCGACCACTTTTTATTATAGCCCGGCCCATACTGGATTTTTGAGCCCAATATCGATATTTGGAAGTTTAAAAAATCTGATCTGTTAAGGGTTGTAAGTCTTATACGTTCTCACTCCAAATAGCCTCACATTTGGCTGCTTCGAGGCGTTTTCGGCCATATTGGTGTATCAGTGTTTCTGTGTCGGCAGTCAGAACGTCTTTGTCTTCTCCTCACCAACTGAACTGAAAGAGCAGCTGAGTTTGAATAATATCTTAAAACATGGTGCGTTGCACATTTCCTCATATGTTCTGTGAGCAGTAATGTGACTGAATGTATTTCAGGATGCTCGTGTACTACATGACATTATTTCATCTAGCCTGCATGACACGGCAAACATTCAGATGAGGTCTCGGCATCATTACAAGGCCAAAGGCACACAATCTGTGAAGCAACGTCCTCATATTTGTCTACTCCATCATAAACGCTTGCTCTCAGACCTTCATGTCCGGTGTGCTGTTAACTGTGCTGTCACGCCACTTGGTTTTTATGGCCGTGCCTTTTACAGCCGTGAAGTCGGGAGATGGAGCCTGTTGTGAAGGCCTTACATGTTGTTGTGCAATATGATCTGCTGTAATAGTCCCCTGTGAGCGCTGGCTGGAGGCAATAAAGCAATGATAATGACAGAGAGAGAGGGATGGAGAGAGAGTGAGAGTGAGAGATAGCAGATAGAGAGCTACTGAATTGGAACAGAAGTTTGAGCATAAACACGGGAACAGGTAGGAGGTTATGAGGACAGAGGGTCAGTTGCTTTATCGAAAATACACCACACGGCCAAAAGTTTGTGGACACCCAAGCGTTACTACGATAAGTGATTGTTGAACACCTCATTCTGAAACCAAGGGGCATTAATCTGCTGCTACAACAGCCTCCACTTTTCTGGGAAAACCTACCATAAGATTTCTGAACCTGGCTGCAGGGATTTGCTCCCATTCAGCCACAAGAGCATTATAGTGAGGTCAGGTGCTGATGGTGGACGACAAGGCCTGACTTGCTGTCCCAAAATGTAGATTAATTTGGTCTATAAAATGTCAGAAAATGGTGAAGAATGCCCTTCAGAGTTTCCAATCAGACTTGTTTTGTCCAACCAACAGTTCAAAACTCCAAAATATATTAATATGAATATATTATTATTAATAGACTAATTATTTCAGCTCTAAAAGCAACAATTGGCAAAAGGACATCACTGTTTGATGACAAGCTTGTGTGTTTGTGCAGAAGGCGAAACCACTCCACAGTAAAAGAGACAAAGTGCGAACGGCAGTTTGGAGCGAAAATATGTAGATGAAGCAGGAAGATAAAAGGGAGTGAGTTATGTTGCTGTGGCCTATCTGAATTCATTCACCTCTGTAAACTGTGTGTGTATGTGTGTGCACAAACCAAATGCGTGTGTGTGTGTGGGGGGGTATGCACATGTGTTTGTTACCTGCTGTTTGCCTAAGGGGCAAATTCCACTCACTCACACTGAAATATGAGTGGAACGGCTTCTGGAGGCTTTTCTGTGCTTATCTCTACGTCACCCAAGGTTAAATGTTGGGAAACGTTTGTGTGTGTGTGCGTGTGTGTGAAGGGACGTCACCAAACAAGGTCATGCTTTGCTAAACCGGTATTGTAACTGCTAATCCTCAAATTTTGCATGTGAATAAATACCCACTTTGCTATGAAAGTAGGCTTCAGCAGCAACTCAGCGTGCCGACATTGTTGGCTTCTTTTTCAATGTCTCTCTCCGTGTTAGCACGAGCAACATCAACCATATGATTAATAGCCCACCTTTGTATTAGTGATATAAGATGTCGCAGCCTGAGTTTTCTTTTTTTCTTCTGGCCCAGCATTTGCACTGATTATGCAGTGAGAGAACAGTCTGTGGTGAGAGAGAGCACACCGTGTTTCCCTAACAGTGAAAATGTGTATGAATTTAAGAAATAAAACTGCTGTGTAGCTGTCAACATAAATAAAATAGGATAAAATAAAATAAATTTGACATGTATTTTAGCTCTTGCTGGACTTTGCATGCAATTAATTCTGATAATGGGATAGACAGCTTTAAGTAATGACCTTTCCCTTTCGTTTGTGCTGTTGTAAAACCCCATCAGACAGCCTGTATACATGGCACAGAAATCAGATTCCTCCAGCAGAAATCTTGCTGTGTAATCCAGCTGGTTTTCTCTTAATCCCTCACACAAATTAAGGGATGTTTCTCATCTACATTATGTTTAGGAAATTAGTGTGCTGCAGAAAGCCAGCAATAACTGTGGTACTCAAAGAGAAAGAGTGGCACCAACAGAACCCGATCCTACATCAACAGAAAATTCACAGCACTGTTAAAGACGATAAACAACTCTTGTTTATGTCTTTCAGCATGTGAAAGGGCAGGGATGTATTTCCCAAGAGCAACACAAAACATAGGCCAGGTTTAGCAGTGTTTAGCTGCAGTTTTTTTCCAGTTTTCAGACCAGGGGCCATATTCACAAAACATCCTAAGGCTTAAAGTAGCTCCTAACTGGTGGAAAAATAAGAGCCATGTCAGTCCTAACTTTAGGACTCCTAAGTTAGGGCTAAGTTAGGACTCTAAGAAGTTAGAGGCAGTCCAGAGGACTCCTGAGTCACTGAGACCTGCTTACAGTACGTCAGTAATGTGCTGCAGATAATGTGTCTCACCCCGTCAGTGTTTTGTAAAAATTGAATGATAATTAACTTTGAACTTTCAAACCGAAAATGCTCTTCAGACCCTAATTTGTCTGACATTGTACATTAAATAATCACCAACTACAAGAAATGCATAAATAAAGGTGATTTCATGGCCATCACTGCATTATCTAGTAAAATCTACTGGACTGTATTTCAGCCCCCTCTCTTGTGTTGATGCAGGGCTGTTTCCGGTCCGAATCCGAGCTTATGGAAAAGTTTAATGTTGACTTTGGTCAAAGGTGATGGGTTTGTCAGGGATAGAGCTGCAGTACTTGTACGATATTTGGCATCTCTAAGGATACGCAGGGTCTTAATATCTTGTCTCCCAAATGGGTGGAGAGCAGTTCACCAGTGTCAAACCAGTTTTCAGTCATCTTTACAATAGTGTTGCATGTGTAGCTCGCAATATTCTCTCTTTAAATTGGTGAAATCAGCCCTTTCAAAGTTATTTCCACAATTATTGCTTAACATATAAGTGCAACATACACTGGCCACAATTAATGCATGTCAACTTTGATAGTCAGTTAATCATTTTAGACGAGACGAGTCTTGAGTTTTGACAGCATGATAATCCATGCGAATTCTTGTTTTTGTTTATTTGAACTTTAAGTTCCCTGCCACGTGTGTCGAGCGTAACAACACCTCACTTGTAGCTCTGAGGTTTGTTAGCATTAGAGGTGTCGTATTATACTGTGACGAAGAGGTTGTGCTCTGCACAGCAACGTGTAAACATATCTACATGTAGTAAAGTAGAATTGAGTGGGGTGATGGTACTGCACAAGACAGGGCAGGACACACACAAGATCAGGTTTCATTGTTAGTAATAAGGGTTCTGTCTGCAGCAGGTGCAGTACACATCCTGCACGATAGATACATGATGGAGTTGTACACTCTAGTACAATAATCCATTCTTATAAAGGCGGTGTTAGTCCTTCTTGTGTTGAAGTTGAACTTAAGATCTTTTGAACCACAAAAAGCATGAATCAAATTGCAATACAGTTTCTTATTTGATATTTTGGAGTGGGAATAGTTACTGGGACGAAGTCTTCAGCCACAGGAAGTGACAAATCAAAACTTGTGGCTGAAATCCAAACTGTGTCCTAAACAGCAGTGAATGTGTGCTCCATTCAGAGAAAGCTGCACTCACCACGTTTAGGTCTTCTCACTCATTCGTCCCAGTGGAGAGTCTGAGGCACACAACCCAGCCCCCCTCATTCATTTGAATGGGACCAGTCCGTCACAGCCTTCAAACTCATGGATGTGTTACTCAAACTGGACTCCCTGGATCGTGTTTCATTTCTCACGCCCCCGCCAGCGCAGCCCCTTGCGTTGTTTTAATACAGGGCTGTTTCCCTAAAAACTCCCAAGAGAGCAAAACTTTATCTCTTCTCTTCTTCTCTTCTCTTGCTTTACCACTGTTTTTCTTTAGCTGTCAGTCTCACCCTGGTCTGTTTTTTGTCTTTCAGTATCTGTCACTCTTTTGTTGTCCAACACAATCTCAGCCAACAACACTTTTATCCCCACAAATCTTACCTGGACAGTACCAGATTTACCGGGATATATAAATAGGGATGAAATAATAGAAAACTGGCAGATATGAAAACCAAACTTGAACAGGAAAAAAATTCTGCTTCCAGTAGACATCAGATAAACCAGATCATAAAGACAAATATAGTACCACATTGACAATATCTTGAATTCTACATATTGCTTCAGATAACATACGATTCAACATGAGGGATTTTATACAATCTCTCCAGAACATGTCTCAAAAGGTGTGTTTTCTGTACCGTCATTAAGGATCTACTCTTAAGAAATTTGATAAATAACATTAATTCTTAAATCGAGACTATGTAACTGTTGAAAGAAGAAATAACACAATTTTCCTCTTACAAACGATCGCTTAAATTCATTAGCTGTAGAAGGCTAGAGGTTTGGTTGCTACAGCCTTACTTGGTCTGCCATGACCAGTCGCTTATGGTCGCTATTGTTAGCTAATATTAGCAACATTAAGCTAGATATTGCTTTATAACTGACATCACTGAGTCAGTTCACTTTATGACTCCTTTCTAATGGTGCAACTGTTTCATTATGTTTCATCATTTACCCTTACTCCATAATTGTCAATTGTTTGTGAGCAGGACTTTTATCTTCCATTTAAGTCCAAATTTGAACTTTTAGGAGTTTGATAAATATGGGCTGTGATCTTCATTTTAGGCAATGTTTAATACCCTCTTCAGCCCGATACAGTGATCCGGACTAAACCCATCTTTGCCGTCAGCCTGGATGGGTGAACACATTAACTCCAGGATTACTATATTGGTGGTAACTTAATCTCAAAGTCTGTACAAAAAAGAAAAGTTGATGTACTTTCCCCCCGCTGTCTGCCATGTTGAATCTCCAGTGTGAACTATTGCAGTGACCACATGTCAACTATGGCTCAAACTTGGGTTGAAAGTGTTTTTCAGTATGCACAAGGTTTGTGTGAAAATGGTGTTAACATTCGTTGGTGTTAGGGCACCATGGGAAGTGGTCATTCAGCCCGCTGTATGGATTCCCCCGCAGAGAAGGTTTCACAACTCGGACTCTTTCAAGTATTAAAAGGAACACACTCATCACATTTGCGTGTTCCCTGTCAGTTTGCAACAGATTTTAACTTGATTGTATGAGCATAAAAATGTTAAAACCAACAGGGTCAAAGTGCTGAAATTCTAATCAGGGGGTTTCAACATTAGCCACTATACTGCCACACAGTAGGAATAAAAAACCTGAGAGTTTGTTGTTGTTAACAGTGTGATATTTGTGTCTGCTGTGATATTTGGTCTCAATCCTTGTCGTCCATTTATCCGTTTTCTAAATCTGAGGGATTTTCGACGTTCACGTGTGTTTCAGAATTGTTTGAAGAACAGCTGGTTGAATTGCTGGTTGTGTTTTGATCCTTCACTTACTCAGTCCATTACTCCCATCAGCACAGTGAGAATGTGACAGGTCACCCTGGCCCAGGCTTTGACATGAGTCCTTGTAGAGAAAAGGCAAAGATTTCACAACCCATCACCACTGCAGGAAAATGTAAACAGGAGGGTTTTTTGGACATTGTGAAATTCACCAAAGCAAGTTTTGAAAGTAAACGGTTAAAATCACACATTGAACACTTTGAGTTCATCAGTTTGTTCATGAGTTTATAAGTGGTACAAGTATGTGTTTTAACTCCTCTGTGCTTAAGAAATGACTGTAAATGGTGCTTATCTGCCCATTCAAGGTCCAGTTGGGAATATTAGTATCCTGTCTCATTTTTGGCCAACACAATACTGAGGGGAAGAGAGGAGCCATTGTCATCTTTAACTAACCAGCTGGGTCCAGCGCCTGATGGGAAGCTCTGTTGTTGATGTTGCTGTAACAAACGCAGCATTGAGTAACGCATGAAGGGATCATATCTCTCTCTCTCTCTGTCATCTTTTCTTTCCTGTCTTCTTCTTTTTTCTTTGTCTTGACTCTGTGCTTTTGCTCTGTCACCCTCCACTTATTGCAATGTGTTTAGAATACAATGTAGTATAATATTGCTCTGTTCATTCATGGTGCCTCCACTGCCTCACAAGCTAACGTAGGTGCATTTTACAAAGTCAGCTTTACTTTTGTTCACAAATACTTTTCCATCCATTGTAATCCAATTCCAAATCCCAAATGCTTCCACACACTTTTAATGTGTAATGTGTTAAAGATGGACTTTTATCATGATGATCTGTTCAGCGTGGATCACTAGTTTTTTCTATTTTGCAATAGCAAAGAGAGCAACAGTAGCCTTGTTAGTGGGGCATGCAGTGTCAAAACGCCCCCCATTTGAGTACAAGGCATGGCCTGTTGTGTGCATTCACTGATAACTTTGAATTCAAACAGGCCACTACAAATCAAATATTTTATTGGTATCCCACATTCGAGCTGTATTTTTGAAATTTGTAGTAGTGAAAGTCTCTGTGGATCTATGCAGAGAAGGGTGTCATGAGTAACTGTAGGTCGCAGAAGCTCACAGAGGTGAACGCATCTCAACAACACATCGTGCAGACCTGAGCGTAGAGCGTAGAGGAGGTGGGTTTGGAAAAAGGATGGAAAAAAACACATAGGTGTTGTACGCAACAGAAACAGTCACTTGAAAAGTCTCTGAATGACACTCACACACATTGTTCCAGTCTTTACTCATGTCAGACAAAAATGAACAATTGAAAGTTTTCAATACGAGTGCGGATACAATAACTGAGATTCAAAGGTGCTTAATCACCTTGAGTTGCCTCTGTGTATGAAATGTGCTATATAAATAAACTTGCCATGCCTTCAAATTGCTTGTTTTTTTCTGACCAACAGTCCACAACCCAAAGCTATTCAGTTTACAGTGATATAAACCCACGACAAGCAGCATACCTCTTATTTGTGAAGGTGGAACCATTGAAAAATGACTGAAACAATTGGTAGGTCATAATTTTAATAGTTGACTTTTTCTGTCAGTCAAGTAAATTAATCAACTAATCCTTGCAGCTCTAGTTTATATACTTGCTGAGGTGGAAATGTTATAGTCATACTAATAAAAAGAGGATGATTGCTGTACCTGCTTCTCCTGTTTGTACCAGAGACAAAGCTTTGCCATTTTGCTGCCACTCAGCATTGAGTGCCTCATCTACCAAAGGATTAAAAAAAAACATCAGTGGTGTTCAGAGGTCTAGGATGCACATTCACAACCACATCACAGATTGAATCCAGACTTTTAGTGTCAGCTAATAGCCACGCATGCTTGTTTTAACACTGTTAAAGCCAGTTGTTGAGCTGAGTACTTGGCACTGTGTACTGGCTAAATGTAGATATTCTGACATATTTCTAATTCAGCTACTAACATTTTTTATCTGCCCAAAACATCATCGGGGTGGGCCAGACATGTTGAATTTTGAGTTCAGCTTCTTTTTTCCTAAAAAACATAAATTTAAAAGAGCTGCTACACATTTCGTTCTCCACCTTTATGTAAAATGTCTCGCTGAATTCTGGTAAACTGAAGTAGAAGTAGATGTAGCAGGTTATGGGAAAATGGGTCCACTAAAAAGTTAATTTCAACACTTTGCTAATTAACTGCAGTAAAATGTACTGATTGATGGGATGGCAGTGTTAGCGGGCCAGAAAATGCAATGTTCTTGTAATTTTCAGGTTCAGTGGTCTCATTACAGGCATAATGCTTTGCCTCAGAGTGTCTTGTTGGTCTGATGTAGTGTACACAGCGCTGTAATGGCTCCGTAACAGCTCACCACAGCCTCACTTTCACCATCTAATGCAGTGTGATATTAGGATGGAGGCCATCCTTCCAGGAGCTGAGTGATAGCTCCCACAGAGAAACCCAGACTCCGTCCATTAAGTAGATTTATTGAGCTGGATCTAGTAATGTAGTGTGACACTGATTGCAAAGAACCCTTTCCCAGGATGCATTAATCTGACCAAATAGCTTTTCTCATTATAACATTTTCTTGAATTTCACAAGCAGAAGTCCACGAGGAGAGAAAAGGAAAAGGAACAGTAGAAAAAGAGGGCCCATTAACAAAAGCTAATATTAATGGATTTTGTCACTCCTATTACTATTCTCTGTCTTACTTCTCTTTTAAGGATAATCGTGCTGAAAGATTTGGAACTATTATTCCCATAATGCTTTGAGGGATGTAAACAGGAAGTATAATATTGTCATGGATTCAGTGAGTTAGCTGTCGACTACAACTTGAGTCCTGTTTTTTTTATCCTTGTATTTGTTTATTGGCACCATTGAAAGTATGCCGAATTAACTATTAGCAGTTCCTGTTTGCGACCGACCCATGGATGTACAGACAACTTTCACTGGATTACTTGATACTGAAAACATGATGATTCTCAGGCAAGTTCTGCAGTCTTAAGGAGCGTTTTTTTTCTCTATGATTTCTAAGAGGATTTATGGACGTTTGTCCGTGATGGACTGAGGTATCCTCGCAAAGTGTTAGTCACACTGAATTTTGAAATATGTGTTTTATGGCTGTGTGTTCAGAGAGTTATGACTCAGAAAAGGTGTGATTTTTGATGCAAAGTGCGGCAGTCGGGTGCTGTGGGTTTTAAAGTACCTTAATTTGCTTCCATGAGCTGTGTGTCACAGCCCCTTCTACTCCAACTGCCGACGGTGTTGATCACCCCCCTTTCAACTCTTCAGTGCCGCCCTGGGGAGGCCTCATAGTTTGATGATTGATTCATAAAGCACCTATGATTTGGAAATTTATGATTTTGGTGACTCCTGGTGGTAGTATGAAAAACGACAGTGTGGTAAACAGCAGTATACACCGATGACTCTCCTCTCTCCCCCTCATTAATCACCACCTCGTGGGACACAGAGAAAGTCGGACTGAAAACTACACATAGACTGCACCAATTTTCACAAGGAATGCCTCATTTTTCTACAAACATAAACTTATATAAACTTAGAATTTGAAAGATTATACAATCATATAAAAATTCTACACATAGGGGCTTTAAGAGAGCCCCTAAACAACCAAATCACACCCTCAGCAGCTGAAGCATTTCCCCTCTCTGATGACTGCACAGGATGAAGCTGCTTCCTTTTTCCTGCTGTATCAGGAAGAGGTGATCATCCAGTTTGTGTGTGACACCCTGAGGGGAGGGTCAAACTGTAGAATGAGAGGAGAACAGGAGGAGGCCAGAGGGGAGGAGAGAGTTGTCATCAACAGCAAAGATGACAAGCATCTAGTATCATGTTACATCTCACGTTGCTGTCGTTGGAATTCAGAGTGAAATGCCAGTGACCAACCAGGTTACTTTAATACAAAAATGTATATACAAAAATATTATGGACTTTACTGGCATTTGCAACAGATGTAATTCAACAAACTGATCAACAACGACAAGTGTTAATAGCAAAAAGAGCTTCTCCAACTGCATATTTTAAAATACTCCACCATACGAACCGATGAGATTCACACAAGTGAGCTGAAGTGCTTGTCTCTTTGTGTGTGCCGACATTAATGATTCTGCTTTGTCTCAAGTTGGCTGAAAGGAGTTTAATTTCCATGAACTCAAAGGTTAATAACAAAAGATGAGGTAAAAAATGGTTTGATCAAAGACCATGCTTTGACTCTTAGGAGAGGCACACGTATGAATAAATCATCTGTTCAAATGAACTACCTCTTTTGATTTTTATGTATAAAATGAATCATCCTCATCCATAGACGATCGGGCACTTAAAGCCTGGAAAACTTAATTTAATTAATCTTATGTTTCTTTTTCAATAACATTATATGTCTATGGCAAAATAAGCAACATTTAAGGAAAAAAAACATTCTTGGCTATTATTAATTTTGTGTGTAATTGGTCCATCACTTTTTATTCGAAATTTGAATTTTCATTTGAACATGGGGGGAAAAAAATCAATATTGTACTGTAATGACCTGTTCAAATTCAAAATGTGCAGCCTATATGACTGTTTGACGTAGTTTGGCTTGTGGTCCAGCAGAGGGCTTGAGCTTGATCAGCTTGAGATAATTGGAGTAAACGGCTTGCTGTTTGTTTTCTTACCCCTTGCCCCTGTGTTGGTACAGTGGATGCTAATTGATATTACTTGGTCATCCAAGCTAAACCAGCTGTTGACCAGTAAATCAGCTGTGTCGATATAATTTAGAAACAAATGTATTTTAGCCATGCTAGCAGCACGGCTCGATGCATGGCAATGTCGGTGTGTCTATCTGTCGAACTGAAATATTACTGCTTATTTGTATTGTCATTACAGTTGGTGCAGAGATTCATGGTACCCAGAGGATGAATGACTTTACCTCTAGCACCTCTACATCATTGACTTTTAGTGAAATGTCATGATAATTATTGGATTACCATGAAATCTGGTACAGATGTTCATGTTCTAACGGATAGGACGGGATAACTTGTAATAACTTTGTCTAATACTTTGGTTTATGACCAAATACCTGCAAAACTAATGACATAATGACATTCCTATCAGTCTCAGCTGTACTTTTTGTTTAGTGCTAATTAGCAAATGTGCCAATACGCTAAACTTAGATGATGAACATGGTAAACATTATACCTGCTTAGCATCCACATGTTAGCATCGTCACTGTGAGCATGTTAATATGCTCTTATCCAAACAGGTCTGAGGATCACAGCACAGATTAGCGTATGATGTAATCTGGTGCCCTCACTTCATGAGCAGGTAATAGTTACTTTCAGTGGAAGAGAGTCAATGACGCAACTCTTCAACAACACATCACATGCACAGTAGGTAAGACGTACAGAACATCCCCACTTGGTTTAAATTTGGAAAAAGATGGATCCCGGTTATCTGGACAGGGACGTGACACCAGAGCTCCTCATGTGAACAAGTCCAGGAAACGAGGCTGCTGGTGTGAATCGCAGTGTACATTCAGCCTTCATGAATGTGTGCATGATTGAAACATGGCAGATACTGCACTGACGCACATCGGAGGGTGAGTCATGAAATTGTAGGATCAGGACCATCTCTTGCTGTCACACACGCATCTCGCATTTGGCCTTGCACATGCACACAAAGGACCATGCGCACCCACCCACACTGACATCCAAGCACACAGAGAGCTCAATATAATGGGCTGTCTCTGTTTGAGGTTAATGCTGTCTGCCTTCAGTGCTCAACACTGGCTGCATAATACGTCTAAAGCAGCTTCTCGCATTCTTTGTATCAGTGCATACAAGTCCTCAATAACCTGCCTGGAGCTGTTAACAACCCCCGCCCACCTCAGTTTTTTCACCTGCTTAACAGAGACGCCACCACAATGACTGGGTGACCATGAGCTACAGAGGCTCCAAGGCTTATTTCTACCATTTTCTGACATTTTATAGATTAAATGATTGATTGCTTGATTATAAATAGATCAGATAAATCGATAATGAAAATAATTGTTATTGGCACCCCTACACTTGAGTGTTGTATTAATATAGACTTGAAAACATCCCATCCATTAATTTTTCTCCAGTGCTGCAGAAGATGTGTTTTTTTTAAAAGGACTGAAGTGGGAGTGAGACAGTAAGACAGCAAATAAGCGAAAATGTCAAACTATTCCTTTAAACAACTACTTCTTATTGCCAAGTGCAGCTTTTAGGCAAACCTTATGGTAGAATAATTTAACCTGGAGTTTAGAAACAAAGAAGGGACTGTTATGTCTTCTATTACCTGGAGGTAGGTTGTCGCCCACAGGAAAAATGTTCCCCTCTGGTACGAAACTCCTCCAACATGTAATCACGGGAGACCTTCGTCTCACACTCTCTTAAATCTGTTTGGTCAAATTCAGCTCTCTTTCCTTAAGTTGCTTTTGTGTCATCTCGTCCTTGTTGACATTTCATCTCCTTTCCGTTTTCCCCCCGGGGGCTGAACGAGGAACTGAGTGGATGTGTGAGAGAAGGAGGAGGACAGAGAATAAAAAAGGCTGGAGGAAAAGACAGAGATTTGGATGATCGTGTTAAAAGTTTCAGCTCCTCACACGGTCGTTCTGTTCTGCTCCCTCTTGCTTTTTTCTCACCACTTTAACACACTATGACCTTCATATTTAGAATACAGAAAGTATTTCTAGTCTGTGTTGATGTGATCTGATGTTTGCATGCATGCACCCTAATGCTCTCAACAGATTTGGATAGCCTGTTGAGCATTTACTAGCATTTGGCCTATATTTAGCATTTTCAGTTTCAGATGACGGCTGTGGCATGACCATAGCATTTTTCTTCTTCTTCTTCTATGTCGTCTTCTTATATCCTGATTGGCTAAAAGGCAGTCTTATTATGTTCAAGGTCAGCTGCCACTCCTACGTGGCCAGATGTTCCCATTAAAGCTTTCTGTGAGTTGAATTTAAAATTTTGGCTAAATCACATCTGTCAGTCTCTGCATCTTTCTGCACACTTCTTTTGTCCCATTCTGTGACTCTTTGTTGTCTCTGTTTTTCTGTCCCTCATCCAACAGCAAGTCCTCAGCAGGATGGGAGGTGACTTCCTGCCACACAGAGAGTGACAGCCTCATTCAACAGTTGAAAGATTTTACCAAGAACCAGTACAGTACTCCGTAGACCTTCTTATTCTTATTAGAGAATAAGCAAACAGAGGTCTGGGAAAGTTGAGCGTAAGAAACAGCTTGTTTGAGTGGGGAAGACCGTCTCGGGTTGACCACGGTCGACCCTGCTACTAAGCAATAGCATGGGTCGCTGCTGCTGTCCCATGCTGTGAGGCCACAGTGGAAACTGATGTATTCACGGCTTGGCACGGCTCTGCGCAATTAAAGCAATAGTTTGACATTTTGGGAAATATACTTATTAGCTTTCCTGCTGAGAGTTAGATGAGAAGATTGATACCACTCTCAGATCTGTACAGTAAATGTATGGCTACAGTCAGCAGCCAGTTAGCCTAGCTTAGCATAAAGATTGGAGACAGGGGGAAACGGCTAGCCTGGCTCTGTCCAAAGGGAGTTACTGCTCCCTATAAATCTCGCTATAATACTTGACTCTATAATACTTGACTCTTTATTTTTGTAAAACATCTCTCCGAGTTCAGGACAGGAACTGTAGATTTTATAAACTGGCAGTAGTCAGTAGCTGATTAGTGTTACTGTCACATTACTGTGTTTCATAAATCCATAATACAAAGTACCAGCACATACAATTACTAATATAGAAATGTCACATCCCTTTACAAATTAAATTCCTTTTTCTGTGAATGCAGCTTTAGATGAATGGATCCAATCTTGTAGAGAGTGCCAGACTAAAACTCTAAACCAGTGAATGGACTCATGGATTCATGAGTGGTCATACAGTAAAAAGACCTCATCACACGGGTAGTGTTTGACTCAGCAAAGCCGTGAGTGTATTTGTGTGTGCTGGCCTGAGAACTAATGTATGCAAGTATATATGCATGTGTGTGTGTGTGTGTGCGCGTGCGTGTGTGCGTGTACACCCCACTGGACTGGTATTTGCTGTATCAGCAGGGTCTCTGGGTGGCGAGGTGAGTGGAGAGCGCTATCATGGAAAATTCCATAGGACACAGGTTTAGTCCAGTGCTGTGTGTGTGTGTGAGAGAGAGAGAGAATAACAAAGAGCACGGCTATTGTTTGTGTGTGTGTGGGCGTGTATTACTCATGTTGTGGGGACAAAAATCTGTTTACACAGTCACATTGCGGGGACTGGCCTTCCTTTTGGGGACAAAATGCAGGTCCCCATAACGTAAATCATAAAATTTTAGGGTGAAGACTTGGTTTAAGGTTAGGTTAGGTTTAGGTTAAGGTGAGGGTGAGGGCTGGGACAAGTAGCGGTTACGGTTAGGGTTAGGGTAAGTCTACAGGAAATGAATGTAAGTCAATGTAATGTGCTCTAAAGTGATTTAAACATGACTGTGTGTGTGAGAGAGAGAGAGAAAGAAGAGGGAGAGACATATTATGTCGGTATTAAAAAGGAAAGAAGCAACTTATTTGACAAAGCTCCAGATTCACTGTTGTATTAGTGATCATTGTTGATACGGATATTACAGAACAGCTGATTTCATACCAGCGTTTTAATCTAATGACTTTAGTCTCTCTATTCTCTAAACATTGTGCGGCCCACAATTTGTTTTTCTCATTGTTAAACCCATATTCAGATATAAATTAACCTTCATGAAAAAATATATGATGAATATGAATAAGACATTTCGTAAATCTCAGTGTGGATAACGAGTAGGATTTGTCAGTTGCTGTTTGTAAACACAACATTCAAAGTTGGCCCCTCCTCCTCGGCGCAAAGCGCACATGCTTCTGGTGGTCCCACATGCTTACGATCTGGCAGCTGGTCGCTACGTATTTATAGAGTCCCGCCCCTCACACCCTGCGCACTGTTATTGGCTGGGGGCTACACACCACTGCCCAAAGGTTGACGCCCAGAAACGTCCCGAGCACAGCAAATAAGAAAATCCAGGCAGAGGGCAGGGTCTCTGCAGATACAGACCCACCTTCTAGTGGGTCATAAGTGATGATAGAGAGGATTATTTTTGTATGAGTCTATGCATTGTTTTTAGGAAAATCCTACTCCTTATACCTTTAAATATAATTTGGCATACACGATCCATATCTGTTCTCGTCTACCTCTCATCTGCCGTCTGGTAGATTGCCAACCGCACAAAACATATTGCCAAGAATCCAGCGATAACAACTGCTTACGCAATAAGTATAGTTTCGTGAAGGAAGTTGGTGTCTGCTCGTGTGTGTGTGTGTGTTTGTGTGTGTGTGTGTGTGTGACTAGCACAGGGGTGTTGGTGTGAAGTTGTCAGCTTCTGTGGAAATTCTCTAATATTCTGTCAACATTTAATCAAACAGAATTAAAAACACCTGAGCTTGTTATTTCATTGAGATTTTAGCAACTTCCAGTTACATTTTATTTTCACAGAAATTCTCTTGTTTTTGTATGATGTTACCACCAACTATGTTGTGACATGAATAAATGATATGTTTTGAAAAGAGAATACAATGTTTGCATTTGTCTTTAGCCGCGCTAGCTAGGTCAGTCCTCCACTTTGGTCCAGACTGAAATATCCCAACAACTATTGGAGGAATTGCAGTGAAATTTTGTCCTGACATTTATGGTGGCCAGAGGATGAATTCTAATGACTTCAGTGATCCCCCAGACTTTTCTTCTATCACCATATGGTTTTGTTCGGAGAGAAATATCTTGACAATATGGTATGGGATGGATTGTCGTAAAATTTACTACAGATATTCAAGAACACTAGAGGATGAATTCTAATGACTTTGGCGATCCATATTTGGCGACACTCCCATCACCCTCATCTGTACTTTGTGTTTAGTGCTAATTAGCAAATGTTAGCATGCTAACATGCTAAACTAAGATGAACTTGGTAAATATTACCTGCTAAATATCAGTATGGTAGCCTTTTCTCTGTGAGCATGTTAGCATTTAGGTCTTGTTTCATAAAAGATTATACTTGCACATTGACACATACAAAACAAATAACATACAATAGTATATTTTGGGTTTTTTAATCTATATTTGGATAATTTTGTGGATATTTCACTCAGCAATGTTTAATAATCAAAATAAAACTGTCAAAAACCTGTGAAATTAGATTCACTGTGACAGGAAGGCTTCCTGTGAGTAGATGATAGTTTAGAAACCAAACTAATACTATGTGCATACATCCACTTTACCCCAGTGCAACCCAAATTTGTGATATAGTTGTTTATAATTTATATTTGAAAGATTTTGCTATTGAAACAGACAGAAAAATTCTCAAGTAAGTAAATAATAGAAAAACGATACAGACAAAAAATACGTACAAATACACACAAAATACATCTGCATGCACAGATGAATACATGCACATAGATTCATACCTACAGGCCTTACATATTGCACACATAGATGCAAGCATATGCTGTATATACATATGTACCTACACACTTAAATACACAAATTATTATATACTAATTCTAAACAAATTTACCTTCAGTATAATCTGTGCAAAGTCCTATTCGTCCTCGTACATGTAATGTATATGATATGATATGATACGTTAATTTAAGTGTCCTGCACCATATGGTGCCCAGCCCATAAGGGCTTAAAAGACACTGAACAGCAACAACTAACAGGATGGCCACATGACAAATCATAATATACAAATCCACAAATTCAAAAGTAGTATTTTCTATAAAAAATATTTCCTATAAATCTTGCTAAGACAAAGATGCAAAAATAGACCGTATACAAACCGCAATGTACTTCAAAAGACCACCCGAACTGGTCACATAGTGGTAAGCCCTATCTTTCATTCTGAATGAAGGATCAAAAATGTTCAAATACTTACTCATCCTGAGGGAAATTGTTGTGCAGCAGTTGCAATACAAAGTAGGAAAAGAGTGCAATTATACAGAGTGCAAATATAAAACAATAACAAATTAAAGTATAATAACAAAGTATAATAAGATGAAAAACAAATGTACACAATGTCAGAAATGGAACAGGTTAATGGTAGGTGTCATAAAACAGTAAGGTGCAAATCCAAAAATATCTACACAATGCAACGTGTACAAACACACAGAGGCATGTTATCATGTCTGACCTCCTTTCACAGTCTCTCTGTCCTTATCTTCAGCTGCTCACGCTCCTGCTCTTTTATCTTCCTGTTTTGCATCTCTTATGACTCAGCTTTACTTATTTCAGCTTTTATGTTTATGCAATAAACACACTTTTAAATATTGATTAAATAAATAATCACATGTTTTACCGTAAGCTGCTGCCTTTCATCCCTGCCTCTTTTCTACATTTTTACTGTGCTTAATTTCTTCCTCAATTTTATAAAGTAAAAATAATTAGTATGGTCTGTTGGTACGTTGGTCCACCAGTTCGGTCCAGGCTGAAATATCTCAACAACTATTGATTGTATTGCCATTAGCTACATTTTGATATTCATGGTCCCCACAGGATGAATCCTAGAGATCCATTGACTTTTCCTCTAGTGCCAGTGTAGCAGTGTGTCAAGGTACACATTAAAACTTCTGATGTTATAATCCCTAATTGTCCCACATTTCCTAAAGTGTGAAAGTAAACTTTATTTCTATAGCACCTTTTAAGAGTTACACTCGAGGAGGAGGGGATTTGTTCAGTCCAGGCCACTAAGTGAATTTTGAAATCAAGAAATCTCAGCAGCCGTCACAGTATTTCCTACATGATTGGTAACAACAACTCGATCAACACCCAGCAGATTCTTTATGGTCATCTTGTGCTATAGAGAAATAGAATCCAAACGTATCATCCCCTAAAGGTGTTTTTGCATGATTAATTTAGACTTGAACTTATGTCTTGTATTCTTAGCTACTGCTGGTTTCATTTTATTAGACTATGGTCAAGAGCTGAAACAATTAAGTCGATCAAGAGAAATGTTAACAATTTTTTGGCAAAAACATGCTGGTTTCAGTTTCTCAAATGTGAAGTTTAGCTGCTTTGTCTTGTCTTAAATGATAGTAAACGGAAAATCTTTGGGTTTTGGACTATTGGTTAGATAAAACAAGGAATTTGAAGGCGGCACCATGGGTTCTGGGAAATAATAACACATTTTCATGCATTTTCTTTTGCGTTATAGACAAAGTTATTAATTTATTTACCAAGAAAATAATCTGCAGTTGAATCAATAATGAAAATACTTGTTAGTTGCCGCTCTAGCCTTCTGGGTTTGATTGTGTTTAGATTCTGATAAACATAGCTCATGAGTGCACAAGTTTTTGGCAGCAGAGTCCTTGAATGCATCCTCGATATCACACAACAGAAACTGAAATACAAAGGCAATAAAGTGTTCAGTTTACCAACCTCAAGCAAGTTGATTTTCACAACGTTCTGGGATAAACTGAAAGCAACTGCTACCTGAAAGGCAGGGTATCTATCTAAAAAGTTACAGTATGCTTGGGAAAATGGTCAGCAGGTATGTAAAGTACAGTGTACTGAATTTATAGTTAGTTGGCCAGAACATGGCAAGCCACCATTATGGCACTTTGAAGCAGCTTGCAGTAAAGAGTAAGACTTCACAGGCTAAATCCGTATTCCTTTTCATTCTCCCCCTCCGTCTGTGCTCCTACTATAGACCCTCTCTCCTTCCCTGTTGCTGTTATTTTCTCCCCATGCCTGTTAATTTGTATTTTCTGTCTTATTTTGATCTCTTCAGTGATTTTAGCTGCTTGCCAAATAAGCAAGTCGGGGGAGAGGGGGAGTTGCCCTTGTCACAGTGTAAATAAGTGATTGAAAAGTGTATATGTGGGTGTGTACTATATGTGTGTGAGAATGTGTGTGTATGGATGGTCAGTCATAGCCCTGCCTTCCTCCAGCAGGAAGCCAGAGAGGCTGTGATTACATTAACCTCCTGTCTATTGAGTTAAGACCGATCAGACGCCCTGTTCACTCTGCTCTGTGCTTCGAAACTATAAAATGCATTCAGGCTCCTGTTGTCAGTGTGTGTAGCTGTATGAATGTTATAAATGCTGAGCAAAACCGTTCTGGATAAATGTACACGTAACTCTCACCTATACAAGAGATAAGAGACCTGCTCAGGACTAACGCCCATCAGTGAATCTGCGTGTCGTCAAAGAGTCTGCTAACATCTGTAAGCCTGGTGCTGCAGTTTGTGTCATCATTCATCATCTGCCCTAGTGCTTGTTTTCCTCCCTTCACTGCTGTTATCATTATCCTTGTACAGTATAAAAACCAGATTCCACAGAGCTAGATAATCCATCACAACAAACACAAAGCCTTGACCTGCCTTAGTTCCATTTCATTAATAATGAATTGTGCCTGGCTGAATGTTTTCTTGTCAGTGCTGCTCTCTATCCATCACCTGACAGCCACAGGAAGTAACAGAAGTTCTCTTTAAGAAAATAATCCTTGTAAAACATCCTTCCTTTTAAACTTACTTCAATTCAATGTCATAGACAGCAGTTAATTTCAAGCTGGACACAAAAAAGCGCCAGAAAACATGTTAGCGCTAAAGATGCTAATTGTATACATGTGTGGTGCTTTGAGCTAAATGCCGAGATCAGCATGCTATCATGCTCACAGTGACTTTGCTAACATGGTAATGTTAAGCAGGTGTAATAATTGCTATTTTTTTACCATCATAGTTTAGCGTGTTAACATGCTAACATTTACTAATTAGCACTAAACATAAAGTACAGCAGAGGCTGATGGGAATGTTGGTGAAGTGTTTGGTTATTAACCAAAGTATTGGACAAAGTGAAACTTTGCCCTGATGATGGAGGTAGATGAAACATTAAGGGATCAACACAGTTATTTTGGTCTATCCTGTGGGTACCGTACTGTACGAAATTTCATGGTAATGTGTCCAATAGTGGTCGAGACATTTCACCAAAGACCAAAAATGTCAACCTTAACAATGAGCTAAAAGAAGCTAAAGTTAGAGCTGAGAAGACCTGTAGAGAGTGACCCCTTTCACATTACAGTAAATATTGATAGGGCAGCTTTAAATTGCTATTGTTAGAACATTCATCAGCTACAGTGAGGTAAATCAGGGACCTGCAGCTTTTTTCCATGTTTTAATTGGTCTCACAACCTGTAATGCAATGTAGTCTTTAATCCTGTTTTTGGAAACCTGGAAAATGGAAAATTTGCTCCCCCCTTTTCTGTCAAGAACTATAGAAATACTGACGCGAGTCCAGGAGCTCACTGACCTGCTCCTGGTGCCTCTGTCATTGTTTCCTTTTTATTATATTTGTCTAACAGCCCTCCCTCCCCTTTCCCATGTTATTTTCTCCATACCTCTCTTTGAACAATATACCAGTAATGGAAAGTTGAAATCAATGGAAGTTGTCTTCTCTGCACTTCCCTAATTGGTTGACAGAGCTTGTGATGTAATGACTGATGATGTAAGTCGCGGGCCGAGGTGAATGAGGGGACTGTTCTCTGTCTCTGTCAGGTCGCAGCTGCACTGGCCTGTCTTCAAATTGGTGTTGCTATGGTAACGCAAGTTCTGAGAATGCCAGCAGCAGGTCACTGATTCACCGGGGGGGAAGGGGTTGTTTTTCAGAGGTGAGGTAGAGATGATGGTTTTAAAGAAAGTGAAAAAAAACATTTTTAAATGATACTTTGCACAGACACACTCTTACATTTGTGTGTGCATGTGTGCTGGTGCATTAAGCAGGGATTGTTGGTGAGTTTTGTGTGTTTGCATGTCACTACGATCAGTTCAAAGCTCTGAATTCCTCCTGCTGTCCTCCTCTCCCCAGGTGTTTAACATCCTCTGCTGTGCTCCCTCTTGAGTGACCCCCCCATCCTTCCTCCCTATCCTTTAACTTCACCTCTTCAGTGATGTCCTCTCAAGCCACGCCCATTCAGGGGTCACGACCTGTGACCCCTCCACTGACCTCTGCAGGATCCCCACGTTCTCCATTGTCACCAGGTAAAGGCATATTTTTAAGTACTCTGAGAAAACGTACAGTGCTGTATCATAACTTGTCTTAAAGGCGCACTCCACACTGACTGAGCCTGTGAAGCTGTTGTACAATATTGTCTGTGGATCTGGAGTCTTATAAAATAAGATTGTGCTTGAAAATTTTTAACAGAAAGTGGTATTTAAAAAATGTAGAAATGTACCAGTCAGTAAGGATCTATTAAAATTATAGCAACTTGCATTATGGGAAATGTAGAATCCAGCACTTTTGGAGCTCGTAATAAGGACTAAAAATCAGGATACCTCGGTGTGGCTGATATCAATGAGATAAAATCACAAACAGTAACACGGGATTAGATATAAACATCATTTCCTGTGTATCCCTCGTGTGTGAATGCAATTTGAGTCCACCATGGCAATGGCGGACTCCGCCACTAACTATGAAAACTACTAGAGAGGTAATTACAAATAAATATAAAATAAATAATAAATATGTTGAATGGCTATTGCTGAAGAAATGCTGACCATAAATACTATCAAAAAAGGGTTTAGAGAGTATTATTTATTTATTATTTCATTAATTAAAGATATATTTCTATCTACAAAGACAATTGTGCTGTATTGTTATAGCAGCACATGCATAGTCACTATGCTGGTGATTTGTTCTGACATTGTTACCTGGAAATGTTGAAATAGAAGTATAGACCCAACACAGCGATGCACCATACTGTGTGTTATTTGTCATGACGTAACACACTATTTTTTGGTCCCATCAGAGTCCCTGCACCCTCCAGCCTGCAGACACAGAGACCGCTCGCCTTCCCCCATGAGAGGCTACCTCATCCCCAGCCCGCTGCCCACACGCAGAAACAGGACCTGCTCAGCGTGAGGACACACACACACACACACACACACACACATACTCACTGCAGAATCACACGGGATGAAACAGCCTCATGAGCCAGTGAAGCGAGTGCACTATTAGCTGCCATGCTTCCAGTATAGTAAGTGAAGCTTGTTAGTTACTGGTCGAAGTTCTCATGCTAAATCTTGAATGTAGTTAAAGGCAGAACAGAAGCTAGCCTAAAGCTACTCACTGAAGTTGCACTTGTCCCATGTCTGCTGTTTCTATTGGACACTGCAACATGATCAGCCTGCTCACATATAGACAAATCCAGGGTAAAACTTGTCAGAGCTTGTACTTCAAGTGAAAACTTGTGTGTAAGCAGGAGGACTGCTCACACGATGAAATCCCACCACTGGATGCGTTGGAACTTTCAACCAGTGCAGGAAACTTTCTTTGGGAGCAGTATTGCTTATTGCTGCTTATAAGCAGAAATCCATATGTGCACACACAGAAACAAAGTAAAGGAGTAAGCAAAGTTAAGTCCCCACACACAACTAAGGTGACTATACACTCAAAGTCAAAACAAGGGTGAATAATGTTTCATCCACAATGCTGAAAAAGCCAAGTTGTACTTTTTATTTTTATTTTTTTAGTGAAGCTACCTCGCTGTCATAGAAATAGCAGGAATGATGAAGTGTTGTTTATATTGTATTGCACTGAAGCTTGTGTCAGGCTTTTCAGCACTCTGCTTGAAGTACATATATTCAGGTTTACTCTGAGTTTTTCAGTTTTTTTTCTTGTTCCTCAAGTTTGATTTTGTTGTGATAATTGGACACAGACTGTGCACAACTGTGCTAGCATAGTCATTAAAGGTATATTCCTAATTAAGGTATATGTGTTTTTTCATTTTATCAAATCCCATTTTTGACACTCTTTATGGCCGCCATTTTTTAGCAATAGCTATTTGAAATATTTGCATTCTGTAATTGCCTCTTTTTATATTTGTTTTAATTGTTAGTGGCGGAGTCCGCCTTTCCTACGTAGGATTCAAACTGTGCACAAGAGGTTCATTGAAAGCCATGCATGTATTGGATGTGACAAAAGAAGACAAAAGGTGGTGCATGCCCACATTTCATGCAATGCAGACATGAAACATTCAATCATGAGTTAGTATCGCTGAGTTTGTACCCTGTTGGCCAAGTTGCATATTCTTATATACAATGTGATATGCTGAATTTATAAAAAAGACTTCAATATTACTGTGTCGGACAACAGCCTCTTTATTGAAACAGCGTGACACAATGAGTCCTCTCAGCCAACACAAACTGCCCTAATTTATATACACTCCCCTCCAAAAGTATTGGAACAGTGAGGCCAATTCCTGTATTTTTGCTGTAGACTGAAAACATTTGGGTTTGACATCAAAAGATGAATATGAGACAAGAGATCAACATTTCAGCTTTTATTTCCAGGTATTTACATCTGGATCTGATTCACAACTTAGAAGATAGCATTATTTGTAACGGAACACCAAATTTTTAGGTGAGCAAAAGTATTGGAACAGATAGACTTAAAATAGATTAAAGTGAATAAGACTTAATATTTAGTTGCAAATCCTTTGCTTGCAATAACTGCATCAAGCCTGTGACCCATTGACATCACCAAACTTTTGCATTCTTCTTTTGTGATGCTTTTCCAGGCTTTCACCGCAGCCTCTTTCAGTTGTTATTTGTTTTGGGGGGTTACTCCC
>NTHP01000407.1:139285-153977 GCA_003416845.1 Oplegnathus fasciatus | reverse complement strand
GTTTACAGTAAAAACAGTCTCTTACTCTGTGTCTGAGGGTCCAGGTTCATTACTGAAGTATGGAGGATCCACTTTGGACCCGTCACTCTTCATAGACAGACAGCTGGGTCCTGGAGACTCTGCTTTCTGTCTGTTGGATTTAACTCTGAAAACACCAAGATGTTTTTATTCATATCATGTGAATACTTGATAAATTCTCTGATGACAAAATCATTTAGGAAGCTCTAAATTAGAACTACTACTACTATCGATCATTAGGAGGTTTAAAGTTTGTATCAGTCCTCTTAGATTAGATTACACCTAGGTGACTGACAGCTGTCAGAGAAACTCAGAGGAAGATAGCACCAATGATTTCTCTTTGGCCGTGTCACAAATTTTATTTAACAATTACATTAAGAAACTGTGTGTTAAATGCAGTTTAAAAAGTCATTTTCCATGACATTTTAAAGGAATTTAGTATTAAAGACATTCAGACATTGTTTATGCACACAGCATGGACATGGAAAGAAGGTGTGCTCAGGGGGCTGTGGCACCCCTTAAACCAGGTTTTATAAAAACCATCAATTAATAAAAAAGTTTAAACTTAGTGTTAGAACTATAGTGTTTTCCCCGTTCTTACTGGGATACACACTATATGTGTAGTACACACTTGTGGTGGGAGAGAGGATTTGCTTTGTTTTGTATCCATCTATCATATGTATTAGTCCATTATTAGATTCCTTGTCATGCGGACTCTATAGCACATGAAAACATTGATGTGTTTTAGAGGAAGTTGTTCAAGTGTCCCACTGAGATCAGGGTACTGATCGTGCTGTCACACAGACCCCTGGAGAGAGTTCAGTCCAGTCAGCTACAGAGTACATAAGGTAACTGCTGTTACTGCAGCTGTACAGTGACACTGTTTGTACAACAGGATGTGTGATTTGGTTCTAGCTCTGGATTATAAAATGGATCTGGCAACTAGAGCTTGCTCTAAAATTTGGATGTTTGGCAGAGTGTAAATTTAATAATGTTGACAGGTTGGTAAGACTGGAGTCTCTACTAACAGTGACAAACAGAGTGATGGCTGACTCATATTCAGGCGGGAAGGGGGGGTAACAACCACATATGTATTGAGGAAACACTGAATGAGTTAGTATCAGTTCTCTTACTTTGTGTCTGAGGGTCCAGGTTCATTACTGAAGTTCAGAGGAGGATCTTTGGACTGGTCACCCTTCATAGACAGACAGAATACTGGAGACTCTGATCTGTCCTCCTCTTCCTCCACACAAACACTCATCTTCTGATCTGAAGTCAGTCTGAGAGGTAAAACAGTGACACTGATTGTGAGCTCAGAACATTCAAGAGAAACCAGTTTGTTTAAGAGTCAGACACAAGACTGAGAGAACAGGAAGTAACACACAATCTTTCTCTCTCACACACACGGACAGACACACATACACACAGACACGCACACACACGTAGCATACAGTACAAGACTGACTCTGAGACTTCGACAGTGAGACTTCTTTAATATTTTCTTTTACAAAGTTACAGGAAACACAAACATCCTTGATGTTCCACTGCATCTGGAGCATCCTTGGGGGCAGTAGCTCAAAAAAATGAATTTTCTGAAAGGAATTAAGAAAGTAATTCTTCTTCTTCTTCGTGTGGGAGGAGTGTGAGTGGAGAGCGGAGTGGGAGAGAGAGATTTGTCTCCCCCCCCTTTTTTTTTCTGTCCCTTTTGTGGCGTGTTTTGTTGGTGGTGTTTTGTTTAAGATTTATGGTTGTGTTGGTTTAATTTCATTGGGGTTTTTGTTGTGCTTTTCACTGGTTGGGGCGCCGTTCAGTCATGGCGACTGGCGGCCTCTCCAGGCTGTCTCGGAAGCATAGCGTCAAGGTGGGCGCCGGCTCTCCGTGCAGCGTGGAAGAGGTCGCGCTAGTCGGGCACAGCTCCATCAAATCCGCCGCCCGGATGAACAAGGCGGTGGTTCTGTGTTTTTGGAGAAGGTGGAGCAGGTGAACACGCTGGTGGAGAAAGGGATCACCGTTAACGGGCTGTTTGAACCGGTGCTGACGCAGCCGGCGGCGAAAATCACGCTGTCGAACGTGCCGCCGTTCATCAGCGATGAGTTTCTCATCAGAGAGCTATCTCGCCATGGGAAGGTGGTGTCTCCCATGAAGAAGGCTCTGTCCGGCTGTAAATCACCGCTGCTGAGACACGTTGTGTCCCATCGCAGGCAGGTGTTCATGATCCTTAACAACAGATCGGAAGAATTTAATTACCGCTTCATCGTGCGGGTGGACTTTGATCACCCGCCGTTTGCCACGTCCTCCCTCTTAAAATGTTTCACAAATCAGGAGGTTTTTAGATAAAAAAAACAGATGATTAAAGTCCGAAAGGAACTCAACTTTTAGTGATCATCATGGATGTTTTAGTTCTGGTTTCACTTTTTATTGTCAGCACTTTTAACCTCTCCCTCATTATGGAATCTTTTAGAGTGGGGACGTTAAATGTGAACGGTGCCAGGGTGGCAGAAAAGAGGGCTCTGGTGTTTGACACAGCGAAGACCAAACGTATTGATGTTTTATTCCTACAAGAAACACACAGTGACGCGAACAATGCACCTGACTGGGACAAGGAGTGGGAGGGACAGGTGGTCCTGAGCCACAATACCACCGCTAGTGGGGGGGTGGGGCTCCTGTTCTCCAGGTCTTTTACTCCGGCATCAGTGGAGGTGGAGCATGTTGTGAAGGGGAGATGTCTTTTAGTCAAAGCACTCTTCGATCAACAAACTTTGGTTTTTATTAATATTTATGCTCCAACAAACGGTGCAGAGAGGAAGAGCTTCCTAGAGAACACTAGGCTGAACTGCTGTGGCCCGGAGGATATTTTATTCTTGGGTGGGGATTTTAACTGTACTGAGTTCGAGTTTTTAGATCGCAACCATGCAGAGCCGCATCCAGCCTCCCAACAGCTCTGAAGCAGCTGGTCCACTCCAATGGCCTCGTGGATGTGTGGAGGAGGATGCACACAGACTGCCGTCAGTACACATGGTCCCGCCTAGGTGAAGACAGGATTTCTTTGGCCAGGCTCGATCATTTTTATTGTTTTAAGCATCATTTTAATTTTGTAAAAAGCTGCAACATCATGCCAGCAGGTTTTACTGATCACTCTTTGGTTTTATGTCGTATTTTTATTTATTTCCGAAGGCGTGCCGTCGAGTTTTACTCCTCCCTCTACTCCGTTGAGTACGAGGAGAATGGAGAGCTGTTCGAGGAGTTCTGCGGTGGGCTGCCTCAGGTCTCTGAGGAGACAAACCAACAGCTCGACCGGCCGCTCCAAGCGGCAGAGCTACATGCCGCTCTGCAGAGCATGCAGGGTCGGTGGGCTCCCGGTATCGACGGCCTCACAGTTGAATTTTACAAAGCCTTCTGGGATATTTTATCACCTGACATTTAACGAGAGTCTGGCTGCAGGTTCCCTGCCAGTGTCCTGCCGCAGGGCCGTTGTAGCCCTGTTGCCTAAGAAAGGCAATCTTCAGGACTTGAAAAACTGGCGCCCCGTGTCCTTCCTCTGTACGGACTACAAGATCCTGTCTAAGGTGTTGGCCACCAGGTTGAGAGAGGCAATGGAGGAGGTCATCCATCGTGACCAAACCTACTGCGTGCCTGGCAGGTCCATTGTAGACAACGTCTACCTAATTCGGGATGTTTTGGACGTCTCCAGCCTTTTGGGGCTTAACACTGGTCTGATTTCACTGGATCAGGAAAAGGCATTTGACCGTGTTGAGCACCTCTTCCTTTGGAAAACCATGGAGAGGTTTGGGTTCTGCACGAGTTTTATTGCCAAGATCCAGGTGTTGTATGGAGGCATTGAGAGTATACTCAAGTTCAACAGCAGTCTGTGTGCTCCCTTCAGGGTGCGTAGAGGCATCCGGCAGGGCTGTGCTCTGTCCGGGATGCTCTACGCACTCTCCCTCGAACCCCTCCTCTGCAAAACACACTCGAGCCTTGACAGGTTGGTTTTACCTGGTTTTAATAAGAACATTGTTTTATCTGCCTATGCTGACGATATCATTGTGCTGGTAAAAAATCAACAAGACGTGGACATTTTAGTAAATTTAACTTATTTATTCAATGTTCTGTCTGCTGCAAAAGTCAACTGGCATTGCCCTCGCTGTCGGGCAATGGCGTGGTGGTCTCCCGGTTTTACCCCAGAGTCTCTCCTGGAAAAAAGATGGCTTACGATACCTGGGAGTGTTTCTGGGGAATGACAACATGGTTAAAAGAAACTGGGAAGACATCCCAGCTAAAGTAGAACGGAAGATGAAAAAGTGGAAATGGCTACTCCCTCAAATGTCTTACAGAGGCCATGTTCTTGTCCTGAACAACCTTGTGGCCTCGCTGTTGTGGCATCGGCTAGCGTGCCTGGATCCGCCGTTAGGGCTGCTAGCCCAGATCCAGGCTAAGCTAGTTAACTTCTTTTGGGACGAAAAGCACTGGGTTCCACAGGGGGTTTTGTTTTTACCGAGAGAGGAGGGGGGGCAGGGCCTCATCCACTTAGCCAGCAGAGTTGCCACCTTAAGGCTTCAGTTTGTTCAAAGGTTTCTAACAGGTCTGGCAGATCTTGTATGGAGAGAAGTGGCCAGCTGTGTGTTCAGACGTGTGAGTAACCTGGGACTGGATGCTGCTCTGTTTTTAACTGATTCTAATTTTTTTAATTTAAATGGGTTACCTCCTTTTTATCAGGATGTTTTTAAATCGTGGGCCCTTTTTAAAAGCAGTTCAGAGAAAAGCTCCAACTCTCTGTTTTGGCTTTTAAATGAGCCCATTGTGCATGGTGCCAGAATGGATATCTCCTGCACCGGGTCTGGCGGCGGCACTGCTTCAAACCAAGACTCTCATCCTGAGGCAGGTGGTCGACGCCGCGGGGCCAGCGCTGACGGACGCTGGGGCACTGGGATCGTTGCTGGGGATCCGGTCCACAAGGACAGTGCAAAAAGTGCTTGAACTGTGGAGGAGGAGGCTCACTGGGAGAGAGAAAGTTCTCCTGGCCAAGTACGGCAGCGGGACTGAGCCCTATCCGGAGGATCCCTTTCCAGATCTTCGCCTGACTCCCCAGCTCAGCGATGCTTCTGGACCGCTGCTGGGGAAGGCTCGAGAACTTCAGCTTCGCACGGGTAATAAAAAGGCCATCTACTATATCTGTGAGAGTGACTTGCAGGAGAGGAATGAGCGGCAGAGCGCCCTCTGTGTGGACCAGCAGGCTGGGAGGAGACGGAGCAGCTCCATGGTGGAGGGTTCTCTACAAACCTCCAATCAAAAAGAGAACTGCCGACCTTCAATGGAGGGTTCTACATGGTGCCATCGCATCAAACGCTTTTATGTCTGTTTTTAGCCCTGCTGTGTCAAACACCTGCCCGTTCTGTTGCCTCCCTGAAACAGTTTTTCACGTTTTTAGCGAGTATAAGAGACTCGCGAGTTTCTTCACTCTTTTAACACATGTTTTTAATTTATTCAATGTCTCCTTCTCTGAAAAGGTGTTCATCTTCGGCGCAGGGTACAACAAGGCCAACCAGAGGAAGTGGCAGCTCCTCAACTACATTTCCGGCACAGCAAAAATGGCCATTTATGTGTCAAGAAGGAACAGAGTTGAGGAGCGTGCGGGTCAGGACGCTGCCTCAGTCTGGCGCATCAATGTCAGGTGCAGGCTGAGGCTCGAGTTTGGTTTTTATAAAATGACAAATAACCTGCAAAACTTAATCGATACCTGGTGCTACGATGACATTCTTTGCTCTGTTGCCGATGGCAAACTACATTTTACTAATGTCTTAAGCGGTTAACTTATGTATACTTGTGTCCATTGTGAATGTTACTGCTGACTGATAATTGTAAATAAAGTGTGTTTGTAAAAATCAAAAAATCTTCTTCTTCTTCTTCTTCTTCTTCTTCTTCGGTGCATGTGGTTGTCATAGTATCTTTTGGAGTTTTGTGAACTCAGCTTATTGCAAAGTTTTATAAACTTTAATTTCAGGAAATAATATGTTGCTGAAATCTTGACACTTTTCAGTGTGTGATTTTAAAAATCACAAATAAAAGGAAAATTAATGTATTTAAGCAAATCTACATTTTAAATATATGTAGTATGAACTGNATATATATATATATATATATATACACACACACACATATATATTTGTGTTACAAAGGACCTTACGCTCAGTGTGACGATCTGTGTGAAAAGGGAGACCTGTTAGAATGACACACCAAGGCCCACTAAGTGTGAACAAAAAGGTTCACTGTAATGCTAATGTGTTTGGGCTCTCTTACCTGCCAAGATAAGCAGCAGATGTTTGTGAACACAAGGTGTGTTTCAACTGATTTCACACTTTAACAAACCTTATAAACTTTGTGAAACACTGTCTACAACAAATTCTTAATTATTCATGCCTTGTTGTAAATTACTACAATTATGAAGGAATACAATTTTATTGACGGTAAACATGTCAAATTTAACAAATACAGTAAACAGTAACCGCAATTTGATCCTTTCTTGCTTTCTTGGAGAAAGTCCTATGGTCCCTTCAAAAGCAGAGTTTTATGAGTTGTTGATAATAACAAGCACTTCACTAAAAGCTTGCTCTGTGTGGGAAGCACACTCCCTCATACACATCAAATATGATGAGAACAGCTGATTTCAGGCATATTGACTCAATGAAAAGTAAAAGTAAAATGGTCACAGTTGTTGACATTGAACAGTTTCAGTTTTCATAATCATTGCTCCTCCTGGTGGATAGATAAACCATTGAAACTGGTTTCTACACATGGTGCTTGGGGTCGTTACAAGGCAGAGTGGCGTTCATTACATCATCAAGAGGAGATCTCATTACAGCCAAGGATCCAGCAGGGACTCAGCTGGGGTCTGCCACAGATATGCATGGGCCCTGTCATGGACCAGCCAACAATTCAAGATGGCTGCACCTGTAGCTCGCTAGCTTAAGCTAACATGCTAATGCTGAAACTCTGTATCAACTAATTATTACATTACATTGCATTTATTCAGCGGACACTTTTATCCAAAGCGACTTACAATAAGTGCATTCAACCATGTGGATACAAACCAAAAACTGCAAGAATGTACATACTCTTCGTCAAATAAGCTGAACTGTTTTATAATGCTCCAAGTGCTGCATTTAGAAACAAATAAGAGAGAGATTTTTTTTAAATTTCATTTTCATGGGCCAAGGTACTATCTGAACAGATGAGTTTTCAGTCTGCAACGGAGGAGGTGTAGAGTTTTACTGACCTGAGGTAGAGTGTAGTGGACAGGCTGGATGTCCTGGATGTAGGATGGGCATGAGCCATTCACAGCACGGTGGGCAAGTACCAATGTCTTAAATCAGATTCGAGCAGCCACCGGCAGCCAGTGCAGGGTGCGGAGGAGCGGTGTAGAGTGGGAGAACTTGGGTAGGTTGAAGACCAGCCGGGCTGCTGCATTCTGGATGAGCTGCTAGACGTGAGATGACAAGAGCCTGGACCAGAACCTGTGCCGCCTCCTGTGTATCCTCCTGATGTTGTGGAAAATGAATCTGCAGGAGCGGGTTGTCGCAGCGATGTTGGCAGTGAAGGACAGCTGGTCATCCAATGTCACACCCAGGTTCCCAGCAGTCTGAGCCTGGGACACCACAGTTGTTAATGTTAACGGAGAGGTCATGAATGGGACATTCCTTCCCTGGAAGGAAGAGCAGCTTGGTCTTGTCAAACATCCAATGAGAGATGTCAACCAGACACGCAGAGATTTGTGCTGCCTCCTCAGTTTCAGACAGAGGAAAATACAGAATAAGAAGTTGAGTGTCATCTGCATAGCTGTGGTGGGAAAAGCCATGTGTGAATAACAGAGCCAAATGACTTGGTGTAAAGAGAAAAGGAGGACCCAGAACAGAACCTTGAGGGACCTCAAAGTTCAGACACAGATTTTCTAAATTAACCTGTAATCCTTGTAATCATTTCAGCACTCATTTATTGACAAAAGAGAAAAGTTGACAAGAGTACGTGAAATGATATGTGTGTGTGTGTATATTAATTGTAGGGGAAGCCAAACAGCTACTGAGGAAACAACAAAAGTACTATTAAAACATGACATTAGCCGTTAAATAACTATTATACTTAATTGTCATGTCAACTGTCCAGTTTAAAACACATGTACATTATGTGTGACACAGGCTGCAGTTATCTGGACTTGAGAAGGAGAACGTGAAGAAAGAGGCCTTGGAGCTGTCGCTGAAGTACAGCTTTGTGACCCCACTCACATCCATGGTGGTCACCAAGCCTCTGGGGGAGAACACAGATGTGCTCCATAAACCCAACGAANACAATCTTTCCCTCTCACACTCACTCACTCACACACACACACACACACACACACACACACACACACATACACACACCTGAGCTTTTGACAGTGAAATAATAAACATATTGGATTCACACTCACCCTGCCTCAGCCTTAAGTTTTCCACCTTCTGCTTGGTCAACTCAAAATAGAGTCTGAACTGACTGAACACTTTCATTATTTCCTTGTTCTCATGTACCTGGATCAACATGGTCAATGTTGCTCCTCCCCTCTTCACTTACAGGAAATCAGGTGAGTTTATCTGAGTGTGTGTGTGTGTGTGTGTGTGTGTGTGCGTGTGGGTGTGTGTTACTCATGTTGTGGGGACAAAAATTTGTTTACACAGTCACATTGTGGGGCCTCACCTTCGTTTTGGGGACAAAATGCACGTCCCCATAAGGTAAATCATTAACTTTTAGGGTGAAGATTGGTTTAAGGTTTGGGTAAGGGTTAGGGTTAGGCAAGTAGTGGTTAGGGTTAGGGTAAGTCTACAGGGAATGAATGTAAGTCAATGTAATGTCCTCTAAAGCAATGGAAACACGACTCTGTGTGTGTATGTGAGTGGTGCTCACACAGATCAGCTGTTTAACATGATGTGTTTATGAGCGTCTCTCTTGGCTTGAACAGTTTGAATTAAAATGGGTTTTGGTCAGAATGTTGGTATGTTATCTCATCTTTTGTTTAAATGATGTAAATAAATCTATTTTGTTAAAACTAAAGTACTTTTTCTTTAATATTTTCTTTTACAAACTTACAGGAAACACAAACATCATCTCCTTCATGTTCCACTGGATCTGGAGCTTTCTGGGGGGCAGTAGTAGTAGAGAGCAATTAGCATGTTGATCCTGTTCAGATTTCTCCAGTTTAGTTTGGTAAGAACATCAATAGCAGGTTACACCCCACACCACACAGCTCTTTATAAATATAATTATAAGCAGTGGTCATGTGACTGTCCGCAACTGTAATAATTACATTAATAAAGAGCTGTAAATGTGATATGAGCGCTGTGTATTTAAATTAGTGCTGCAGTTACTCATGGTGGCCACTTAGGGGCAGTGAACACGCATGATTACTAATAGACTCAGGTCAATAATCAACGGCGCAGAGCATCAAGGCAGACATAATACCACCACACTATCATTCAGACACATGCCCCACCACATTTTTTATATCTGAATTTTTTATATTTTTATTTTATTATTTTTTATAATATGCAGTTATTATCCTTTTATATTAAGAGTCAAATGTATTCTTCTAATTATGTCACAGATCTTACCTCAAAAAGTCACACACCCCCATTCCCTATGGTATTTTTTCTTCCAAAAGTTGCAGGATGAAATTGGTTCGCAACAGCTGGTATGGACACACTCAGAACTCTGGTGCACATCAGTACTGGAGGAGATGTAGGCTTCATCTTAACAGTGTGTTGCTGAAGTGGTTGGTAGAGCATCAATCCCTTTTTCAAATGTGTGAAAATGAAATTCAATTCATGCAAACAGATGTTAATCATAATAATAACTTTATTTATATAGCACCTTTAAAAACAGAGTATAAAAAGTGCTTTGACAGACAAAGCAAAAGTGGAATACTCAAAAGCAAGACAAATTATAAATAAATACAAATAAAAACAAAAACATAAAAGCAATAAAAAGACGACATCACATAAAAGCAAGTCTATAAAAATGGGTTTTAAGAAGTGATTTAAAAGAAGTCACTGATTCTGCGAGCCTTATCTCCTCAGGCAGACCGTTCCAAAGCCGAGGGACCCTGAAGGCAAAAGCAAGGTCACCTTTAGATTCGAGCCTCCCCCCCTCTCTCTCTAGTTACATCAGTGTGTGTAGGTGTGGCTGCAGGTTATATGTACTTAGGCTAGCGGTGATGATGGATCTTTCAAGGAGGCTGAGTAGCTATGAAAATTACTACTGCTTTTCGTGTTTAAAACTTACTGTTTAAAAATGTACTGCACCTCTGCAGCAGGCAATGCAGTTGATGACAGGTAAAACTATGTATCTCGGTTATTTACTTTTATTGACCTTATAAACTCATAGTGTAGTCATGTTGACATAGTGTACCAGTTCTGCTGGGTTCATATGTTGTGTTTACACAGGAAAAACAGCTATTACTGTAACATCCTCAGTCTGTGACACTGGTGCAATAGTCTGTTAGCTGAATTAAATGTGTGGGGAAAAGCAAAATATAAAAACAGTTTAGTTTAGTTCAAATGTTTAGGCCTGTCCAGTGATGAAAAGTAACTAAATACATCTACTCAAGTACTGTGCATAAGTGCAATTTCGAGGTACTTGTACTTTACTGGAGTATTTCCATTTTCTATTGCTTTATACTTTTCACTCCACTACATTTATTTCACAGCTATGATTACTGGTTACTTTTCAGATTAAGATTAAACCAGTGGTTCCCAATCTTTTTGGCTCGTAACTCCTTACGTAAGACAGACTTGGAAAATCTGTACCTATCCTTTAAATGTGTCGAAGTTAACATGATGCTGCAAATGTGGTGAAACGGGCCTCAGGTGCACCTGTTTGACAAATAAACTGAACGTGTCTGGGAAAAAATGAGTCACATGGGCACGTGTCCCACCAGATTTTTGATATCTGGATTTTTTTATAGCCAATTTTTATTTTATTACTATTTTCTTTTATAATATGTAGTTATGATCATTTTATATTATGAGTCAAACGTATTCTTCTAATGACATCATAGATCATACCTCAAAAAGTCACACCCCCCCTTTCCCTATGATATTGGTTTCTTCCAAAAGTTGCAAGTATACACGCACTCAGTCAGCACTCTGTTGCGCATCAATGCTGGAGGAGATATAACGTTATAGCTTAACGGTGTGTTGCTGAAGTGGTTAGTAGAGCGTCGGACCGTTTTTCAAATCTGTGAAAATTAAATGCAATTAGTTACACACTTAATTACATTTGAGAAATATAGGCATAGTTTGTTTTGCAAGATAGTTGGCTAGTACCAGCTAAAGTTAGTAGCCATCCCTCAGTCTGGTTGTTTAGCCTTCTGGCTCGCTAACTAAGTTAGTCGCGACTTGTGATAGCATGGCATCCTGTTTAATATTGGTAAAGGAGAGCTGTGTGAATATTCTGGCAGTGAGCTGATTACCACCACTTTCACAGGTTATAGTGAGCAAGACACTGAATTCCATTTGATATCTCCAGGTCAAGATGCAGGAAAATCTGCAAAAAAAAACGTCAGAAAGCCCTGTCTTCAGTCAGGAGGGTGATAGTGCAAGAGGTAGGTTATCTTAGGTGAGATTTATAGTGGTGGCTAGTGGTGATGATGATCTTTCAAGGAGGAGCAGTTTGGAAAATATATTACTACTGCTCAGTCTGAGCTTTTATTGGCAATGGAGCAGACACTGCTATATGATGCTGTAGTCTACTCATGCTGCTTCCTGTGTGTTGTGTTTGAAAATACAGCTGTTACCATGTTGGCAGGTTCCTTTCATCAGTGGCTTTATTATCTATGTCCTCTAAATTAATTTACATTGTGAATATAGCCTTTTTATGTGAATTTATGCCCCTTATAATTTTTGAGTGAAGCAGACAAGATTTAGCTCTTTTTCAAGAAAAGTGGCAGCAGAGAAGAAGTGAATGAATAAGTGAGTGTCATTTTCAACCATAACAGCACAAATAATTGACCTGAAAATCTCTAAATAAATTTACAGTATTTACCCTGATATAAAGTGGGAGATTACTGAGCTACACAAACTGATTTAGTGAAGTTTTCCCCCCAAAGTCTTTGAATATATACAATATGTCAAATAGCGGAAAATGGCATCATTATTTTCTTTTTTTTTTCTGGGGGAAGCCCCCATGCCCCCCACTCTAATTGTGCCCCCCCAGAATTTGGGCTTGCATGACGCCCCTGGGCTTGACACTCAGTCGGCCATGTTACTTTTCATCTGCAATGAAACAATTGTGAGAAGACGATACTCGAGTCCTCTGTCTGATGAAAGTTTGGTGCACGTTCGCATTAACTACCAGGATTGGGATGCAAAAAAGTATGGTAGAAAACAGTTTTATGAAATAGTAACAAGACACTGAAAATTCAGGTGTCCCAGAACTCTGCAGCATTTCAAGTCACGATTACTAAGAAATCATCAACAACAGCAGCAGCCTGGGAGCTTTTCTAGAACCATCTACAAACCTACAGACAAATGTACCACAGCATCCAACCCAAACAATGAGCTCCTCACTGGTATTTCTGCAATGTTTTCTGTTCTTAGAATTGAGTGCTTATTTGATTGAGTTCATTTATTTGTGTGCTACAGTGCCACCTGCTGATAGTTGCTGCTTTTCTTCAGCTGTAATGAGGGCCAGTAGAGAGCACACTGGAACTTCTTCTCTTGCAACAACGGTTTTGTTACGTTGTTACTTTGAGTAATTACATTTATGTTTCAGAAAAGATGTCAGAAAGAATTTAAACTTTACATGAATGATCTTAATTTACAATACTTACAATCCATCACATTTTTTCAGTGGTGAACAATGTCCAAGTAAAGTCATTCGTGGTTTATACTGGAGGACTTCACACTGTGCAGCTGCTCCTTTCTCACATTTTTGTCATCCTTGGGCAGGTTTTCTTTCGCATCCAGTTTGAAATCTGACTCATCTGACGGAGAGAAGAAGTCAAAGAGAAAGAACAATAATGAAAACTTGAATGGGGTGAGAAAACTGAGTAGCCAAAATTCTTGAATATTTTTCAAACAGATGTGACTTTACAGCTCTAACAAAAAAAGGAATTAAACATATTTTTGTTGTAAAATGAGCACATGCTCATTTTAAGATCATATTTTAATGTACAATAGTTTGATGAATGGGGGACATTGTGTCAATACTCACATCTTGTGTTTGTCAGCTGTGAACGACCTTCCATTGATCCTGTAGGGATGAAGACAATCCCAAAGGTTATGGATCAACTTTAAAATAATTGTTCGTTCTTTGAGTTAGCCAGCTTCAGAGTCCTGACACAAGCCAACTGATCAAATGCTTTGCATTGCATCATATCTTCACTACAAAGACTACAACTGACTGCAGACTCTCATGTTCTGTCCTGCATTAGAGGAAATAATTAGTCAGTCTAGATCAAAAATCATCAAAGGAGACAAAACAAACAACCCTTTTCACTCTACTGTAAAGTCCCATATGTCTGATAAAAAGTTGCAACTGACTGTAAAATGTTGCTTTACATTGTCAGCTTGGATTTTATTGTTTGTGAAAGAATGCAGAGAAGAAAATCAACAAGAGATGAAACATAAGAAGAAATTGCACTCAATTGGTAAAATCACTGATTTGTTGTGCTAGGCTAGGCTACACCTGAGCAGCGGTAAAGCCCTCGCCTACCACAGCAGAAACCTAAGGCTCGATTCCCAGTAGAGGCACCTCTGTACAATTGGCTGTGAGGGTTCTCATCCTTGTTGTTGTACTAGAAACTCCTACTGCTTGGTTGGGGTGCTCACAGAGTGGAAGGTGGAAGTAGAGGGATACCTCATGGGAGTAACAAATTAAACTCGCTGTGTTTAGTACAATACTGCTGAAAAACTGACTCAGAACCCCTACTGACCTCAGAGTCTCCAGTCTACAGTGTGGACTCTCCACAAGATAAGACCGCAACTACAATCCTGAATCCTGCAGCTTGTTGTCACTCAGGTCCAGCTCTCTGAGATGGGAGGGGTTGGATTTCAGAGCTGAGGCCAGAGAAGCACAGCTGATCTCTGACAAACTGCAGCCCCTCAATCTGAACAAACAATAAATGATGTAACTTTAGAAGACAATGGCCCTCATTTATGAAACAAACGTATGGCAGAAAACTGGGTGTACGGTCATTTCCACACAAAGCTCGGCATTTATCAATATGGACGTGAGCAGAGGCAATGATCAAATCTCACGTGAAGTCTCAACTCATGTACGCAAGTTTTCGAGTGAATGTGGACTTGCGGTGCAGCGTAGTAAATCTGTCGGAGAATCGTTAAGACCATTCCGACTGGCATCTAAGCATATGCAGATGTGTATTCATCATTTAAAAATATGTAGCCTGTGGCAAAATAACAACTTTGTAAAGGCATCAACTATGTGTCATATATCCCTAACATAAATAGGTATTTTCAAATTGTTTGCAATTTACAGGGTTAACAGTTTTTGATACAAGATTAATTTATAGACTACATATCACGGATGTATAAATTAAATATTCAAACATCAGCTGGAGTTCGATTGACCACGGCAACACTGTTGACCGCAGCAGTGATTTTATTCCGTGCAGCATTCCTTCGACTTCCTTTGA
>NTHP01000407.1:36770-47098 GCA_003416845.1 Oplegnathus fasciatus | reverse complement strand
TGATTACAAATCAGTTTGATGCCGATCTTCACAATTTTTGTCACAATAATCAACAAACTACAAACTACAATGAGCCACATGTCACCTGCCTGAGTCAGTTGTAACACCTGAACACCTGTGACTGTGAAGACTAGCCGGCACACTAACAGATATGACGGATATGGTGAAAAACTCTCCATGTGGTGCTGCTGCAGGTGCGAACTTGACCAAAAACTGACAAAAAGAAAAGAAAAGAAGCGTAAAAACAATTCCAGGATCACTATGTCTCGACTTGCATGAAGAATTGTTTGTGACATCTTTTATGTCACCTTTATATGATTAACAGTGTCAAATAACACCCAGTTTAACATGAACATGACTGAACATGACTGAACATGACTGCTAGTGTTGATGGAGGGCACCTGAGCTCTCAGCCCACAAATATAAAGCCCTGCCCCCACCCCGTCCCATCCACCCCATCTCATCTCATCTCACCTCAAACAACCTGACTGAACAGTGACAAAGACAAACAGGACAGGTTACTTTACTTTGGGAGGATTTACTGCGAACAGAGGTGATGATACTAAAACGTTTATTGTAGTTGAGAGTTTGTAAGAAGTGTGCACTTTATTATTAATACATTTGCTTCTGATACTTATTCTAAGAGATAGTTAATATTTCTGTTTTACACATAATAATATCATTACTTTGTACAAGAGAATTAGGATTTAGTTCTATTTTTAATGTCCTGTTTACTTCTAAATATGTACTAATGTTGTTCAGTCTGGTGATAAATAAGATTTGTTTGTTGACATGTGGTTTAATCCACCGTATGTATATAAATAACTTATCAACCGCCCCTGCACTGTTGTATTGTTGTTTACAGTTTACAGAAACAGTTNNNNATATGTTTGTGTCTATTTTTTCAGCTACTGGCTTGTATATAATAGTTATTTGTTTATGTTTGTTCAGTGTTGTTGTCCTTGTTTTAACTGTATATCTACGTGTAACCTCCTGAACACTGTTCTTGGAACTGTGTGAGTACTGACAGCCACTCATAACTGAAGCCAGATTCCTTGTGTGCACACTTGGTGACAAACTGGTCCAGTAAAGCTGATTCTGATAACAGGTCCTTTGTGTGATTTGTTGTTGCTGTTTGTTTCCTGTATGTGGTGTTTTTTTCTGTTTGTTTTTGTCTGTTAATGAAAAATAAATGCACGCACTACTTTCTCACAACAGGATGGAGACGACGCCCCCACCACCACCACCGCCTATCTGCAGTAGTAATGACGTCACATCTAAAGTTATATCCACCTCTGCAGCTCCAACAAATACTGAGAAGGTTTGATTACGGCTGTAATTAACCATGTTTGATGTTTGATTATTGATCTGTGCTAATTATCAGGATACCTATCACATCAGATTTCTCCTGAACCACGTAGCAGCCTAATTAAGATCCTGTTTCCAGACCCCTGCATGTTTCAGATCAATCAAACACATTCACAGCTCAGTCTGATCATCAGCTTTCTTACCGTTTTCATCAGCAGACGTTGTCGCAGAGCAGGTGAGGAGACAGAGACACGCGACAGGAAGAAGCTCCATGGCTGTCACCTGAAGACTAAACATCACCACACCTGAACGCCCCCATATACCGAAGCTCCAGACACTCCTGACACCGTGATTGGCCCATCACAAACACTTTCGGTTTCGAGGCTTCAAGCTGCAACAACAGCAACACTTCCGGCACAAATCCTTCAGAATAAAAGCGTCATCTCCACGTATATTAACTATGACTCATGAATTCTGCACAAAAACTGATTGTATCTCAAAATTCTCCCTCAGAGCAGTAGGCCTACTTTATCTTCACACTAAATCATTAAAGCTGGTATGAAAAAAAAAAGAAACCACAGGGCCACAGTTTCACCTTTACTGTTAATGCTCATTAAATGTCTATACTTCTCCTGACCTGTACTTTATCAACAGGAACAAAACCTTTCCGGTGCAGTTTCTCCAGAATAAAAGCAAATTAACTAAATATTGCACAAGAAGGAGGTGCTGTAATTTGGCAGCACAGTGGAGCCGTTCTACATTACCAACCAGGTGAAGTGTTTGGGGCCCCAGGTTCTGTGGGTGTCAAATAGTTTCTGATAATTTGACTAACTGCAAATTTGTTTCTGCACCGCTAAAGCACAATGTGGACTTAAATGATAAAGACATCAAGGCAGGTCCTGCATTATTACCTCATCTGGGCTCCCTGTCTCCTAGAGGGGCCAAAATGTATCAGACACTAGTTTTAAGACCTTTAATATTTCACAGCATTATACTCAACAAAACTCTCGGTAACCTTCAGGTAGCGGGCACATTTTTTATGTTGTGGCATCATTGGGGTGGGGCTGTGGGGTCAGGTGTAGTGGAAAGTGTTGTGGTTGATTTTCTTCTTCTTCTTCAGCCTTCAATAACTTTAAATAAATTATCACTATCAGGTTCGTAGTAACCAAATACTGATATACAGAAGAACTAAACTCTCTACTTCTTTAGTACAAAGTAGTTTATTCTTCGGATTGCAGAAAAACAAATCTGGAATACGAAGGTCTGGATTCATCTTTTAAACCTCACAGCCCCCTTCTGTACTACGCTCCTCCAGAGGCAAGGCAAGGCAAATTTATTTATATAGCACATTTCAGCAACGAGGCAATTCAAAGTGCTTCACACAAGACACCAAAAGCATCGAGACAAAGTGCAAAAGAGACACACCACAANGTAAGTAATGAATAATTTGATTTAATAAAAGGCAGCGGCAAACAGAAAAGTCTTCAGCCTTGATTTAAAAGAACTGAGAGTTGCAGCGGACCTGCAGTTTTCTGGGAGTTTGTTCCAGATATATGGTGCATGAAAACTGAACGCTGCTTCTCCATGTTTAGTTTTGACTCTGGGGACAGAAAGCAGACCTGTCCCAGATGACCTGAGAGGTCTGGATGGTTCATAANTGAGGGAACACAGGTGAAGGTGGTTGTACTGATCAGGTGGGAGTGGCCGGCAGGTGAGTGGAAAAGTACTGACAGAACTGGCAGAAGGGATGGAAGGCCAGGAGCGGATCATGACAGCGGCAAACAGAAAAGTCTTCAGCCTTGATTTAAAAGAATTGAGAGTTGCAGCGGACCTGCAGTTTTCTGGGAGTTTGTTCCAGATATATGGTGCATGAAAACTGAACGCTGCTTCTCCATGTTTAGTTTTGACTCTGGGGACAGAAAGCAGACCTGTCCCAGATGACCTGAGAGGTCTGGATGGTTCATAANATTCAGTGCTTTATAAACCAACAGAAGTACTTTGAAATCAATTCTGTGACAGACAGGAAGCCAGTGTAAAGACCTCAGAACTGGAGTGATGTGATCCACTTTCTTGGTCTTAGTGAGGACTCGAGCAGCAGCGTTCTGAATCAGCTGCAGCTGTCTGATTGATTTTTTAGAGAGACCTGTAAGGATACTGTTACAGTAGTCGAGTCTACTGAAGATAAATGCATGGACAAGTTTTTCCAAAGGGGGATGGGATGCTCCTGATTGGTCAATAATCAAATGCAAAACTGTCTGATTGGTGTGATATTAAACACATAAAAATGTGCATCATTACAACTGTTCACTAGAAGGAGCAGCTGTCTGTCTGCAGGTCTCCTTGGATAAGGATGTTCTTGATATGAGAATGATGATAACACTCTCTTTGTCACAACAACAACCAAAGTTCATGGACAAGGCAAGACAACCTTCTCTTTCTCTATATTAGTGTGCATGAATATACTTACTTTCTGATCCTCTGTGCATCATGTTTTCTTTGATTAACATAAAACACATTCAGGTTATAAATTGATTCTGTTCTTGACACAGTTTCCTTCATCAAAATTTGACAAACTACATCAAGCAACTGGTTGATGGACATCAGGTGCTGTTTATGCATGTTTCTGTGATATCACCAGTATTTCTGTGTTTGACACTTTGTTCTACAGTGTTCCAGCTGTTCCTCCAGCTCATCTGTGGTTATTTCAGTCAGTATTAGTGTGTTGTAGTGTGTAGGTTTGGTGACCAACCTTCAGATGAGATGGTTTGTTATGCTTAAGTTGATGCTCTTCTCTGAAAAAAGCTGATAAAGTTCTTTGATGAGCAGTGAAACTTTGATTAGTTTCTAAGTCTTCTGAAAGGAGCCTCTGGCTTTGTCACAGTATTTCATTAGAAATATCAGCAGCCAAAGTTATTCAGTCAGTTATGTGTTTCAACTATCAGTCACATTTCTTTCTTTCTACATTTGCTTCGGGCACGAAAGCTCGGAAATACCACACAACCACACACACACTCGTACACACACATCTGCAGTAATAATGATACCAAATCCAAAGTACAAAGTTTTGATTCTGAGCTGTCAACAAACACAACACCAGAGCTTTTGGAATCGCTAATGAAATCAGAGATGTGTGCAACAATTCAGAGGTCTGGAACATTTAATCCCCTCACAGACTTAATGTGACGACCGTGAGAAAACACCCTCTGCCGACACAAGAAAGACTTCCACATATAACAAACACATCACAGCATGACTGTTCAGATTAGAAAGACAAAATAATGTCTAAGTTCACAAACACATTTTTCCGACTTATTAAACTGTCGTGTTGTGGATGCATGATTAATGAAAAACATAAAACAATAAAGTTTCCACTCAGCTGTGACTCTGCCTGGTTTTATTTCACCCGCCCACGTTTGATTCCTAAGAAATATCAGACAACTGTTGCAACACTCATATTTGATTCGGAGGAAAAGAGTCACCAGGATGTAGAGGCACCTCCCCCCTACGAGTTTACAACAGAGAGCCTGTGTTACAAACTGAAGGTGTGGAGTTTTAAAGATGTGTGTTTACTGTGTGAGAAGGGCCAAACAGAAGGCTCTATCCAGTTGTATTATGGGAAATGTAGGATCCAGTGTTTTTGGAGTTTGACCCATACCAGGGACCGTGTCTGAAATCACTCCCTTGCTCACTCTTTCACTACTCCCTATATATGGAGACTCAGTTTACTCAAAAGTGAGCAGTAGATTGAGATTTTGGACACTTACTTATCACTCACTTAGACTAAAAGTCAGGATTTCTTGGCCTCTGCTGCACAGATTTGAATCATTCTTTTTAAAATCTGTCTCTTGTGCAATAAAAAATCGCTGGCGTACCATTTTAAGATTTGGCTAATGTCAGCAGTCTGAATACTGACCAATCAGATCACTGGAAAAATGGAGTCATTCCTAAAAACACTAAGTTTACAGTACAGTTACAAGTGATACAACAGAGACATTTTTATAGATCAGTAGAATACATTTTTATGATAATCATGTCAGAAATAAAAGAAATGTTTTTTACACAAAGTGTTCATTCTGGGTTGAAAACAGGACGTCTAACAGAGGAAAGTAGTTTACCACACTAACAGCCCCGTGAACGTCAATTATCGCTGCATATTTGTGCACATTGTTAATGAATTCAGTCTCTATAAATGCAGGTCAAATAGATCTCAGCAGGTATTCATTTCTTTACTTCAGGCCTTTTTTTGACTATGTGTACTTTTCCTCTCTGTTTCGACTTTAACTGCTCTTCAGTCTGTCACTTATTCATAGTAGTTCATCATGAGACAAAACAAGCACCAAAATGTCACTGTGCTAGACTACTGAACATGTTGAAAATACCTACCACCTTTAAAAAGGCCTATATAATAATTCCCACACTAATTTATGGCCTTACTTTTAATATTTGGATATTGTGTTTCTACGGCTTCTTATTCTATTCAAGTTGTGCGATTATATTGAATATATATTCCTTCTCTGACTATCACTTTTTGCTGCCACAGTAAACTAAATTTCCCGTGGACATCACCGTTTCTTCTGGATTAACTAAGCCAGTTGTTAACCGACTTCATGATACTGGTTAAGTTGAACTTGCTTCGTGATACAGGCCCCAGACCTGCGAATGGTCGCCCACAACACCAGCAATTTAGAGGTCTGGAATCAAGCTTGTGTCACTGCACGTTTTATCCCGTCACAGACTTAATGTGATGATGGTAAGAAAACCCCCTGGGCCCCTTATTCCTGACTGCAGCTGGCCTCATCAACAAGGTCCGGGACAGAGCGAGGTCACAAAGTGCTTCACAAGAGTAGAGAGTATATATATAGAGTATATAAGAGTATAAGAGTATATATATATATATACATATATATATATATTACATATTTTTATTGTATTTATTTTTGACTTTAACAGTACTTGTTTTTTTTTTTCTTGCTTTGTTTATTTTGACCATAATTCACCACAACACCAAGGCAAATTCCTTGTATGTGAAAACCTTCTTGGAAATAAACCTGATTCTGATTCTGAAGAAAGACTTTATATACAAGAAATACATCATTGCACCATTGTACAAAGAGACACAATAATTACGCAGAGGGAGCTTGTATTGTTTGCTGTTGTAAATAAGTAAATAAATAATAACAGTAATACGTTTAAGAGTTTAAAGCAAAGAGTAGAGCTGTTTGGAGGAAAGAATGTACTGTAGATCAGAGAGAAGACATTTTGCAGCTGCCACGCTCTGGTAGGACCTCGACCACCAACCCTCCTCTAGGCCACGAAAACCTGGAAAAGAGTCCAAACTGTGACAAACTGATCACCACAGTAACTGTTTATCACGATAACCATTGCATTGCAAGTCACTTTTCAGATAGTAAGCTGATTTCCATGTTGTATTTCCTTTTTATTTGTTTCTATAGAGCCACACACACTCTTATTTCATCACCAACTGTACCACCCAAGCTGTTAATAAAGAAGCCAGAACAGTTATCAGAGTGTTCAGTATTGTTTCCTGACCGACACACAGTGGAGTCAAATATCCACCAGCCAACAGAACTTTGATCCCTCACTTGTTCTTGTTCTGCAGGACAGACTGAGAACATTTATAAATACAAGCTATACAGGCTCACTTTTATTTTATTCTTTCTGTATATTAAGGTCAAAACTGATTAAAAAGAAGAAGCACTAGTCTTCTAAGCTTTCTTCTTTGTCCAAAAGTTAAAGCTTATAAAAGCCTTATAATATAAAACCTGATATCAGCCAGTCAATGTGTGTCTCTGCAGCTGTGATGGAGGTGAGGATCCAGTTTTACTCACCCATCTCACGAAGTTCAGTCTGTAAAACCTTGAATGAAAGCTGCCTCATCACATAAAGAAGCAGCTGACACTACCAGAAGAATTTTATCAGTCACATAACGCTATGATGATGAGGACAAAACACTAAATCCTAAATCCTTGCTTTCTTTTGAGAACATTGACTCTGAATATCAGCTGCGAAAAGTTTTAGTAAAAAATTGATGTTATCTCCCTTTAAAATAGCAATTTAAATATTTAACTTCTGGTACATTCAGTGTGACAGACAGTTTAACCAAAGAATCATTTTCACATTTTCAAATTCAGTCGNNAAGTTTGCAGCTTTCTCCTCTGCTGAGGACGGCAAAAAAAACACTCACAGTTGACTCCAACTGACCCAGTTTCATCATGTTTCATCAAAACATCCAGAGATTTCTCAAAGCTTTCATGCAACATAATCCACAATTTTATTTACCGTACTTTATTTTTTAGTGACTTAGTATATTTGTATCTAAATGGAAGAATATGTTTAAAAGATGTAAACAGTGCAGAGTATTCAAAGCGTTATCTACAAAACAGTTCAAACAGTCTGTGTTGGCCGCTGACCAAGAAGGTAAAATCACTTTTATTCCAGTTTCAAATGAACAGTCACACCATAAAGAATAATGACAACATTGATGTTTTGTTAAAAAAAATCTCGAATGGTAATATTTGAACACAACACGGGATTGTAAAATACCACATAAAAAAAAATACCTTTGGGCAGTCAGCCTTTTCCTATCGAGCAGCACACACCTGGGACACTGTACCCACAGAGCTAAGCAACATTACATCTCTCAACTCTTTCTCCAAATCAATAAAACAGGTTACTGGACAATCAAACATGCTGTCATAGCCTGGAGGAGTGGTTATGTCATTGTTTTAGTGTTTGTCTGTGCTTATGTGCTTTTGTATGTTTTCTTTTAATGCTTTTTATATGCCATCAACCTGCCAGGGACCGCAGATGAAAATGAGCCTGTATGGCTAAATCTGGGATATTTACATGATGGACCAAAGTGCCCGTGTTAATTAATGTGCGTTGTCCCTTCTTAAATAAAATAAATATACAAATGCATGATCACTTAACAACATAAACAGTGCAAGAGACTTTGGTTTCAGAGTGTTTCTACAGACTCTGGTTCATCATATTTAGGAAACGTTCAACATTTTGGGAATTACACTTATTCACTTTCTCACTACAAACCTTTTTGTGTACCTACAAGTTTAAATGTTTTCAGCATCACAGACAGTATCACAGGCGTACAGCCAGTAAAGCCTCAAAACATGTCTGCCAGTTCAGGGAAGTCTTCATTCATACAGGGTCTTTAAGCTAAACAATACTATAAAAGGAACCAGCATTAAATACAATCTGAACACACACACATACACAGTTGTGTTTTCATCACTTCAGAGAAAACATTACATTGACTTAAAGTGTAACTTCACCTGCAGGTCTGAGCCTTACTCCTCCCACGACATAATTTTAAAAAAATTCTAAAAAGTTGGCAAGGGGCTGAGAGGGGGACGGGGAGGGACAGGGGGCCTGGGTGGAGGTGGAGCTGCCCACCTCTGATTAGAGAGTGTTGACATTGTTTTTTTATATAAATTTCATGACGTAGAGAGGTCCCAACCGGTCGACTCTATTTCAGCATTGGCCTTGCAAGGTTCAGGGCTGATTTAAAACAGTAGACGGTGTTGCAGCAGAACACGTAGAAGATGTAATAGTCTAGTTGAAGCAACCAAATTTAGCCTTAAATTCACGTTTGGACACCACCCCATTTTGGAAAAACAGGGAAAACCTGGAATCAATTAATTGAGCCTTCTCAATATCAAGGCTGCTACTGGGTTCCAGGGAATTATTTATTGTGAAAACCTACTTGGCGATAAGCTTTTGATTCTGATTTAACAATTATAAAGGGGAATCCTATTCTCATAGCACTGAATTCATTTAATCATCTAGGCCTGCTTAGCATCAACCCCCACTATCACAGGAAAAGTAGAGTTTCACCCATGACCAGGGAGACGATGTTCTTAAACAGAGGGAGAAGGAGGAAGGCCGGCTCTCGGCATGTGGACCCGCAGAGACGAAGGCGTTTCGTCCCCAGTGAAGGCATCTCCATCNTTTAGTGGCACTCTCCATCCCACGTAGGACCCAGACAAGGCCGTCTGTCTCTCTCTCAGCAGGCGGCAGAGCGACATCTTCATGCACCCCCACTTTGGAGGCGCTGGCAGAGCGGTAGCTGGGTTTAAGTTCATCACAGCTTTGAGTCTTGACTTTTGTCATGTCAAGAATGTAGGCGTTCAGCCATCAGACCGAAGCAGGTTCTTCTCAGAAGATTTCTTCTTCAAAGTTTAAGCCAGGATGCGGCCTGGAGCGCGTGCGGTGCGGCTCCTGGTTCCAGCTGGTCTCCCAGGAGCGGGCCGGTGGCCTGCCCCCGGGACGAGGTCGGGATTTCAGGAGTCTGGTTCAGCAGAGATCAGCAGGCATGAGGCATCCGAGAAAAGGAAGAGCAAAAGGTGCCAAGACAAAGAGCATCTCCTTGGGTTTATGATTGTCTGTGTAGAAGGGGCGGGGGTCAGCTAGCAAGGCACGAAACTTCATCTCCACCCTCTAATTCTAATCTCAGTTACTCTCTTTTGTTCCTAATTTCCTTTCTAAAGAATTATTAAAACTTATTTCCTATTCCATTAGAGGCATTTCCTGTGGCCTGGTAGACCCACGTTTTATATTCAGAGGTCATGTGGGCCTGGAGTTCGGGGGAGATTCTTCCAGTTTGAGTTAAAACAGAACCCTGTTCCTGACAGGGCTCTGTGGACAACAATTTCAGAGAAGGTTCATTATTTCTCAATGACAAATGTAGATTGTTTATTATAAGTTTATCGGCTCAGAACGCTACAAATGAGAGAGTTATTGTCTACTTATAATTTTTTAATCAAACAAGAGAGACTTAAGTATTTTACAAACCTCATAACTGCAAAAAAGCATAATTCTGGAGTCCTGTTCAACACCATTAATCAACTGGTAAATCCTGCTCCTTCAACTGTTTCAGCCTCTTCTGTTGAAGATTGCAATAAGTTTTTAGCGCACTTTATTGAGAAGGTTAAGGGTTTTAAAGCTTCTATAACGCCTCCTACCTCATGTGTAACTTCTCCAGA
>NTHP01000406.1:521986-538921 GCA_003416845.1 Oplegnathus fasciatus | reverse complement strand
CCCACACCTCTAGCTTGTCACGCATTTTAAGTCTCAACCCACTCACTCACTTGTTCATCCTATTGGGCGAGAAGTCCTAAAAATGCTCAGAATCATGGGCAGTTTGAACATCAGCAGCTGTGCAAATCAATCTGCTGATGAGCACTGTTTGGCATGGCTGAAAGCTCCAGAACAAACGTCTAAGTGGACATTGAGTTGAGATTGTTTTGTAGGTTCCAAAGCTCAAAAACAACACATGTCAAGCTCAACATGTGACAACATTTTTGTATCAAATTACGACAAACTCACTGACGCAGAGCAAACCTGAGGCCAATTAGTACTCTAACAGAGGAGTACTGGTTTGTTTCTTGAGCGCCAGCAAAAATAACTAATTTTTGCTAAGCTGCTATGTATAGACTTTACTTGAGGGCAGCAGGGTACATACACAAGCACAGAAAGTGGGAGGCATGGGGGTCAGTACGACCTCCCTAACAGGTGAATCTGAATCGAATATTCCTGCTGAGAACAGTGTGTGATGAGGTACTTTCTTTCCCTTGTTGCCACTGGCGTCAGTGCCAAAACTCCCAACTATATGCCTGTGGTGGTAATCAATTAGCTGCTGGAGTGTTGGTTTAGCTGGAATCAGGCTTGTCTGGAGCCCTTTAAAATCAAGTGTTGACTGCAGCCCTCTGTCTCTAATTAGCCGCATTAACGGCATCACAAGAGCACACAGTTGAGCATGTAGACAATCAAAGATAAGATTTGGGGGGCTTTAAGATGTTGATACTTGGTGTTTTTAGTTCAGGACAGCATTTCAAACTCTTATCTGGGTCTTCTGTGCTGGATGTGTGTGTGTAGCCTTTATCACGCTTATTAAACCCCTAGTGCTTATTAGACTTACTGATGTTTAATCCATATTCTTCTGATTCCTATTTGCCAATTGTTTGCTGTACATAGGCTCACCGCCATCAGTCAATAGGCTGTGGTATTAAAGGGTGTTTGTTTGTGTGTGTACGAGCTCTTATCTGTGTATAGAGTGTGTGTGTGTTAGCTCTGCATTAGCCTTGCCGTGCCATTAGGCCCAGCTGTCTGGTGGCTAACTCTCCCCTGAATCCTTAATGGAGGTGCATTCTTCAAGGCCAGGAGCAGGCAGATTTCACTGGAGCCACTTTTCCGTCTCCCTCTCTGAATAGAATACAACAAGAGAAACAAACAAAAAAAGAGCTATTTGCTTGCAACAGAAGTGTAATTTTCTCTGATAACCACTCACAGAGCCGCTGCTGGTTGGTGAGGCATTGGAGATAGTGAAAGAGGTGAACAGTAAAGAGGGAGAACAAATGGGAGAACAAATAGAGGGAGAGAAGCACAAAAGGGAGTGGGGGGAAAGGGGGGCATGATGATGAGACAGACTATGATAACCACATAAGTAAATGGACTGCAGATAAACTGTTGTAGAGAGAGAGAGTAAGGGGAGGTTAATTTGTGCATTAATGAAGCTTCAACAATGGGCCTCAGTGCTGCTGAGGGGAAGAAGCCTAGTCATGACTGAGCTGGGCTTTTTATATCTGAACTGATGGATGGATGTATCCATGTTAGGTAAACACACACAAATTTGTGGAAATGATGCAATTTTTCCTTCATTTTCTGTTCTTCGTGTGGTTTGGTTCCTTTTTATTTATTTATTTTTCAACCCCCTTTTTCACACCTTTCCCTTACTCTTCTTCCTTTAATACATATGGTGTCCATGTTGGTTTATGTGACATAGTTGTGCTATCATTTTGACCAGGACTCTCCCAAAAAGGAGATTTAGATCCCACTACACAATCCAGGTCAAATAGGAGGTCAGATGAAAAGATACAGTAAGTGACATAAACCAACCTTTAGTGCAATGACAGACAGATGTTTTGATGGGTAGATGGAAAGATAGGTATACCACTGATTAGATACGATCATACCTAGATGCACTCTCAGATGGTTGAGGACACTGACTGACAAATAAACTGACAAATAGACCAAAGAGGTACTGTGGCAGATGAAGCCTGGTTCTAGACCAATGAATTGCCGTCAGCTTCTTGGAATTTTTTGATTCGATCAGGTCTGGTATTGTGGTCAGTGAGAACACCAACCAAACTTTGTAAGTAGACATTATCATTCTGTGCCAAAGCCAGAATCCATTCCAAACAAAAATGGCGACAAGTGTGGGTGAGATTACAGGACAGGACAGATAGACCTTGTGATGGTTAGGGCAAAATAACCAAGTGAAAAATACACTGCCTGTCCAAAAAAAAGTCGCACACTCTAATATTTCGTTGGACCGCCTTTAGCTTTGAGTACGGCACGCATTTGTTGTGACATCATTTCGATAAGCTTCTGCAATGTCACAACATTTATTTCTGTCCAGAGTTGCATTAATTTTCTGCCAAGATCTTGTATTGATGATGGGAGAGTCGGACCGCTGCGCAAAGTCTTCTCCTGCACATCCCCCCCACATCAATGGGGCTGAGGTCTGGACTCTGTGGTGGCCAATCCATGTNNTTTAGTTGTTTTCTTTGCTTGATGCAGGCCAATAATTTGACCCTTCTGAAACAGATTAACATCCTTTCCACGATCACAGGATATGTCTTCCGACATGGTTGTTTAAGGAATGAGAAGCTACTCACCGCATCAGCTAGGGTTAAATAAGTTGTTGCCAGCTGAAACATATTCATCACTGCAGTAATTATCCAATGGAAGGCTCTTACCTATTTGCTTAGTTAAATCCAGATGGCGACTCTTTATTTTGGACGGGCAGTGTATATGGCAGTTTAATGTAATTATCAAGCTACCTTTGCACTGCAGGAACTTTTGCAGGGACCCCAGGAGCCTTTTAAGGAACTCAAGAAGTGTTCATGTGTTTTGACCATAGGAACCGAGGTATAAATTTAGTTCCTAGGCCAAACCTCCTGGCCCCCAAAAGGCCCCTTCTCTGCAGGTAGACCTGTCCACTGGCGCAGGAACTATCGAGGCAGAGTTTGCTGTGCTGAATATCTCTGAATGGTCAAACACAAGCCTTGAGGCGGCTATAAGTTATGTACATTGTTTATTGACCTTAAAATCAAAGTTGTGTCGTCAATTTCATGACTGGTTTAAAAAAGGTGTTCTGAGGTTTTCGGTCTCCCTTTCGACCTCTACAACATCCATTAAGATATCAGTGTCATGCAACTGTAAACACAAAACTTTCATCTTGTGCAAAACGTGCATCTCAAAAGAAACGTTTTAATGTTTTAATATGTTATCAGACTAATTTACCTAATCTTCACAATTCTTCAGATACGATGGAAACGCAACAAGAAATGTGCAAAATGGACTCCCTGATTTAGTATCTGAGTTTTGTTCCAGGAGTTCCTAAGCTCCTCGGACAATATAACCTGATTAACATAAAGTCTGTATCTAGATACCTTGTCTGGATAATGAAAAACGCATGTTAATGCACTTAACGTCATGTAACTCCAATTGGATGTCATTATCCAGATAAGGTATCCAGATATAGATGACATGTTGATACCAGGTGTAAACTGAACCTTTGGTTCACATGTGGACAAATGATGTAGAGATTTGGGAAGATGACTTTTTCACCTGTAGGAGAAAAAGAAGGAAAACCCTCCTAAAATTGAGAAACAGAGAGACACGTGGATGCCTGGTGAGATCTATGATAAGTGATACATCTAAGTGAGACTAATGGGCGGGAGAGAAAAGAGAATTGCAAGTGATAGATCTGAAGTAGTTCATCACAGCAATTTAAACATAACCCTTGAGTGGTAAAGAAGAGACATTTTTCGGGGGATGGAGGCTGATGGGCAGACAGTAGGAGAGTTACTGCCACCCATACCAATCGTGGATCTTGGACGGAGTCAGCCAGGGCAGCTAAGGCTGTGCCAGCTCTTAGACAAATTGCCTGGTTGAAATCCAAGGTCAGAGCGTTAATAGCCTGAGCCCATGTGAAATCAGGCCTATCGTCTGGTAATCCACATAGATTTGATGGGGGAGATAGAGAGCAGAGAGCAATAAGTGTGTGTAGACTAGTCATGACTGCTAAATGGTCTACACTGATCAAGAATGGTTGAATTATTTAGGTTAAATTGAACTGGTAAACACGGCAATTAAATATATAGATTTTTATAACTTACATTCTCACAGTTTCAGACACACACTCATTTATATATTTATTTTGAAGCCTCCAGAGCGGAGCCGAAAAACATCTGAAAACAGTTTTAAATATCTGAACTAATTTCCGAGCGTTTGACTTAGCTTGACTTGATGTAGTGTAAGCTCAAACGTTTAGAGTAAATAACTTGAAGGTCGGACACATCAACTGAAAGATGAAAAAAACATGCGTGTCTCATGTTTTCTCCCAAATACCAAACCAAATATAAATAAGTGCAGTGCTTCTTTTGCAGGGAAATAAAGATGAAAGTCATCAGGATTATATGACTCATTACTGTAGTTGTTAGCCACCGAGTCTTTCATGTGTTCATTATATTTGTTTCTCTCTCGTGTTGGTTTTGGTTGTGCTTGGTTGCCTTCCTCTTCTTCTTAGAGTCTTTCTGTTCTTCCATCACACAAGCACACACACTGGTTTGTATATTTGAGCACTGCCTTTTAGCTCTCTGGACACAGTAAAGCACTTAGTGAAGAGCAAGAATGGTGTCTGCCTTGCCTTTGACTGTCTGTGAATGATAGAGCTGATGATTAAGAGGTCAACTGCAGGTAAAAAAGTGAAGAGATGCTCTGTCAGTGTCTCACTTCCCCTTTCACTCAACCTTCTCTAAGTGACATGACAATGTACATACTGACCATAGCGGTGTCTGAAACCAGTCCTTATTTGCTACCTAGTGAACTGTATTTGCTTTGTGTGAAATTTATGGATTATATTTTGCTAAATCAATGATAATGTGATATTATAATAATTCACAAGGGTCCAGAATCTCAGTTTACTATTTTCACTGTTGAGTAAACCAGTTGTGACCCTTTAAAACAAAGCAATGTCTTCTTCTGACTAGAGCTGCAATTAGTCGATCAACAGAAAACTCATTGGTAACTATTTTGATAATGAACTAATCATTATTAGTTATTTTTCCAGCAAAAATTCCAAAAACACGATTGCTCTAGGTTCTCAAATGTGAAAATATGCCACTTTTCTTGGTCTTGCATTATAATAAATTGAATATTTTTGGGATTTGACTATTGGTCGGACAATCTAAGACATTTGATGAGGTCATCACGTATTGTGATAGTAATTTTTCACTGTTTTCTAAGGTTTTATAGACCAAATGATTAATCGATTAATTGAGAAAATAATCGGCAGATTAATCGATAAGAAAAATAATCATTAGATGCAGCCCTACTTCTGACCACCCATCACTGGTTGCGTACTGAATGTTTACCAGTTCAACCAAAGACAGATTTTGGTTTGAATATTTTTTAAAAAGCCTTGAAATGTGAAAATTATCCATTAAATTATCCAGTAAATCCAGTAATGAATAAAAAAGGCAGAGATTAAAGGAAAGTCTGAAAAGTGAACATCATTTTGTAGAGAAGAAATATGTTGTTTTTTTCTGCTTTGCTATCATGTTAATAATCTCTCAACCCCTCAGATTTAACTTGCGATTGTGGGGGTCCCGACCCAGAGGTTGGGAACTATTTAGTATGTAGCAAAAATGAATGAGCCAACGAGGAAGCGATTTCAGACACAACCCATGACTCTGACTAATGGCATTGACTATGGAACGTGTAAAAGAAGCAGTGATGGCTACGAGAAGTGAATGATATGGATAAAATCTTCCATAATGGTACATGCACTGTAGTTTTCATTCACAATATCATGATAGTAATATAGTACATTTTCTGAAAGTTCGCTTGAGAAACCATTTAATAACTATTTATAGATGGGAATGACAGATAAACTGACAATTCAAGTGCAAAATTGTCCACAGTGGTCTAATGCGGCGTGAGGGATAGAGGATAGCTACCTCTGAACATGAACCGTATGACAATATCTCTGACGGCTGACAGATTTTTCCCTTCTTACAGTATATATCGCCCAACCATAATGGCTGCCATTAACCCCACACAAGGATGCTTTTGGGAATGCTAGCTCCATTGATAATAGCTTGGCTACCATGTAAAGAAGGAAACGAAGTGGTTTGATAGCAGAGTAGGGACCCTTAAACAGAACCTCCCGGTGAACATCCGCTAATGGAGACTTAAAGTTTATGAAGGGTGTGATTGGATGTTCCCACATCTGTCTTTAAAGTGCAAGTGCGTGTCTTTGTTGCGTTGCAGTGCTCGTAAGTCCTTACATTTATGCACGTGTGTGTTTGTGTGTTTTAGCCCTTACATGCATGCACAAACAACATATGCCTTTATAGCAGGAAGTATTGGTTGAGACTGCGCGTTAATGGGGAGTTTGATGCCCACAGGGGCATTGAGTTTGTGTTAATGGCTAGGGCAACTGTGCACAATACTGATGGTGTTTACTAATGAGAGAGAGACAGAGAGAGGCTGCAAGTCCATCTGTCTATACACAGTTGTTGGTTTGATCATCCAGGAGTCTTGCGGCATAGCAGGAAATATGAATCTCTGCCTGTCTCTCACTTTCTATCCTGCTGCTCTGCTGCACTCTTCTTATCTTTACTTCCTCCTTTCATTATCAGTTTTGCTTCCTGCAACCTCTTTCTTACTTTGTTTTGCTGTGCATCACTGTGTGTGTATTATGTTACAAACAAGATAACTAATAATCTGAGTAAATAAGTGTGTTCATTTTTATTTTGCTCAATTTGGTGCTCACCAAAAAGTCCAAAAGGTAGCCAATAAGAGCACACCTTCAAACCTGAATTCTGCATGAAGTTATCTGCTAGGTACCGGTGACTGGCCCTTCTCTCTGTCCTTACTTTGTCACATGTCTGTGTTTCTGTTTAATAGCCTGATGTCTGATGGATGACAGTAATAATCAGGATAATAAAAAGACTAACAGCTCCCCAGTGCCCCTTCATTCATTATTTAGCATCTTTGTAGAAAACCTAATAAACGATAGAAGTGTGAGTCTCACAGAGGAGCCCAGACAGAGGGGGGCCTCACTGCGGAGCTCTGAGCTGAGGCCCCAGCGCGGAGATGAATGAGGAGCAGATTCAGGCTTTTAAGACAGAGGTGGACTTGAGGTGATGCTGCATCGTGGGTAGTTTTTTTGTGTGTTGTTGAATGAGAAACAGGAACACCTGGTGTTTATTGTGCTTGTGTATTAATTTGTCTCTTTATATTTCTCCTTCTGACAAAGGTTACGCTGATCAGACAAATACCTTTAGTCGAAAGCTCACTTTCACACATCACATCCCTCCATTTACTCTCTGTTCTCTTTTTTTTCTCTCCTCACTCGCTCATTGACTCATTTGAGGCAGGGTGGGGTTTCCATGGCAACTCTTTCCACTCCCCGTCTGCGTCAAAGGCTCGACTCCTCTTAAACTCTCATCCCGCTTTCTTTTTCTTCCCTTCCGTACCCCTCCTCTTCGGCATCTCTCTCTCTCTCTCTACCGTCTGTCTACTTCTTCACACTTCATGCAAATGGAGACTGCAGGTCAGAAAAGTACACTGCTTGTTGGAAATGGGATTTGAACCCACATCTAATGGAGGTGTCCCTCAAACTCATAAAATCAGACTCCAAAAAATTAATAAATAATGATAAATATGATCCCTGACTTTTTCAGAGATGTGTCTTATCCTGTCTGCCATCACTCATCCCGGCTTCGTGCAAGGGGGCGATCACTGGAAAGGTGATGGAGAGGTGCTGAGTGTGTGTGGGCTGGAGGTGAGGGAGGGTGGGAGGGGTTGACTGACAAGGCGGGACACAGATGTGGATGTGCCGGGTGGGGAGCGTGACACGATGCTCGATGCTCGTCGGCACATGTAGCCTACAGACGTGACGGGGGAAAGGTGTGAAATTTGCTCCCTAATTGGCCTTCATCCCACAAAGACCACCACTGAACTCTGGCTGTCCTCTACCCTTGTCAGTTCAGTAATGGTGTTGGATGGACAGATCCATCAGATGGCCCGCCTGCGGTCACCTCACTATGAAGCTGTCGTGGGAGCTTCCTGCATTGCCCTCGATATAATGATCTGATGTCTTTGGGGGAATGAGAGAGCTAGAGGAAGAAATGTGAAACCTTGATCCTTCTCAAGAGAGTTCTGCCAGTTTAGGATTTGACGCAAACCTTTGGTAATGTGTTTTATTTACTAGCTTTTTTAATTTAAAAGCATTTGCGACACCTGAGCCCACATGCAGCCACTTTCCACACTTTCGGCGCGCCAAATCATTAAGTTTGTAGCTTATTCATCTTTTTGAATGAGAGCTGAGGCGTTGACGGCTCAGCGGCGGGATCTTAATGGAACTCAGTTCCACTTCACCTCCTCGCTCCCATGACATGTGACAGCCCACTGGCTTTTCCAGGAACACATCTGTGAGGTGGTGGTGATAGAAAACGACAGCTCCTTTAAGTTGGAAAGTGGAGATAATCAAAACTGGTGGGTAGGAGAGTAAAAAATGGACCTCGACTTGCTTAATTCTGTCTACCAGAAGTAGTCTAAGTATGTCTTGTTCACACGGTGCTGTCACCACAGAGCCCTGGGCGAGATGGCAGGCAAGGGGCAAGATTCAGCACGGTCAATCAGAGGTGGGTCATTTACGGGACATAGTCTGGTAGTGTGCAGCATGTCCTACAAATCACATATTGAGCAGTGTGTAATTGATAAAAGAAGGTGTTATTTAGTAGTTTTACTGTGAACATTCAACCAAAACTCTGGATCCTCACACCTTTTAAATTTTCACACCATCAGCTCATATTTTGAAAGAGCAATACGTCATCACAACAAATGTGCCGTGGGATGGTACTGAATCAGTGCATATCTGGGACACTTGAACTTTCCTTTCTCTCCCGTGAGGCGACTGCAGTTATTGCCGCCATCCTTTTAACCCACTGTCGAAAAAACTCATTGAATCAGCAGGTAGAGAAATCCCTTTCATTAAGTGTTCCCCCAACACTAAAAACCCTACAGCCCCCCGTATTTTTCCAAACTGTACTTATAGCGCTATCTTTCCTCTAAATGCTTGGTATCCATTTTGGCATGACAGCATGGAGAGGTGCACTGCACAAACCATAGTTCACCACCGAGCTGAGAATGCGCTGCCCTTATCTCTCGGAAGGTAAATGGAACTGCAGACCCTGGGCCATCGTTTTAAACTCAGCCTTAACTTCACAGAAGAGTTTTCTCCCCCTTTTTTAAACAATGGCACAGCAGAGATTAGAATTTAGGGTGTTTATCAGGAGCAGCTCGCGAGTCCTGGTACATTGTGACCGATGATTCGAGAAAAATATGAAATGCAGAGAGGCTTTTGAGTCTCACTCATGCTGCCCTAGTGGAGTGGAGGTGTGATATGTTTTGTGCACCGAACAGGAAATACAGTATGTACAGTTGATGATCCGTGTAGAAGACATGTAATGCTAAATAAAGAAACAGCATTGCTTTTGCAGTGTAGAGCTAGTTAGTCCTTGTATTACAAATACATTAAGTCTTCATGCTGCATGTCTTTGAAAGCCCATACTCATACAAAGAGTAATAATTGAGCTTGTGTGACATTTAAGGAGTCCTGTCAACCTGCTTCCGTCCCTGTATGGCTGGTGGTTCAGGCACTGCCTGTAGACTGGGGAAAGAGAGGTGTGTTTGATTTGGTCCACAGAGCAGCCTTAATATTCATGGCCAGAGCCTTTGAGGGCAAAAGGGCGTTTCTTTGGCCAACCGTGAACCAAATCCTTCCTTCCTCAGTCGCGCTGCTCACACAGAAACACACAGCCAGGATAACGACCATTCTGTATTAAAAATAATTTGATTACGACCAGAAGAAAGCAGTACTCTGATTATAGCAGCTGTCACGTAAACATCTTAATCATGTTATCTGACTTGTATCAAGGTCATCACCGGGGGGAAAGATAACTTGATTAATTGATCTCGGTTATTCATCAATCTGCAGAATTACTTCTGTCAGGTAAACAGCTCAGTCTGTTGTCTTTCAGTATTTTGATTCTTAACCTCAAAGGTCACTCGGACCGAGGCTGAGTGACCTGGTTCCAAATAAGTGTGGCTGCAGAAAATTCACTTTGTTGTGTGGGGGAAAAGGAGAAAAAATGTTTTTGGGGTGGCAACGAGGAGGCATTCATTCATGTTAAGAGACTAAAACTAAATTGACGGTAAGATGTTCAATAAATTCATTAGTGCAAAAATTCACCTATTTTTATCCGTATTTCTGTTTCCTGGTAGTTTCTAGACTGCCACACATCCTTCTAGGTATTACATCAGTTGTCAAAGAATTCATGTCAACTTACTGTGAACCATGACATGTAAATGCCTTAAAGCTGCATTTATCGATATTTTCATATCAGCAATGGTTCAAATGACTATGTGTAATGTGAAAGGGGTCGCTCATAGTGACGAAAGCACTAAACCAACTCTGAAGTTCCCCTCAGCTCTACGGAGCGTTTTAGCTTCTTTCAGCTCGTTGTTTTGGTTTAACGACCCGCAACTAATGTTTTGGTTCGGTCACAGCGCTCTCATCATCCTCATTTCCAGCAGCAGCTGTTTTCAGGGAAAAAGTCCAAAAAAAACACTGGAAGCTACCTGCCCAGCAGCAAACAGCAGACAGACAAAGACAGATATTTCCCTTCGGAGTCAGTGGAGACCAAAACAGTGAAAAGAAGAGTAACTATTGGACTTATTTTTGTCAGTTGGCCAGAAACCTGACTCCAAATGTATGCTAATGTTGCTCCATGTCTGCTGGATGTGTGAATAGGCACAAGTGGCTGGAAACAATTTGCTAACACATTTTCCATATCAGCCTCATAAGATGATAACATGTTTTGTTGTGCTGGCTCAGTGGCCAAAAAAACACAGTATTTACTAGTTTAAAGCCACTATGTGTAAATATTTGTGTGTGATTGTGACATGATTATGACATAAATAAAAACTGATGTGCTGTTGCCTGCAATTTCTTTTTTTGCTCTTCCACTGGGGGCGCCAAAGCCAGAAATGTTCTAATTCTCCACATTGTGGCTTTAATGTGGGTGTTTAATTATCTGTAAATTTGTGTGCATTTAAGCATACTACCTTCCAATCTGGTATTTGATTTTGTACTTATCTGTCTGGGCCTGTGTTTGTTGACATGAAACAAAATGCAAGACCAGAATCATTTTGAAATGTTTCTAGTCCTCTTTTGTAAACCCCGCTTTGTAAACATCCTCTCCCATGGAAATTCCCTTCATAAAATTGTGTACTTCTGTCACTGCCTCCCACCTGCCTCCCCACAGTTGTAAGATGGGCTTGAAAATGACACAGTTTCAGTTGTAGCGATTAGCGCCATCCATCGTAGAGACCAGAGCAGTCAGCGAGGCCAGAGACGAGAGAAGAGAATCCCCGGGGTCTGTCTCATTAGAGACAGTTTCACTGTCACAATTCTCTAGTCTTAGCAGCATTAGGCTCCACCATCCCTCATGCTAATTACTGGGGCTGTATGAGTAATTGGCTCCTCTTGGATGCTAAAGCCAAGGAAGGAGAAGGGACTGAGAAAGAGAGGAACAGGACAAAGCAGAGTCCACAGTGAAAGAGATCACAGGTTTTTTCAAAAGCAAATTCTGTGCTTATTTTTGTCCTCACGGATCGAGTTTCAGTGTTTGAGGCTAAGATTAGGGATCATTCTCTCTCATATCTGATTTCTCAGGATAAAAAACTTCCTCCTCAGTCCACGAGCCATTTCCATTCCTTTTTGAAGAAAGTATTTGTTCTTGATTCATCCTTCCTCCCTTATGTTTTTCCATCAAGTCCGGTCAAATGAGCTGCGGCCGACAGTTAGGTGTGCAGTCACCCGGGCCGACCGCGAATGGTGCCCAGAGGGTTGTCGGAGAATTGTGCTAGAAACTTGAAAACGTCCTGCAGCTTGGGCTGATTTTGACCGTTGTGTCCCTGTAATATTCAAGCAATAATTTAGTCTGGGAGGTCTCCGCAATCAGACATCCAATCTGTGTAGCCGCTGTTCTCTGTGGCTTTAGGTAATAGCAAGACAACTGCTTAGTCTGCTTATGCAGTGTGCTCACACAGACATATCAGAGCTCGGATTCTGTTTATCCAAGCCCCTAATGAAATGTTCCATCTTTGCCACATCAGTGGGATGGGGAATTGAATGTGCAGAGGCTGCTACGCTATCTCAAACTGTGACCTGCCGAATGAGGGAAAGCTATCTTAATGTCAGATTGTCTGTATCATTATTTGCTGCGAGCAGCGTAAATAAGCTTGACACTACCAAGTATTCAATTTGAAAGATAATGACATTACGCCAGAAAGTGTGTGCACTTATCTAAAATGGCATTGCTACGCAATGAATTGGACAGATTGAAACTCGCTGCAACCTGTTTGATGTTGAAGCTCAGGTCTCGACTGACACGGGTACAGTTTTCAAGATGTTTCATAAGAAACCCACAGGCTGTTAAAAATTAAATCTAGCAGGTCACATATGTGAGGTGCAGGTGTGTTTTATTCTAAAGTGCATGGTGCAATGCAGCAAATGTCTTGGTCAAGCAACACTCTCAGTGGGGACAAAAAACATCTTAACCCAGGAAAATCAGCACATTGGTCTCATGTTAGGGTCAACACCACACGGATGATACGACATTTTCAATCTGTTTGATCCCTTTTTTTAATGCTAACTCCTTTCTGTTTGTTTTGTTATTGGGTATATCCTGGTTTTGTTGCAGCAATAGCCCACTTGGCCCACAGGAGTGATTAAAGTTTCATCTGATCTTCAAACAAGATTGCAACATACAGTAGCTTTCCCAAAGGTTGAAGTGCTAAATCCGGTACAGCCGGTTGACCAAGCATGAAGCTTTTTTGAAGTGAGACACGATGTATATACTGTAGCTTCGAATGTTGAAGTGCTCTGACGAGCTGTCAATAGAAACAAAAAGACAGTGTAGCCAGTGATTCGAGGTGGAAGTTTTGGTGGGAACTGCCTGAGTCCGTCACATTGCCGGTTTGAGGGTATTTAATTCTTTTTCAAATGATGAGAATCTGTCCACTTATACGGCTGTACTGATTCAGCATTTCACCTTTGTCTGTGCTCCAGTGTTTTTCATGTACTCTCGCCAAGTGGGGAAAAATTGGCAATAAATAAATAATGTTGTTTTTAATAATCTTGGCTCTGGGGGAGCTTTCTCAAGTGACATCATGTGAGTAATATTCACTTTCATTTGACTTGCATTATGGGATGTGTAGGATCCAAGATTTTTGGAGCTGTATATTTATATTGTAATTGTTATAATCTGTCTCTCGCAAGTTCCTCAACTTAATGAAAGTGCAATATTAAATCACTGAAGCACTTTTAATATGAATCATTCAACCGTCAGACAGATTTAGGTTGCAAATTCTCTGAATTATTGTTTGGTTTCTCCCCTTGACTTCTTCAATATAACCAGTTTTGCTTTTTATGTTAAAGTTTATTGTGAAATTATTTATTTTCAATTTGCATGCAGAAGCGTGTGAAGGCCACAGGAGGTTTCAAAAGAGGAAAATGGTCAAAAGTTTCTCCTTTAGATAAATCTTCAGGGTAGCAGGTCAGACGTGGACTGTAACATTTGGGGGTTTTCTTTATTAATGAATTAAAAGTTACATTTGAATTCAATGATGTAGTTTTTGATAGGGTTAAATTTTAGTGATGTGATAATACAAATTATTTTCTGACTAACGTGTTCAGGTGTACACTATATTACAATCCTGAAGCCACTGCAGAATGACTTGCAGTAAATAAACATGTACTGTGGGGTTTCAGTTCCTTCCTCGCAGAAGATTTTGTTTCTTCCAACCTGGCTACCCTGCGGTCCAAGGTGTACTAGCAGGTGTAGTGGCAAATCCAAATGCTTGGAGTCATGGTGCTAGCATCCACACTAATGTGATGTTCAAGAACTCAAACACCTCACAGTTATTTCATAGTTACCAATACACCGTGCCGGTGGTGAATTGAACACTGAACACCAAATGAGCAGCAAGAGCTGACGGATCAGGTTTTCTCACTGTGTACGGCAAATTATCTCTCAGTAGTGCCTTTGTTTATCTTGTTTTTCTCGGCTTCGCTGTGTTTCACTGTAATCTTGCCATGCCCCAGAATCTTTCCACTGTACAATATTAAAAAGGAAAACAGGCAGTTGTTGAATTTTCATGTTATCACCCAATTCCACAAAATGCATGCCAGCACTAGTTTGATTCCTCTACACGCAAGAGAAATTTTGCAGTGTCATTTTTTTCCCCTGGTTGTTTTGATAAACTGCACATTCTCCCACCACAGAAAACTTCAGGCACTTTTCTCATTTTCCACTTCTATCTATCAGTTCACTGAAGAAAAAATGCATGTCAGTTTATTTACCTCGGCTCTCCCTTACCTCCCAACCTTACTTTCTCCTCCTCCTCCTTTCCTCTCCTCAATTGTGTTTGCTTTGTTTTGCAGTGCGCTCCAGCACACAGGAAGATGCTTTGGTTGCTCAAGGTTAGATTGTTATACTGATCAACAAAGAGCAAGTGCATGTTTCCTTTTGTTTGACATGAGCAGCACACCTCCCCAGACAAACGTACAGTACACTCACACACAGACATACTCACAAATGTGCATCAAAGGCAGACACTCACAGTATTTTGTTGTAGGGCTGTCCAGGCCCAGAAAGGACTGGATTAAATAATGTTGGGTTCCGATGGGCAGTTCTGTTTTGGATCTGGTTCCAGGTTGAAAAAATACCCAGATTCACTAATCTCTGGGGCTAACAAATCACTTATCAAATCTTCTACCTCTTTTTGTTAGCAAAGAGCAATGTACAAAACATTCAGGTAGGAGGCGTTTTATTTTTAGCTGCTGCTAACCATCACTTGACAATGACTGGCAGCAGATTATATGAGATGTAGCCACATTAATTCTGTGAGTAACATACCCGAAGGCCAAAATGGGACTTGGTTAATATATTCTCTCTGCAAGCTGTTAACTGTACTTAAAGTTTTTTTAGAGAAAGAAACACCACTCTCTAATCGCTCAACAATCATGAGCTCAACAATGGAGTGTTTTTACAGTTCAACAAGTCAACAGTGTAGCGACTCTTCGTTAGTGAAACGATCTAGCTCATCATGTTATCGTCAGTAGTCGGAATGTCCCAGTAAAACTTAAATGCATATTGTGTTAGTATTTTAAAGCAGCAATAATTGATTTTTTTGCCACAGGGAGCAGCAGAACAAACTGTATACACAGCACTGACATATCACCTTGTAGCGAACGCGTTGCAACATTAGCATTAATTTAGACTCATGGCTCTAACCACTTGGTGAATTTAAGTCCAACATCCACTCTCCTTTTAGCTTTGTTTTGGTCTCCACCAACTCCTGAGGGGGAAATATCTGGCTCTTTCGCTGCTGAATGCTCCAGTACCAGTAAGTCTAACTTTGTCAGTTTGCAGTTTGGTGTTGGGCGGGTAGCATGCCGTGGGTTTAGCAGAGCTGTTTTGCTTAAAACAGCTGCCTGCTGCTGCTGGAGACTGCGCTTATGCCAAAACAGTAAAATTGCGGACCGTAAAACCAAAGCAATGAGCTGAAAGATGCTAAAACACTCCATCAAGCTGATGGGAACTGCTGAGTCGGGTGATTATTCTCTGTGGGTTCATATCTACGAGTGGCCCCTTTGATATTACACATAGTCATTTGATACATCATTAAGATAAAAATATTGATTAGTGCAGCTTTAATCTTATTAACTTAATCGTCCTAAATCAGGACCTCCAGTATTTGGAGCAAGTAGCTTGCAAAAATAAGATATGCAAATGTGGGTAAACTGCTACACCTATTATTTCAGCATGTCAGGTACATATTTAATCAACATTACATATCGTATGCTGTTCATTTTGAGGTTGTAGCTACAGGTTGTGAATATTAATTTATAACTTCAGTCACTTACAAATGTTAAAAGCCAAACCTAACCATATTTGATAAGGCATTCAAAAGAATTCTGTTATGATAATTAGATTTGATACTGAACCAAGCGCGAGTGTTAAGTGACCGACATGTATGCTTTAGCAGCCATGTTTGTGCTCAGAAACAGAAAGGCCAATTCCCTGAGGCAACGTACATCTGTCACCAGAATGTGGTGTACATGTCTGGTTTCATTACAGTCTTTTGTCACACAGGCCCACCTGCTCACACATATCTCAACACACGGGTGCACTTTAATGCACGCACATGCTGTAAGAAAGTTACTGAATTCTGTCAGCGCTTTTGTCTTATTTTTGGATACGTGGGCAGATGTTTGTGTCTTGAGTTTGCAGCGAGCGTTCGTCTCAGCAGGTTATTTACTCATGGCCTGTTTGCTGAATAATAGCACGACTTTCAGCAAGACAATGAGTGTGCAATTTGGCAGTGGTTGCACTGCTGCATGACCCTCCACAGACAGACAGACAGACAGACAGACAGACAGACAGACAGACAGACAGGCCTGTTTCTCTACTGTGACAGCACAGATGAGACCAGACCTGTATCATCTCTGCAGGGAGAGTGAGCCAGCGTTTGAGATGTGTGGCAGTAATGTTGAAGCTTGAGTGATGGCATCTGTAGGGACTTGATGAGAGCCAATTATGAGCCAATTATGCTGATTAATGGGATTATAGCTAGTACCTCTCCTGGTAGATACCCTCACATGTAAATAGATCTTTTCCTTCTCAAACTGCGGCAGATTAATGCAGTTTCACTCATACTTCCCTCACTGCTCAACAATACACGTTCTCCTAATTGAGAATAGACGCTTTATGAATGAAATAAACATTTTTGGTGATTCTGAAGCAGAGCTACTAGCCTTCTTTTTTT
>NTHP01000406.1:486778-521969 GCA_003416845.1 Oplegnathus fasciatus | reverse complement strand
CAGTAGAGAGGTTTTCTTTGAACAGGACGACTTAAATGATCAGTAAGCGCCTTCTGGCTGTTTTCCACCAAGTAGTTTGACTTTGCCTCTCCTCAGAGCGTCTTAGAAACCATAAAAGTAGTATTGGTCTAGTGGGCATTAAAGGCTCAGCTCACGTTCGGAAGCGTAGCTCTCTGACAGAGAAACAAGGACAGCAGAGAGTGGCCCTGTCCTCGCATCTCCTCTATCCACTCCCTCTCCCTGGGGTCCGCTTGAGAGAAATGAGCTCTCGACAGCGCAACGCCTGCTTCATACAGAGAGACCTCTAGCGGCGTCGCACCTGTCTCTGTGAGTTTATGTGGGTTGTGCAAACATGCTGGTCAAGCTTGTGCTTCATTTCTTATGCATGTTCGTGCCAGTGAGAGCACCATACCCTGATACAGACCAGTGATATGTGGCCTGTTCTCCTGCCAAGCCACAGAAGCGCTGCCAACAGTCATGTGTCTGTCAACCAACATCCAAAGCTCTTCTGCTTGCACTGCCTACTCTAATATTTATGAGACAAAAAAACGATACAAAAATGAAACGAGAACAGCAGCTTAATACAAGCGTGTGAGCATTTTTCTGTGTCTGAATGTTTTAAGCCATATTTGACCATTTCTGTATTTAGTGTGCGTGCTTATCCCCATACAAACGCATACAAGTAATATTGACAAAAGTCTCCCAACTCGCAACAACCCTGCAGCTTTTTCACTTTGAAAATTTGGCGTTGCAACCAGGGATGCATCGACTCTGTTTTTCCTCTCCCAATTCTAACAACTAAACTCACAGCACTGATACCAGAGCCCCTTTTTCTCTCTCAGTTCATCATCTGTATTTTTCACTACGTTGAACTGATTGGGGTCATTCTTCACAAACACACACCAGCATTATTTTTATTTTTAGGTTAACTTAAGACACAGTATTTCATGTAGATCAGAGATGTTTGGCCAAAAGGTTTGCATCGTCACTGGTGCATCACATCTGTACATTACTAATTGTACCATGAAACTATAGTACATTTTTTGATCAAAGAGAGTTAAATCAATTATTGTGTCTTGTAATAGAGGAAATTAAAGCTAAAAATATGCTTTTCTATCCTCCAGTTAAAGCTGGAGCAGGAGTGCAGGATTTAATCCACCTCTTTAATAGTGCATTATGAGCCTACAGCAGAACAACATAGTAGTAGCGTGTGGAGAAGCATGCCTGAACCATGAGCATTGTGAACAGCCTAACAGGGTGTTTAGCTGCAGGCTACATTCATTATTGATGCTTACATGAGGGCAGGACGCCTCTCAGCAGGAGTCAGGTAATCTCAGGTGAGTGAGTGTAATTTTGGCCTTCAATCTGATACTCAGATTCGCAAAGGCTGATGGGAGTGTTTCAGTGTGTGACATCAGACGGATGAAGACGCATCAGAATCTACACCTGTACATGTTTTAGAAATATGTCGATTCTGGCACAGCAGTCTTGGGGTCTGGAGAAACACTTCTCCAGGTCTGATCTTGTGTGTGTGGGCGTGCTCCATCTATCCCTCTGAGAGACGTTGTACCCACAGCGTGACTCATTTAGGCGCCGGGCAGCTCAGAGCACACACTCCCCCTAATCTCCATGCTCCCCGGAGCAGAGAAAATGGCTGCAGTTAGCCAATTAGAGCACTGGGACTGGATTAGGTGGACAAGCATTGTGCCTGTGAAGGAACAACACTGATAGAAGATGCATGCACATGTACAAGAAGTCTTACAGCAAAAATATAACTATTTAGACACATGCACAGCATATACTTTTATGCACCCACACATAAAAATTCATACATAGAAAAAAAAAACGATGCATAAAGCTATGTAAGTGCAACAACTCTGTAGTGAAGGAGGTGTTGTTTTTATGAAGAAAGGCTAACAAAGCTACAGAATCAATACCTCGGTGCTTCTAGAAGTGAACAAGAAGAGACAGCCTGCGGAGGACACTTTGATGAAGCAACCAAAGTGTATGGTGCGGTAAACAGGTACAATACAGCCTCCATCTGCTGAATTCAAACATCCCCTCCCAGAAATGGAAACATAATGCTCCGTACTTCAGAGACTGTCAGCAGCCTGGTGATATCTGGAGCAAAAAACGGAAGAGAGAGTGCAGGTGAAACGCACTGGAAGCAGGGGGAATGTGCTGCAGTCAAATGCTACGTGACACCAAGCAGGCCACCGTTTTCAGTTTGCTTCGCTTCCTCAGCTTGATCTGTGTCTCAGCTAATTATGCTATGTTCCTTTATTCCTTTGTCTTGCTTTCTCCTTGTCTCCTTCCTTCTCCGCCCCTTTCCTTTTTTTTTTTCCTCTGGAAAAAGCAGATTTAATTCAAATTGAGCCCAACCAGAAAGTGCTTTGATAATTCTGCCTCCTCCTCCTCTCTCCTCCCTGTCTCTTTCTATCCCCCTTATGCCTATATTTAGATGGGTGACTTTACTAAACAAATAGGTCAAAGCTGTTGAGAAATACACAAGAAGATCACATCGTGCGGGATTCCTCACGACTCTTCCGGCGGCTTAAGCCAAGGCTGAATGGTTGGCCTGGTTTTTTGGGGGTTTTTTTTGCTGTACAGCACGTGTCGCGGCTCTTGTGTGGAGAGATTCAGGTTGAATCCAGGTTTCAAACATAAATCTCTTTGAATCTTACTGTATCACCCAATCTCTGTCATTAAATCCTCGTTTCTTAACAGCTGCCAAGATGCACAGCTAAACCCTGCCAGAAATGACTGACAAAAGGAAGATCAGTATCCTGGAATGGCCCAGTCAGAGCCCAGACCTTAATCTTGTAGAAAAACCTGTGAACTGTAAAGCAGCACTCTTACATGTCCCTTATGTAATTCTAAGAAACATTTACCTCTATGCTGTTTTTTTTTAATGTTGTTGTTGTTCACAGTTATGTTTATCTTCTTTTGAGATGTGAAGCTCCCACCATCCGCATGCACACACCCACTTGGATTACCAAGCACAAGAGAAGGCTTGGTGCGCTATATAGAGGGGAAGCATTGACGTCAGTTTTTCACCTGTTGCGAACCCCCTCATCACCACCGAGACAAAACAAACCCGCTATGGCTGCAAATGAGTGGGGAGAGTTTGGATACCAGGAGGAAAACAAAGCAATAGGCAGAAAAATAAAAGGAATGAAAGGAATCTGCAGTTATCCATAAAACACACCAGACAACCATAATAATAACCAAAATAACCAGAGTATAGTTACTGTGTGGTTGATACATTTCACTCACTTTATATTGGGGAGATGCTAAAACACAAGGAGCAGGACACAGCTCCTCCGGTTAAACTCCTTTTCACTTTCTGATCGATCAGGGAGAATCCCCACGCTCATGTGGTGATGCGCATGTTACCATGGTTACAAAATGACCTTATATAAATATAAGATGTACATCGCTTGTACTGATCAGGAGATTGTCTACGGTTCACAGGTAGATTTAAGTAGTTGAGCTTTTGGATTTGAGCTAAAATGACATCTGCTATCACACAGTCCTGTGGAGGGTGTACTGTATATTGGATATATTGGGTATATTGTGTTATATTATAAGGTGGAGGGGTGTAACATATAACAAGGGTCCCCGGCTGGAATTGAACCGTGGATGTTGCGGTTACTTGTTGTGCATCTTAACCATCCGGCACCTCAGCTTGGTAGTTATAAATGTGTGCGTGGCTGTGCACTGACTTTATCTTCTGTCAATAGTTCATGTAACATAGTTAATCTAGATATGTGTGTTTTAATGCATTATGGCCGCGTGCTTCTTCATATTGTATTGTTTTATGTGGCCATGCCTAATTATCGTGTGAGGATTTGATTAGATGGACTCCTGAACTCATCTGCAATCATGTCCTACGGCTGATGTCAATCGACCACAACCACACGGTTGCTGTCATTTTCACATGGTACTCCACAGGTTCATACAAATTTGGCTTTCTACTCTTTGTGTATAATGGGTGTCCTGTTAAAAGAAAAGTGTGGGATATGGCTTTATAACAGCTTTCTGAGACGGCCAGTCATCTCCATTTCAGGTCTAGATTAAATGCATAGATACAATATCAGAGGCATACCGACCTGATATTGTTGACATTCAACTGAAAGAAAGAAAATAATATGAGTCAGAGTTTTATTCTGACTTTATGATTATGGATGTCGACATCTACAGCATATGCAAAGGTTGTTCTAAGTCAATAATATTGTACGCTTGCTCTCAGGGAAGTAATTTAAGGATTCCATCTGATTCTCACTCTGGAAACAGATTCAATAGTGAGAGCAGCTGCTGCTTTCTATGTGAGGACGCTTTCTTGAATAACTGCTCACACATTTCCTGTCTTTTACCCGTCAAGTCCAACCCACACAAAACACATCGTCATGACGAGGGAATTAGGTCATATTTGCAGGGCCAGGGTTGTTTTTTCCCCCCAAAATGATTGGTTTGGACTTTAAGGAGAGGCCCTTGAAAAATTGAAAGAGCTTGGACTTTTCTACAAAGATGAATCAGCTTTTATCAAAGAAAAAAAAATGCCTCTGCAGAGTACTGCCTGAAGAGTGTGCTCACTTACACAAACAGAAACATGTGGCCTTTTGTTTTCAACGTGGAAAAAGGTTTTCTTGGTAATTAATTTGACGCCTGAGGGCGATAAAAATTAGAACATTTGAAAGGTTTTGAAGAGTTTTGAGGCCCAAACAAAATGGAGCTAAATAACCGCAGCCTCTCAGTGTACTTTATTTTTAAAAGGTGTGAAATTGACATATGTCAGACCTGAGCAGAGGTTATCACATTCATCTGTTTTCCCCTTTCCCTGCCCCTCTGTCCTTCTCTTCCCCATCTCCTCCGGTGGCTGCCGGCTCTCTGCGGAGGGAGCAGTCCAAAGCTTTAGTCCAATAGGCTTTAATGTCACCATTGGCTCCTGTGACATTTGTGCTCAAAGGCTGTTTTTTCACTTGATACCGACTGACTGTTGACAAAACTGAGAGAGACACCGTGGCAGCAATCACGCCACTGACTGGTGCGTGTATGTGTGCGTGTGTGCACGTGCTCGCTTGTCCATCTATAGCCTTTGATATTAGTATTCAGAGCTGGTAGCTTCCTGACACTATGTTCCTTCACGCCTCTCCTAGAGGATTTCCGACACACTCTTTCTCTGCCTGTCTCTCTCTATCTCTGTCTCTCTTCCTCTCCTCACACGGCCTGCTTGCAGACACCAGCAGCCTACGTTTCTTCCACATTGCCATGGAGACAGACGTGATGTCAGTGCTGGTCTGCGGAGGTTTGTCAGAGTATAAACTCATTCCTTTTTCCGTAATCAGCATCGCCCTAAAGATTATTAAAGTGCACATTACCTATCTGGACCACCTGGCGCAGAAATCAAATGTTTTCTCAAGGACCAGCAATCGATAAACTCCCAGATGGAACAAGACATCTTATTTGGCTACCTTTAGCAGCGAGGGGAGCCAGGCGTCGGTCACTTGTTATTTAGAGACGTAGCGGAAAAGGATGATTTGCAGCAAGCACAGGTGGTAGAGCGATATTATGTTCGATTCGGATGAACAGAAGGCGGGAGAGACACAAAACAACTGAACAGGCTTCTTTTATTCTTTCATTCATTTTCATTCTTCTAGTGTAAAGTTACACACATCTGACAAGAAGCTGGATTTGGAGATTACACACTTGATAATGAGTTTGATTTGGGACACACACACACACACACACACACACACACACACACACACACACACACACACGTATACCACGAAGGTTAAGACTGGGTTCACATGCCTGGAATCTGGAGAAGACATGATTTCTTCTGCTGAAAACTGCAACTTAAGAAAACCACCTCTTCTTTTAGGATGATTAAATCTTATTTATTCTTATCAAAGATAATGTTCTTGTCAAGCACCATTTGCATTCGATTATTACACTTGTTTCAAGGTAACTGGTCTCGATATTTCTCAATAAGCATGATGTCGTCCTACCGATAGGGGCGTCAGATCAGAAAGGGCGGGGACATGTATGATGTATTTCTCGTGCGTGACTGATGTCAGAGTTGTATGTAATGAATGAATGAAAAGGAGATATGGAGGGGAGGAGGAGGATAGTAAAAGCTTCATAGCTCCTCTCTCAGCAGTACTGATAATCTGCTGAGTCTGATGGTTATTTATTTCTGCTTTAGAACGTAGTCGCGATAAAGGTATTAGCAAATAAAGTTTTATTTCTCTTTTTCGCTGGCTTTGTCGCTTCCTCTCTCACATTCACTCCCCAGCTTTCTACGCCATCTCTCCCTCTCTCTTTATCCCACTCTTTTTTTTAAATAGTCAAAAGCCGACATCAAAGTCTAACTTTGTTTTTAACCTTAATAAACAACAAGAAATATCTACTAGTCACACCTTTTACTTCCTGTTTGGTGGATGAAGCGGTACACAAGTTGTAGTTTCCACTGCGTCTTTGTTTGGCCTAATCAGCGAACGTCAGCCCTGCAAACCATCATGAAGCCATCAGAGTACTAACCCCGGAGCACGGACTTTTTACACTTATGGTACTGGAGCTAAATTTACTTCCTGGTTCCTCTGGTTGAAATCAAGGTAAAGTTCTGCAATTCTTCAAAAGGCAGTCGGTCCCCTCAGGAAGTTCTTGTGGTGGAAATACTCTATGTGTGTGATATGTTATAGATCTGAACTTTGCTAATAAAATGTGGCTTTCCTGGCAACTCTGACCTGTACAAAGGGGAATATGGGGGGGTAGTTTGAAGATTCCCTAGAGAACTTGTTTCTTGCCACCAAGTTCAAAGACGCAGAAGAAGTCATGTATTATGTCAAAGTTTACAGATGTTTGTCCTTAATTAAAAGACAAATTGTCAAGTTTTTAAAGAACCTCTATGCTGGATTTCTGATTTTCCATTGCAAGTTTTTTTTCTAGTTTTGAGGTCACAACATGTTTTTTAGTGGCCTTATTTGTTCTTTTTCAATTTTTTCTTCTCAAATAATATTTCTTTGATGCTAGCAAATATCTGTACATTATGGAATATTTTGCTTTTGTGTTGAAGGGGAATTTTGCCGTGAACCAAAACAGGCATGAAAGTGAAGCATTTTTCTTGGCACTCTTTCTATTCTTCTCTTAAGATGTGAGCCATCGACCAGCCTGTAGTGGAGGAGCGCATCTAGTGAGTCATAAAAATCCATCATGTGTCAAGTAATTGTCATGGTCACAGCTGGCTCAGAGAGCAAGCGATTAAAGCCCTCAACCCTCACACACCTCAGATTCCTCCATATGCCTGGCCCCCAAAACCCACCACCACCTCTTTCCGGGCTTTAAAATGAGTCATGATGGCCACATAGTGGATATAATCAGCCTAAATGTCATGTAATGTCTCCCTAGCCTTAGAGAAGGTAATTGCACCCTCCGCCGCAGGGTTTCAGGTGCAGAGGTAAAGATGTTACCTACAATCAAAAAGCAGAAGCGCTGCACTCAAGACTAAATTAGGAGCCTGCCACCATATGTAGGGAAAATGTCTCAGAAAAGAAGGGCTCCTTATGCTGAAATATGACCATTTGAAGAAATTGCTTCTTGTTTTATACTTTACTGTTGATGTTAGCAGTATTCAACTGAGAAACTTGATGTTTGAAATTGGAAATTTCAGGCAATTGGTGTAGTTTGATGCTATTGTTATACCCAGTGCCATTTATTTATTTATTTTATTTATGTTCTGGTTAACCCCTGTCAGACGCATCAGCTGGTTACATGTCATTGCTTTTTCTAACTGTTTTCCACTAATCAATTCAACACGCATACCTCTGTTGAATGGGGCAATTGCTCTATAGCTTGTTGTTTTGACCTCTGCGTAACTCTCTAACATAATATTTATCCTACACATGCCTCTCTGCGCTGTGTGAAATTGTGCGCGGTCTGCTCCGTGTCAGAGAGCTTTTAGATCAAGCTCCGCGCAACCTTTCAGAGCACTTTGTAAACATTTCTGAGGTAAATTCATTAGACATAAAGTGGCATTTTCACAGCTGAGGAATGCGTATTGTAAATATCCCTCCTAGACGCACTTAAAATGTGCATAATGTCTAAGTGCACTGCAGTTGCAATCGATATTAATGCTGTTAACATGCATGGATATCCTAACCATTAAGTGTGAAAGAGATGCTGCTGTTACTTGTGTTTGTTAAATGGGATCAAGCAGCAGCAGCACTGTTAACTAAACAAGACCATACACTCCATACATTCAGTACAAAATGTGCACTTGCTACAATCAAATAATGGACTAATGGACAAATATAGACTTTGCTTACTGGAGAAACAACATTGGTAGCTTGTTTAAACACTTACAGTGACCTGTGTTTACATTCACTGGCAAACTCCCAGTTTGTGCCTCTCATCTGTTACTATTACCTGTAAATTACATACTGTATATGTTTGTACAATCTGAACAAAAAATTAAAAAATAGATTATCAGTTATATTTGTCTGCTGTTGATTTCTATTATTTTATATTTTCACACAAAATTAAGCATTTATAGCTTTTCTCTCCATGCAAATCTGCCAGAGAGATATGTTATTTCTAGCTATGTGGATACGAGGTTTGAGTATTGTTAAACGACCTTCTGGGTGTTTCGTTTTCAGAGAAAAATCTGCTTAGCTCAGTAACTTGAATGTAATGGTGAAACATGAGATGCACAAACCAGGGCTAGACGTACAGTACGGTGGCATTCTTATAGCTGCAAAGAGGCTTGGGAAGACAACGGATGGATGGGCATCCAAGCGATTTGTGTCCCATCTCTTACAACAGCTGGGGTTGGTTTCTTTTAATCATGAAGACGATCTAACCCTAAATTTCACCTTAACTTAAAGCTGGAGTGCAGAACTTTTGTCTCCCCTTCTGGCAATGACAGTAGTTGCACGAACACTGTCGAGGCGTTCTTATGACATAACAAAAATGCAGAGAAATTTCCACAGTTCCAAGACAATAATCCATTAATAGCTACATAGCCTATTCCAGATATTTTACAAATTTCACATCCGTGTCTGCCCTCAGTCCCTTCTGTTCTCTCAGCGCTCTCCAACGAGGAAAAGCTACACCAATGTGTATCCGTGTTTGTCCTCGCCGTCGATCGCTTTCTTTTTTTGACTGTAATCCTTCCTCTGAACACAGAGTTTCTTTTTTATCTGGAGCATCGGAAACTTTTCTTGGATGCTTCTTAGGTTTTTCCGCCCTGCTCCTAGTTCCTGTAGCCTACTCCGTCGCTACGGTTGCTCCCCCCTTCAGCCAATATCATCAACCTGTATCTAGACAAATGCAAAGTATCCACAGACATACTCTTACTTTTTTAAACGCATGTATTGTTAACATACACAAAGACAAGATTATTGATCCACACACACATGCATGCATACATATATACACACACTGAGGAGGAATTTAGGCCATTGCCATAGTGATGTAGACTGCTGACTGACTGAAGATGAGGGTCCGTGAGGATTACTGCTCAGAGAAGGTTTCACTGATGACAGTGTGTGCAGGAGGGTTGGTAGCGGGTGTGGGGGCATACATTGTGTATATTTGTATGTGTGTTCCAGCTTAGAAGGTAATAATGAATATATGCGGCTCTTCACAGCTCCCGAGTTGATTCAGCCCGCTGCTGTTCTTTGATGAGCCCACACTCACTCACACACTTTCATTGTTTGTCTCTGTCTCTATCTTTCTGTCTCTCACACACACACACACACACACACACACATTAATTTAGACACCTTGCTGCACACTCAGGCATTGCACACACATTGGCACATGTTCAAACACAAAGTGAAGGTGAATGCAGACAGGTGGCAGGTGTAGAAACCCTTACAAGCACTAGAATAGAACAGATTGAATACTCCAGTGTCTTTATCTTTATCTGACTGAACTTTAAAGGAATAGTTTGGCATTTTGTGAAATATGCTTATGAAATAGCTTATGATTAGACGAGAAGATCGATTCCACTCTCATAACTGTACAATAAATATAAAGCTGGACCTTGGAGATGGTTAGCTTAGCTTAGCACAAAGACTGGAAGCGGGGGAAACTGCTAGCCTGTGATATACTGTAACATGTTGTAATTGGTGAGCTTTAGAGGTGCTGGTTACCAGATTTCGTTACCTTTGGACAGAGCCAGGCTAGCTGTTTCCCCCTGTTTCCAGTCTCACTATCAATCAAAGCTGAATGGCAAATATGGGAGTGGTACCGATCTTCTCCTCTAACTCTCAGCAAGAAAGCAAATAAGTATGCATAGGGCACCACCAGGAAATAACAGGGGTATGTATTAGAAATAGCATTAAAAACATTTAACACAAAATCACAAAGCACTACTTTTTCACCATTGCTCCCCAAAGTTTGCATTGCACCCTCTCTCACCATCAGAAATTCAGTTTTCTTGTTGCGGAGAAATCCTGGAAAACAAGCGTGACCTTGATGTCCAGTGCTTCCGTCAGCCTTTTGCTTGATAACATCAAAGTGGTGGGAACACGTCTGCTCAGAGAAAACAAGCTTTTCCACCACGTCTCATCCAAACCAACTTATTACGCACACCCCCAGGAGAGAAGCTCAGGAAGAAAACAACATTTAGGAGTGGGAGATTGTATAATATCTGGACAATTAAACTCCATTTAGGCATTTTGCGGGGATGACTGATAACTGTAATTTCAATTCTTATAAAATTAAAACAGTAATTTGTCATTTGTTATATCCATTATAGTAGTGTACCTGATTGCCTCGGTTGTAGCACGCCTCAGGACGGAAACTCAGCCTAAACTCTCCCACAGGCAACATATTACAAATTCACCATAATTCATGCAGTAAAATTTCCCCCCATTCGATTAAAAATGATTCAGTCTCCCTCTGCTTTGCTTTTGCAGAGTCGGGCCTACTTGGTCGGGATGGCCCTTAATTCAGGCGCCAATTAAAAACCAGGCTAGCCCCACAGTAACAGAGATTGCATAACGGCCCAGCTCCGTCATTATGTAATACAATGCAGATGAAACGGAGAGCTACACTGTCTGACATGATTACTGGCACAGATGTCTCGCTGTATCATGCTTGGTATTGAATCCAAGACTACGCCAGCGTCTTCTCATTTTTATGATGACGATTGTAATACAGAATGTAATTCATTTTCTCTGGAGTCAGACAGATTTCTATGTGTCTACATTACCTATATTTGTAATGTGGAACACCAGCTCTGAATGTACAAAGTTTTAGACTCCTCAAACAATCAATAACTCCAATTTTCCAATTTTTTTCCTGCTTCGTTTTTATGTATGTCACCTTATTCAGAGTTGTTTGATTTTCTTTTAGGCAAAATCAATATTGTATAATGGCTTCAACTTGGATCCATCATCTATGTATTTCCTGAAAACAGTATCATCCCTAATATTTTGACATTTACATTCATTAGATGTCATTCTGGACAGGAAACACTCATTTCTGGCTGTTTTGAAACAGTTTGGTGGAAATGTCTGCTTTGGACAGGAAACAAGGCTGAAATAATCAGTAAAGCCCATCCAGCTGCTCTTCACAGAGCGGTTTGACTTTGCTGCACCTTAGCGTCTCAGAAACCTTAAAGGAAGTCTTGGTCTGGTGGGCATTAAAGGCTCAGCTCACGTTTGCTGCCCTTGTTTCTCTGTCAGAGAGCTCCACTTCCAGAGAGTGGCCCTGTCCTCGCATCTCCTCTATCCACTCCCTCTCCCTGGGGTCCGCTTGAGAGAAATGAGCTCTCGATAGCGCAACGCCTGCTTCACACAGAGAGACCTCTAGCGGCGTCTTACCTGTCTGTGTGAGTTTATGTGGGCTGTGCAGACATGTTGGTCAAGCTTGTGCTTCATTTCTAATGTATGTTTGTGCCAGTGAGAGCATCACACCCTGATACAGACCAGTGATATGTGGTCTGTGCTCCTGCCAAGCCACAGAAGCACTGCCAACAGTCATGTGTCTGTCAACCAACATCCAAAGCTCTTCTGCTTGCACTGCTTACTCCAATATGTAATGTAATGTAATATACGGGCTGCACCATACACTTACATTTATAGAGATTAGTTGATAGTAAATATTTACACCCTGTAACTGCCAAGTGTAACTGTTGCGTAGCTAACTGAACTAGCGAACGGGTAAACTAACTGGTGCTGTTAACTTGCTACCTGTTTTAGATTGTTACAGTAAAATAGGTATTATGAAATATGGCTGACAAAATCCTGTTTAATATTGATGTAAAATAGGAATATTTGAAATATATTTAATCAAAAACAACACAGTATAGGCTACCTCGAATTACAAAATGTTATGCTAACAATTGTTGGTTAGGTTAGCTTCGGTTAGGTCCCTCATTCTAAACCGCGTGAACACTATAAATTCTGAAACGCATATTTCTCTGTCTATGCACATGACAATAAAGCAAAGTAATAAAATATTGTTTATTTTAATATATTTTTTATCTTCAAAATTGTATTTTTCTAAGTTATGTTACAGCTGATGATTCTACAGTAAATCTCTAGTTTGGAAGAAGCTAGTAGTTACTAACTACTCTGGAAAGACTCACAAACTTAAGTAATGCATTTTGAAGTAGAATTGGGTGAGCAGACGTCTCTGTTTTCTGGGGACAGTCCCCGTTTTTGGTGGCCTGTCCCCAGCTGGAGCTGTCCCTGGAAACGTCCCTGTTTTAATCTGTGCGTTAAAAACAGACTGCTAAAACTGGGCAGCAGAGCCTACCGGGTTGACGTCTCAATCGCGTTGTGCTTGTTTTGGCCCACAGAGGGGGCTGCTCGCTATAGCTGCTTCGTACCACTCTTCTTCTTCTACTAACTACTTGCTCGCGCTAGTTTTAGAGAAAACTGCTGTGGAAAACTCGACCAGCCAGAAGCTAGCGAGTGTGAAGCATGAATGTATTATAAGAACTGGATATGGCGCCGCCGCTCTGCCTTGCTTCCAATTTTTTCCAGTGGCCACTCGCGGTATTGCAATGTAAAATCCCCTGCAGCCCAAAAAGCATTTTCCCCATAGACCACCACTCTAAAAGAGATGTCTGTTACCTCCAGCTGTAAACATGGTCAGTTATTACTATTACTATACTATAGTTACTAGGTTTAATCTTTGTAAAACTTTTCCAAAGCCCAGAAAAATCTTTTTTTTCTGAATCATGTCACCGCTGTGGCTTTGCGTGTTCTCATAGGCGGGCTGGGCCAGAAGCACGATGGGAGTAATACTGCTGTGCATATTCAGTGGGCCACATACCCCGGAAGTAAAGCCGTAAGCTGGAAACTTTTTTGGCATATGCGCTAGGCGAGCAGCTCTATTGGATTGAATAGGCGCCATCTTGGGATCCGGTATCCAGATAATATAATACATCCATGGTGGGAAGTGAATCCACAACATCACCACAAATGTCTTTTCAAGCCAGGTAGAAAGGAAAGGAAAGAGAGGAGGAAGACTGGATAGGAAGAAGAGTGAAGGAGACAGAGGAGGAAAGGTAAAGATATGATTACAGAGCCTGCTAATGTATTATTCCAATGTTTTTGAGATAAAATACAAAAATGAGGCCAGCAATGGGAATCTGTTAACCAAAATATTTCATCCAATAGTGTACTATTTATTATTAAAGATTGGAGAGGAAGGAGAAGAGCGCGAGAGGGAAAAATTAAGCGAGTAAAAAGAATGAAGCGAGTAGAGTGTAGAAGAGGGAGCCTGCACCATAGTTTATTACCGTACAACAGTTACCATGGTCAAAAAATGTGAAACCGGAATTGTCCCCCTTTTTTATTTCATAGATAATAACACTGGATATTTTAATGACATATTGACCGCCAAACTGTAAATGTCCCCGGTTTTCACTTCAGCAATCTGTCACCTTAAAATAGATGGTGCAACCAAATCCAGAGGATTTACTTGAATTACAGTTTTCCCTTTTAGGTGTTTCACTAGATGTGAACTAGACACAATGGACCAGGGAGCAAAACACAAATGATGCGTGCCTTGATCAGATTTGCAAGCAAAACGAGCCACTGGCACACACAACTGTCACAGCCACTGTCATTCATTCTGCCGTGTTTTTCCCCATCCAAAATGTGCAGTCGTACCCTGAAGTCGAACCCCATTAGTGTGTTCACTGTTGAGTGTAAAATGGCAGAGCTCCTTGCAAGAATATGGAGCAAACTGAGAAACACATCTGTTCATCCTCACCTGCCAGAGAACTCATATTCCTGTAGTCTTAATCTAGAAAAAGAATTGAAATGACTGTCATCCCAGAAATGTGATATCCGCCAGAGAAATGTGGCACCCCGTCTTACAAAATGATCCTTACTGTGGCACAAAATTAAAACAAATTCTGGTTCATTCTGGTTAGTTGATGGTGTTCATCCTTTGATGTCAAAATTTGTAAATTAACTTATTTCTCACAGAGGAGTCTAAAGAATGTCCAGTATTTTTTTTCTTCGATAAATCAAGCAATTGTTTCTTTCTCTCAAATGTCAGAAAATAATGAAAATAGCCCATCGCACCAGAGCCAAAGGTTTTGTCTGACCAACATGATTAATTGACTAACCGTTTAAGCACTGCCTGGTAGCAATGTTAAAGATGTCATTAATGCTAACAAGGCTGATTCCTGTGCATACTGTCCCTGAATTAGAGACAGTATGTACGCAGTAGTACGACCCGGGTGTCAGCGGTGACTTTCCCGGAAAAATCACAAGCACAGTTAGTCTTTTAAGGCTTTAACGCAACGGACTCGCTCTTCAACTCACCTGTGTGTGAAGCAGCGTGCTGTTTTTTCCGGTCTCTGTTAGCGTTGTGAGTAAACGGTTACTATAGCCGAAAAAGTCGTTGACTACGGACGATGAAACTTGGGAAGTGAGGTGCAAAAACACCTGCAATTACCGATTATCGCCATAGGTGCCGCAAAACACAACGAAATGAACATCTTCAAGATTATAACTTTAAAGCTGCACTAATCAATATTTTGTATTAACAATGGATCAATATACAGTGTGTAATGCGAAAGATGTTGCTCATAATGATGAACACAGCAAATTATCACCCAATTCTGCTGTTCCCCTCAGCTCTACTAAGCTTTTTGGCCTCTTTTAGGTCATTGTTTTGGTTCTCCTGCAAAAAAGCTGTAAAAACCCACTAAACACTACCTGCTCAGCATCAAAGGGTGGACAGACAAAGTTAGCGAGATGGTGATAGATAGTTGAGCATTTAGCTGCTATATTTTTCTCAGCAGGTGGTGGAAACTCAAACAGAGCTAAAAGGAGAGTAAATATTAGACTTAAATTCCTGGGGTAAACAAAAACATGACTAAATGAATGCTAGTGCTCTGTGTCTGATAAATGTGTTACTAGACACAGTATTGCCGTAACATCTTTATGAGCTGGTAATATGTCATGCTTTCGGTTTGTTCCTCTGCCCCCAAATGGCAAAAGAACCTATAAATGCAGCTTTAATTCGGTCTTCAAACTTTCCTGTTTTTTGTTTTTAAGAGGATAGAAATGAGAAGCATCTTAAAAGCTTCCACTTACACATTAATTTAGTTCAGTTTTTATGTGTTTATGGGGCTGCATCCCAGCTAAAGGGGCTTTTAGAGTTGAGTCCTTGTTGTAGTTCGGTTCATGTCTGTTTTGTGGTTGAGAGCCACTCGAGGAGAAGGAAAAGCAGCGGCGATGGGCTGGTGGAGCAGGTAATAACGGTGATGGAAGATCGAGCTTCACTGTTGTTTTGCTTCCCCTAATCATTAGATATTCTGCTCAGAGGCATTCAGACTTTGCTCAATGACTCTCAAGGTTGGAGCAGGGACGTAAAGGGACACCACTGTGTGGACTATAAATACCTCCACCCTGATAACTCTTGTAGGAGTTCTTTGAAACCTTCCTTTTTTCCCTCCTTCCTCCTTTTCATCTCCTTTCTCTCTATTTTATTCAACTTTCCCCTCCTCATCTCTCACTGTCAGATTCAAATGAAAAGAGCTCCTCATCCATCAGGGACTTTCTGAACAAAGTGCAACATGAACATGTGTTCCTGTCCTGCAAAGACAGACACACACATACAGTATATGCAGCCTCTACCCCCTCAGCACCTGGTAAACAGATCTATTTAATAGCAGCTCCCAGTAGAAACTGCAGTGACTCATTTGTCTGAGGCCCAGGTCGGTTCCCACAGGGTCAGCTGTTGTGCGTAAACCAATACCGTCTGCGTTAAGGGACGAACAGAACAGAGACACGAACACCGTCTTGATTCCCTGACGAGGCTCAGAGCCAATAAGCTGCTGCTCAAGATGTATGGGAGCATTATGGCTGCACTCGGACAAAGCAAAGGAGTTCAGTTTGTTTGCTTGAACAAGTGTGTATCTGTGTGCTTTTGTATCTATTTATGTACGTTGCTGTTTCTTTCTTTCTGTTCTTATGTGTGTTTTTGTGTGGTAGATTCTTTGATTAATACCTTTATTTTGGCAAGGACATTTCCCAGCCAACAATAGTTGTGTATTCATGAGAAGGAGATAATGCTACATAATGCAAAGTAGCTGTCTGTGAGGAGGAGAAAGAAAAGGAAAACAAGCAAGAAATTGAGCAATCATATCAATCTAAAGGAATCGAGAAAGAAGATGACATGTTTATCATAAACAAGGGCATTTATGTGGCACTCCAGCTACTGCTGCTGTGAACTGTGAAAATTAAATGAGCATATTAATTTGATAGTTTACTGTAGCTCATTCAGCTTGTTTGGTGCATAAATGTGAAATTGCATTTTATCTTTGTTCTACTGTGACAGTTTGTCTGATGGCAAACAATATGTGACTGAATATGAGAAAGTAGCGGTTTAGTGGTATGGTAATTTCTGCAGCAATGCTTAATAATTGACAGAGCTGATCTTTATCAACATTGCAGAAGGGGGTTATGGTAAATAACTACCTAAATTATGACTTTGGTACAATTTCCATCACCTAAAAAGATTCAGAAGAGGCTCTTTAAATAGAAAAAGTAGTGATGTGGAAGGCCTGTCTGTCTGTACTACTAGTTTGCTTTGCCAAATACATTTTGGAGGAAATGTAATTGCTGCCAATCCAGGAAATGTGATGTTCTTACATTTCGCAGAAGTCTTAGGGAAGAGGTTGGGATGGAAAGTTGAACATACATAGCACAGGACTTTGAGACAGGAAATCTGGGTTTGTGTCCCGCGTCCCGCATGTTGTTAGGTTGTTAAAGCTGCACTAATTATTTTTTCAATGTGAACAATGGGTGAAAGGAGATGTTCACCAACAGAGAATCATCACCTGACTCTGCTCTCAGCTCTACGTAGCGCTATAGCATCTTTCAGGTCCTTGTTTTGGTTTTAAGGCCCACATTGTTTTGGTTCAGTCTCACTGCTCTCACCGCAAGACAAGGCAGCAGTTTCCAGTAAGAAAGCTCTGTTAAACCAACCGTAGACTAGCTGCCCAGCACCAATGGCAGACACACAAAGTTAGTGACAAACTGGTGAACATAGTGAAGCATTTAGCAGCTAAAGAGCCAGATATTTCCCTCATACATATTCCCTCATATATGAATGTCATGTTTTAGGAGTAGAGGTTGGGGTAGAGTAAAAAAGGCTGCGGCAGTGTTTATCTGTATTCATACCGACTCGTCTCTGCGCTCTCCCGTGTGCTTGCGTACCAAAGATTTGAAAATCTGTAATTTCATTCTGTGAACTTTGCGGTTGTACTTGTTATTCGTGTTTGCAAAACAGATTTCTTGTTAACCAAAAACAGTCCATTTGTTACTTAGAGGTCATTTGATGAATGAGATCCTGGTTGTTTCCTCCACAGTTAACATCAGTCACAGTGATCAGATACCAGTCTGCTCGCCACTCTTGAATAACTCTCTGACTGACTGGACTGCTGAGGAGGGTGCGTGAGTGTGTGTGTGTATGTCCAGATTCATGTGTGTGTGTGTGTGTTTGTATCAAACAGAAGAGGAAAAAGCTAAAAGAGACATGCAAGACATGCTGAATGAAGCTGGAAAAACAACAAGGGAGCAACTGGATAGCAAATGAAGTGAGTGAGGAGGCAGGTTAGTTGGCAGCGAAGGGAAAGTAAAGGGCCGGATGAAGGAAAAGGAAGGTGCTTTTAGGAACTAAAAGGAGAGGAAGAGTGCCAGAAATACATAAACTACACAGCCTAAGTGTTGGTTACAAGGGAACCACATCTAGAGGCTCCTCCTTGAAGGTTTATGTTTGTTCTTAATGGCTCTTTCACCTGTAACCGATAGTGGACCAGACTTGAACTTCGAGCCTTGAATATAGTTTGTATAACATCTACAGAATCTGTCTTTTTAGGATGTTGTTCCACCCAAAAAAAGGGCAGTGTATTTGTCACGTGCTATTCCAGACACCTAAACGTGCATGTCCGTGTCCATTAAGCAGTCTAGTTGCCTGTACAGTGGGAGTATGTGCTTTATGAAGGGAAATGACGGGCTAAAGCAGAATAGGACAGAGGACCTTGCATTATTTATAATGAGAGCCAGAGGAACTGGGAACTGTGTGTGAAACGATGTCTAGACGTTCCATACTAAACGCGTTTGGCCCAGTGATTGGCCCAGATAAAGGTGGAAGATTAACACATCCAGACAGCTCAGATCAATCGCCTGTGTAGAAGATAAAGCTGGGTGCAAATTTTCTCTATAGTTGCATGAAATCAAGAGTCTCAGTAGCCCAATGTCACTTTTCCTGATGTGGATTTTTTAGTAGTATTTTTGGGAAATTTTATGACAGTCGACAGTAGAGAGATGACAGGAAATGGGGGCTGACAGAGATTGGAAATGACATTCAGCAAACACCCGGTCAGATGTGAACCAGAGACGTTGGGGATCATAGTCGACTGTTTAACCCCTAGGCAACCAGGTCCCTCCTTGATGTGGCAATTTTGAATTATTTGGTCCATTAAGAAGATATTAAGGCCAAAAGAAGGGTGTTATTGTCAACACGTATGCTTGATTGACAGGTCTTCCAGTCTATCATACTCAGCTGTTGTGGTTGCAGTATGCTCACCCCAGTCTCAGCTGCTCTCAGGCTCTACCCTGTTGCCCAAATCTTGATTTTTCTGGTTCCAAATAACTTGCGAGATGGCAATGAGCACCAGATCTGTAGACTTGAGGCTTGACTAGAACTTGTCTCCTCTGAAACTTGAGTTACTCAAGACTTCACTACCTGAAGACTTGACTTCAAATCGCAAGTTTTGACCTGGAAATATCCTTGGACAGATAAAAATAAATAACACAGCAACAGGTAGGCCCAGGGTCAGGGAACAAAATTTGTCCCTGGCAATTTTCGTCTGGACCGGTCACATTTTTCCCCAACATATGCACCGCAAATCAGGCTTTTTCTAACATATAGGCATGTTGGCAGTAGAGGGGATCTTTAAGCAACTATCAAAAATTGGGCCTGGCGCCACGTGCTCTGATTAACAAATGTATTATTTGATTTTGAAACAGTAGCCTTATGTTGTTGTTATTTAGCCTTTCTGAGGCTATTGCATGGTTAAATCAATACATTTTATTTTATGAGAAAAAAAATGTTTTCTTTTTCTCTCTGACCTTTTCTGCTCCACCTTTTCTCTTTCTGGGACCTTTATCCATTTCATTCGTATTTTCTTCACTCTTTCTGTTTTTACTTGATTATGATTTGATTATTTCCCGCTTGTCCTCTGATGTTACATGGATGGATGGATCCACTTGAAGGAGTGGGGGGAGGTGATGACGGTAGCACTTCCTGCACCTGCTTACCGTATAACCCCCAATCAGATGGGCTGTTCCAACATCAAGTGGGCCGTGGCTGGCAAGTTGAATTTTGTCCCCCCACAATTTTGTTTTCCCACATTGCTGGTGGCCTTGTGGCCCACTAGGTGGGTCGGCCCATCTGGCATTTGCCAGAGTTGCCAGATTGCCAGTCCGACCCTGGGTAGGCCTTGGCATGGCCACACACTCTACATATAAATCACAGATAAATTCCTGAGAAGTGAAAGCGAGTCAGATTCCTCTCCCAATGTATTAACTGCAGAAACAGAATCATTTGTCATGCAGCCAATAATTACTGCTGTAACAGAATGTCATGATGAGGAGGTCGAAAAGACAAAAACATGTATGTGACTGTCAAACAAAATGAGGAGTGAGCTGTAACTGAAAATGCAACCTACCCAAGTGTGAGATCTACATTCTGCTTCAATGGAAGTATTTCCTGTTTAATTTTCACAAGAGAAAAAGCTTAAAGAATTGGAGTTAACAGTATCATGGGGAAACTTTCCCAACAGAACTCAAGTGGAAGTGTTTTATATCTTCAAAAAGTATTTTTCCAAAAACAGCTGTTGGAAATGTGGAGGTTGTCTTATATTCAGGAACGTCTTATAATCAGGGCCAATATGGTATTAGACCTATTAATTGAAATGACTTGAAAACTCAGCTTTGAAAGGAAAATGTTCAAATGCTGTGTCATTTTTAAAGGTCAGTGTTCAAAGACCTAATACTTCTTAATACTTGTATCTTAATTGGACTTGGACTTGCTCCAAGAGACTTGGGTGAGCTTAAGAGTGAACTTGAGAGTTTCAGGGTAACATTGGTTCCATTGCAGGTACTGTGTCCATGTTTTTCTACAGTCTAGTACCTCTCCACATTGTATCCAATGATCCCCACTTGTTTAATGAGTTTTGTGTTGTTTACAGGTCTGCAGGTATTCTCACATTTGGTGCAGTGCAGCCGGTTTTCTTGAATCAGTGCTTTGCCGAGCAAATCTCTTGTGATGAAAAGGTCTGTGAAGTTCTTACAAGCAGTGTATGACCCAGTATCTGAATATTTCCATCAGCAGGGAGAGAGACGGGGTGTAGAAGTGAGAATGAGAGAATGGAAAGGGACAGAAAATAGGAAACTAGATGAAAAAGTGAGTGAACGAGATAGAGGAATCAGAATGAGCATGAAAAAGAGGCAGGAGGGTTTTTACACCTGGCTGCTTGCCCCATCTGAATCCATTTAAAGATAGTCAGTCAGATATCTGATTGATGATAGAGGGAATGAGAGGAAAGAGTAACTGGAGGCTGAACTCCTGCATCAAAAGATCCAAACAACATGTTTTTGGCTGAAGTCGACGCAGACGTCTGAGGTAAAATTAGTCTTTTCATGAAAAGTGGTGATAAACAGAGAGGAACGCTTCATTATCATGCAGCCTGAGCCTCCACCTCCTGTGCTACGCTCTGATTGCACCCAGGATGGGATCATTTAGGCTGGGCTGCGCATGTCCTCGCCCCTGCTCCCATGCAACAGCCCTCCATTCCTCTCTGCCACCGCAGAACTGACGTGCTCCCATGCTCCCCTGCTCCCCTGCTCTTCCCTTTTCTGCCCACATCAGGGGGAAAAAAGCAGCGAGGAGGAAAGGTCCATCCAAATGTCAAGTAGTTTGTGCTTCTGTGAAAAATGCATGTCGAGTCTCGTCTCTGCTGAATGCAGCCTTGGCATTGGTCTCGGTTATGTCTCTTGACAACTGAATCCGCCATTCGCTAACACTCTCTGACTCACACTCCTTTTCGCTTTGCCCGTGACAGCAGAAGCCCAGGCCCGTAAACTTTCGGTATGAACTGATCGTTGAAACACATTGTTGTAGTGGTAGTCACATCATAAAAGAAAGATGAATAAAATGGAAATACTTGCAGCGATAGAGAGGTCTGGAGGAAGAGGATAGCTTTAAAAAACTAGAACTAAGTTTTTCCAAGTTTGTCTGCTTTTGCATGGATTAATTATGTACTTTTTAAAGAAAGTTCAAAGCTTATTACCACATTTTACTACACTGACAGGAAGAACAATGGTTTCAAAAGGTTATTAAATTGGGGGTTTTTTAAACAGATTTTGGAATGGAAATATCATTGACAGATGTATAGCAGCCAACGCAAGGAATCTGCTTGGTGTTCATCAGTCAGTGAAAACTGGAGCTGTAATGATTAGTCGATGAATCGATTAGTTGATCGATGGGTAATTAATTGTTATAGTCATTTTTCAGGCAAAAATGGCACAAATTCTCTGGTTAGAGCTTTAAATATGAGGATTTGATGCTTTTATTTTGTCATATATAATATATGAGTGTCTGTCTATAATATGAGAGTGTGAGAAATAATAAAGAGTATTTTTCACTATTTTCCAACATTTTATACCAACATGATTAATCAGGGAAACAATCTGCTCATTAATTGATAATGAAAATAACAGTTAGTTGCAGCCCAAGTTAAAATAACACTCAATAAAGGTTAAAGGGATATTTCAGATTTTTTGAAGTGGGGTTGTATGAGGTACTTACCCATAGCCAGTGCATTACCTACAGTAGATGGCGGTCGGCGCGCTCCCAGTTTGGAGAGCCAGCCAGAGTACACGGCACAAAAAGGCCCACCACAAGAAATCAGTATCAGTTTAAGCGTATGCTATATTAAGAACATTTTCACCACTTTACCTTGCCATCAGACAGCCCTTTCCTTTGGCACTACTACTTCTCAACTGTAGAACTTCCGTATTCCTACGCCTACTCTCTCTTTCGGCCCATTCAGTCTCCATCTGCAAAAGTTCTTCTGTATAGTCTGGTTCATAAAGGTATCCTCTTATCACGCATAATACTGCATGCGTAGGAATACGGAAGGTCTACGGTTGATTTTTTTAGGTGGGCCTTTTTTTACTGCTGGCCCCGTCCACAACAGTACATTGCTCAGCTTCTGTGCCGGTACTCCGGCTGGCTCTCCAAACTGGGAGCGCGCTGACCGCCATCTACTGTAGGTAAGACACTGACTATGGATAAGTACCTCACGCAACCCCACTTAAAAAAAATCCAAAATATCCCTTTAAATGGAAATGCAAGTCAGCGCTGCTCAGGCTTTTTCAAATAAAAGACCTATACTTAGTCTGATAGGTGTGTAATATTCCTGAAAGTGTGCGTGCGCTCTCATTTTAATACAGCCGAGTCACTTCCTGCTTTTCATTATTTCATTTGTGAGGACTTTTGGAGAGGTTTGGATTTGAATAAATGCCAAATGAAAAAATGCAGTCGTGCACTTCAATTTCCATGAAGCCGAATTTATCAAAATGATAAAAGTGGCAAAATTACAATATTTTAATAAATCTGGCTACCCTCTATACTCAAGTGAAAGAATGACTGATTAGCGTGGCTGGTCAGCAGTTTCAGGTGGTGCTTTGCTGGTCTGAAACAGTCTATCAGACACTGACACCTCTGCCAAAGATGCGCTCATCTGTTTCTGAGTTCTTATTTAGTGTTCTGTAGCCTCCTCCTGCGGTGTATTGTTTTGCCTGCACGTCATTATGTTCCTTTCGAGTCTAATGTCAGAGCATTTTTCTTTCACTTCTTGTACACTGTAATTTGTTGCCAGATTTTTATCCTTGAGCGCAGCAGAAACCCCAGTTCTTTGGCTGCCAAATGACATGTCAGTGTTCTGGTGAGCACTGGAAAGTGTTTTTTATCTCCACTTCTGCCTTTTCTGATGCCATTTTGTTTCTGTGGATTCTGCTTTTATTTACAGTATATGATGTTCGGGATCAATGTAAATGTATGACATGGAATTTTGCAACAGTTAGGCTTTACTAACACGCATAAATGGGTACAACTGACCTCATGTCTCTTTTTTTGTTTTTGTTTGAACATATATATGATAAATGTGGGCTGTGCTGCCATGTCCAGATTTTTTTTTTCATGTGAACTTGTCCTTTAATCAAAAGTGCTTTGGCCTTGCCTGTCATTCTGCCCCGGCCTTCTGAAGAGATCTCCGAGCTCTTTTATCTAAAGCCTTGATGATGTACATGGCAGTCATGTTCATCCGACCGTCACACAACAGTTATGAAAACATGGGCTTGTTTGATCAACACTGTTGGGGGCGAGTGAAGCGATGCATACAAGCTAACTGCTTCTGTTCGTGCAGCTTTTAACGTTCGCTCGCACGGAAAGAAACGGAAGAAGAGTAATTGTGATATTAGTTTAACAAGCACATTTGGCTTTCATCCATTTGAACCTCCGTGTGTGAAGGATAGAAAAGTGAGGGGCTAATGTAGAGGGAAACAGTCTGTGGAGACTTCATCAAAAGGAACACTTTTTTGTTTAGTTTTTTCAGGCCTTCCTGATAAACTGTTTTGTTTGTCTTTGAACAGAATATTATGTCTTCATCCACTGCTTTATTTCCAACAGAACAATTATGCCTCTTTTGGCTCTACAGCTGCTTGCTCAACACAGGACAGGCTTTTATCTGAATGTAACCATTACATGATTGACTGTTACCAGTTTATTAGGTACAGTATCCCTCTACAATCTAATACAATCCAGTACAACAGCCTGCAATAGATTCTGTCTTTATGAAGCTTGTGATGAAACGGTGTTTGTTGACACAGTGTCAGACAGGTGTTCAGTCACCTGTGTGGTTGGACAAAGTTTGTGGCGGTGTTGTACTGCGTTATAGCGAAAGGTGTTTCAAATATTCTGTCCACCTAATGTAGCATTTACAGTAGCATACAGTCCCGACAGTGACATCAACCAAACAAACATAGATAAAAGAAAGCAAAGTTAGTCTATAACAGAGCTGAAACGATTAATTGATTAGTCGATTGAGAGAAAATACATTCATTCAGTCGATTAGTTGTTTAAGTCATTTATCTACCAAACATTTACTGGCTCCAGCCTCTCAAATGTGTGGTTTTGCTTCTTTTCTCTGTTTTATATCATTATAACTAAGAATAAATACCTTTGGGTTTTGGTCTGTTGGTCAGACAAACCAGCAATTTGAAGATCTAACCTTGGGTTCTGGGAAATTGTTATGGGCATTCTTTAATTATTTTTTTTTTACTTTTTTAAAAAACTTTTATTTTTACACCTAACACATGACTCCTCATGACACAGAACTTAAGAACGTTTTAGAAAATACCCACATAATTTGGCTAACTTAGACTAATGAAGCATCGTGTCAGCTTTGACTGAACTTTACTGTATTTTTGCAAATAACGAGGACTGTTGATTTCGTCCCCCATCTATTACATTGGAAACACATTTAGAGGGGATCACCTATGGACCAGTATAGACTGACTTAATCGTTCAGTATGGGCAAGTGAGCATTGCTTTAAGATAAACTTGAAAAAATGTGATCCTATCCTTTGAAGTTAAATTAGAAAAGAATATTTTGTTTTTGTTAATATTTTGTTATAGTTGATCTAAAAAGATCAGAAGCTTTTATGGTCCGCTTGTTTACATCAAGCTCTAATTGAAGATGATATTAGATTCCACTAAATTTTAAATCTACCTATAGACAGCCAGTGTTTTATAGATCAGTTCTGTATCGATGGATACTGGAGGTGGCCCATGACAGGCTAATATTGGATTTGCAATAACAGCTCAATATTGACCTAAACCCTTTGAGCAAACGATCGATGATCATCGATCACCAAGCTCATCAGCCATGTGATTGCATTATTCATGTTGTGATATTTATCATGTAATCTCAACTAAGAGAGGGAAGAGCACCATTAACCAGTCATGATGAATAGTGTAGGGTGTATCTTGTAAATCAGGATTGGTAGTAAATAGCAGTCAACTCCTCTGGAATTTAAAAGTAATTTCATTGTCTAAAATAGTACAGTTCGTAAGCAAAGTTTTCCTCATTATTTGTTGTTCTCTCAGCTCGGACGAAGCATGGCAGTAAGGTGTGAAACTACTCATAACACTGGATGTCAGTCCTGTTTGGGCTTTGCGGTGAAAAGTCATACTTCTTCTCCAAGGGACTTTTATTTTTCCGACAACAACCCCAATACTGACGATGATGAGGCCATTGCAGTGGCAGCGACAGAGTCAGGTTATATCACGCTGAGGCCGAGGGGTGAATCAGTAGCCCGGCAGGTGAATTATTCAGGTGATGAGATGTAGACCTTCAGCTCTGAGACCTGGCCAAGGCTAACATTCATTTAGACCTGTCAGGGTCTATTCAGCTGTGCAGCACTCTCACAAGCTGCTCCCTGCCTCCTTTTTGCTGTCTTTTTTTTTTCCTGAGGTATGAGCTTATTAAATTGTTATTTTTTCGCTTTCTAACCCTCTGATCCTCCACCTTACCTCCTGCACTCTCCTCAAGAACTGTATTGTAGAAACTGGCAGTCTTTTCCCTGTGTCTTTCACTGTAAATTGGTCTTGGACTGCAACTTGATGGACGATCAACACGCATAAGGAAATAAGAGCATGTTCTCCGTTTCACCCTCAGGCTACATCTATTACAGTGTTCACAGAGTTTAAAATAAACAGCTATACTAGATAAGGCTGTGGATTGTCAGTCAGCCACATCAACCTAAGGCGTTCTCCTTGCCAAGGTGATTTTGGCTCAACGTGTGACCATTTGAACTTCATAACCGTTCATTTCCAAGTCCATCTAATAGCTTGAATTTTGCTAAAAGTCTTGAAATAACATTCCTACTGTAACTGAAGTAAAAAACTCAGCAGGAACTTTGAATAGTTTTAGTGGTACATCTACTTTTGTCTTGTTTCTGGCTACAAAATAGTCACTGAAAAGAAGAAAGCTTCTCGTGATTTTTCTTTGATGGAAGGAGAGACAAGAGCAGGTGCACAAATCTGTTTGGCTTGATATTTCAAACCATCTGGTTCACCGCAGCAGAAGGTCAGAAGTTTAGAAAATTCAATATTAGTCATTAAGGTCTGTCTGCAGGTGCAGTAGGTGGCCAAATTCACCTAAAGGAATCTATTACTATTTGGTCTGAAAACCTTGTAGATCAAACTTGTATAAAACGGAGTGACAGTATGCTTGCTGATATGTTACAAGCTGTGGACTCACATGTCAGAAGAAGATATTCAGAAGTTACAGTTAATGTTAGCCATCGCTAGTGAGTTGACAGAGTTTGGTTAAATGTGTTTAACTGGGAAATGTGTTTTCCAAGGTCTTAAAGACACAGCTGCAGAGCTTCCTACAATGGACATACTGGGACTTTTCTTGGCAGCACAAATGATGGCTGCTTCTCGGGCTTATTTAAAAGATTATTGCATTTTGTATGATATAAAAGTTTTTTCATGTTGCACTTTCAAAGATTTTTTTCAAAGGGTTTGTTGGGGGGGCGCAGTTGTCTCAATACTGTCTTAAGGGGAGCAGATAAAACTAAATCAACACATTAAATGGTAATGAAAAGCTCTAGTTGCAGCCTAGATAAGAGTTTTTACCTAAAACAGTTCCCTGTTACTGTACATCAAAAGATAAATTGACCTACTGGCTACCTTTTTAAAGGCCTATTCCTTCTCATCTTGTAGCTGTTATCAAAGTAATGGTTTAGCTGGAAACTGTGATTACTATAAGTCATAAAAAAAAGGAAATCTTCTCATTATACATTAACTGTACATGCAGTCGTCTCTTCCACTGAATCTCAATTTACAAGTTTCCTTCTTTGTGTTTTCTCATCCTCTGCATCTCCTCCTGTCTTCTCCCTGACATATATTCCTGCAGGGATTGCGAGAAGCTCAGATTGATCTACAGCTCTCGCTGTGTGGTCAGCCCCATAGGAAATGTTTGTGTAATGGCTGCTTTACGAGTGCTGTCAAAGCAGATGAGGATCCAGCGCTCTCGGCGGCCAGTGTGAACACTGTGTCGACAAGCCCCGGCAGGAAGCGCTAAGCCCCCTTTTAACCCCTGCCGCTTTTGTCACTTCCATTGGGTCCTCTCATTAATTCAACATGACTGTGTGTTTTTCCTATGGTGAAGCTTCAAGTGGGCAAATTATGTAGTTCTTGATTTAAGCTTGGATGTAACCCATGCAATATGCATATGAGGGTATTTAGGCCATTGCTTATGTATGGGTGCTATGTTTGCAACTGCTTCTATGAATGATTTAAATGTAAAGCCAATAGTTTCTCAGCCGCCTTTCTCAGAGCTCTCGTTGGTGTCATCCGTCTCCCCTTCCTCCTCAATCTATGACTCCTTTTTAACGTGTTTACAGCTCGACTCTCGTTCTCTTTCCCCTCACATCCCCGTGTTCGGATTCAGAAATCTTCAACGCCCCACTGCTTGCTCGCCGTGCTGAATCATTTTCTGCTGTGAAAAGAGTGAAAGCAAGACATGAAAATACTTATAGCGCCCAATGTTTTTCCTTGTCACCCTCTTATCTCTGTTGTTTCTCATCCGTTATGCATCTGTCTCTAAGTCTTCCTCTTTTCAAAATTCCCTCCCCGATATTTATTTTCTTCATCTCGGTTCCTTCCTCCTGTTTTCTTTCCCTTTCCTGTCTATTCGAAGTCGATGGTAATATGCCAGTGTAGTCTTGCCTCGGCCCCGTCCGTCACTCCACATCAAAGCCTCGCTTGTTCTCCAGCTCTCTCTTCTTCATGGTCTATTACTCTACCCTCTCTTGTTGACAGAGGGATGCTGTTTAGTGTGCGTGTGTGCATGCATAGTTAAAGGGACTTCTCTGTCTTCATTTGCATCCCCTGAAGGACCGGTCCCCAGACTCTCGAGATGTTTCACTTCCATAGCTGACAGTGGACTTGCCTCGTAGTATGCAGGCAAAATGGCAATCAGTCAACGTTGCTTTTCATGGCGACGCCGATCTCAGGGACCCAAGTTGCTCATTTGGTTGAGAGTGGGAAAGAAAAAATGCGTGCTTGTGTAGTCAGGAAGCTTTGAGGCTTTCATTAGCTTTCCCCGAGCTCATTCACACCAAACGAAAATGAAAGAAAAAAGAGCGTTTGGTAAAGAAGAGGCAGCCTGGGTAAAAGCGGGCTGTGCAGCGTTTGTGCCTTGTTGATGTCGTCCTACCAGCATAATTCATGCTTTGTGAAATCTAGGACATAATCTTCCGCTCTTTTCAGCCTCAGCAGTCCAGATAGCAATGTATTTACAGCAGGAGTTACAATAACGTGCTTCCTCTCTGTCTCCGTCCAAGTTAGGAGAACATCACCTCTGTAGTCTGGTCTCAGCACTTTTTGTCACAGCAGAAATAAATCTTCAAAGAAACTGAGCTATATGTGACATTATATGCACAGTACACTGCAACAAACGTTCATCTCATCCGGTCTTCTTGAAGCAAGGTTGAATATCAGTCCAGGAGACGATCAAAAAAAATGAACCCACACAAAATAATCTCACCTTTTTTTATGGCTTTCCATTCAGCCTCACAACAAGCTGATAATTTCCTGCCCTTGAGACGCACAATGACAGTTAAATTCGATTCACATCCTGTATGATGCAAGACCGGGAGGAGAGGCACAATGAATTACGCATGGGAAATATGATGACTGGATATTCAATATAACCACATTTTTAAATTCAACTTGAGGGACCACATTGTTTGTTATTGGTGTTTTTGTGCATATTTACACCCTACCCCTTTGCCTTTTCCCACTAGGAGAAGCCAGTCTGGACTCTTATCTTCATTTGGAGAGACATTTTCATCATGTGCCATTGTGATTGGCGTAGAAAAGATATGACATGAATAATGCGACTTGCTGAGGAGATGAGATGAGGCGATAAAACGGATTCACTCCACTCTCTGTTTTTGTATCCACTTTTCTCAGCCCTATGGTTTCGTGGTGTGCCCATAAGAATGAAAATAAAGAAAGTACTCTTGGACATGTCCTCACTGACCATGCACACACAACACACTGATTGAGCTGATAAGAGCAATTGTAAAGTTAAAAAAAAAAAAGTTTACTAAGATTTTCAAGAGTAGCTACACCCAGACTAAAAATCCGACTTGTGCTCATGCTTGTAAAGTTGGCTTCTTTTTCTGTCCCCATCTTGTCCCCAAATATTCTAATCTCAAGATTCAATTACTTTTGCTTTTGACGGAGCTTTCAACCGTATTTTGCAGTCTTCAGTGAATGTAATTTGCCCAGGTGCCATTCCTTGAGCATCGCTTATACAACTGCCTGTTATCACATGACCCAAGTTATGTACTTGGGCTACATGACGGCACTGGAGCAAGTTGCATTCACTGAAGAAGGCTGTGGGATACAGTCAAAAGCTCCCTGAAAATCTAAGTAAGTGAACCTTAAGTTTAGAATTTTTAATCACATCAGAATTACAGCATTCCAATGTTTTGCTCATCTGAACACCAGAATATTTCAGGGTTTTGTCGAGTCATTTCAAGGTAAATTAACTCTCTAAATCTAAATCATCATAATTCGTACAGTACAATAGAAAATGGGACTCACTTTCCACTTCACCTAATCCACACGGCTCACACAGTTTTTCTCATTACGAGTTCTGTTGTCTATTGTTAACCGTAATTAAAAACAAAATGAGGGTTCGCCCCGATGGCCCAGGAGTGCCGACCATGAGCCACGATGTCCCCAGTTCGAGTGCGGCCGGGAACCTTTGTTGCATGTCGTTCCCCATCTCTCTTCCCTCTCGTTGTCTGTCATATTAGCAGGGAGTGCTGTCAAATATCTGATAAAGAACAAAAAAATACTTACTACAAAAAAAACCAACTAAATAAAAAAGTCTTGTCTAGCCTTGTTTGTTGCATTGAACATCAGTTTGATTATGTCACTCTGTCTGTGCATCTGTCTGTTTATGTGTGTGACCCCATTGGTATAAAATCTATTTATTCATACCAGCGGCAGGTTGAGGTTTATGATACACCTGTAACTGTATGAAATTACCCCTCACTGACAGATGAAGCCAAATAACAGATAATGGTGATCCATCTGTCAGACCTCAGGCTTTAGCCCCCACTGAGGTAATGACCACTCTGTATCACAACCTAGAGGGCTATAATAAGGTTAAACACCATGCCATAGAAAAAAACCCCAGATGTCATTGTCCCCTGTAGTCCAGCAATGGAAGCTAATTGGCTAATATGGGTCTATTTGCCTCCAGGGCCCATTTCTCTCTTTTAGCATCTAATGTCTCAGATCTCTCTCTGTCCCCCCCTCAGTCTGGATAGTTTGACCCATGTGGGCTGAATGGGGATAGTGCTCCATAATCGCTACTCACTGGAGCATCAAAGATGGCCCATCAAGACGTTTTAAGTGTTACGTCGTTTGTGACGGATCACAAATAGCTGAAGGACCTCACCTGTCTCCCTTTGCTCTCTGCTAATGTTACATCAGTCCAGATGTTCTTCCCAGAGGTCGTCCAGTGCACCGTGACTTTGAGCAAAACTCTTCACCTGCACTCCATGCTGACTCCACCTGTGTTTTCATTTTAAAGGGGGTGCATGCTTTTCAGAACTGAGGCTTCTGGAGTGCTTTTGCATAATTTTCCATGTGATTCTTACCCTGCTTTTTTCTTTGAAAGCAGATACCCCTCCACGAGAGGCAGGTAATGAACAATGGCCTTGTCAACCAGAAAAGCCCAAGCCCACCCTTTGAATCATATTTCTTATTTTAACACAGCACAGCAGGGTGGTAGTGCTGCAAGGAAAGAACAAAGTTTCCATCTTCTTCTCTCCACCTGTCTTTCTTCAGTACATCCTGTATAGTATTCATGCATTCCTTTGTATGACACTGTGCATGTCAGTATGTCTGCTCATGTGAAGTACATGCTGGGCTGCGGCTACCATTGAGGATGCTGAGTTTGCTTGTTACCATTACACAAAAATGACTATAGCTGCCACGATTAGTCACTTGACAAAAAATGAAACAGCAACAATTTGATCGTTTGGTCATTTTTTGAGGAAAAATGCCCCCAAATTTGCTCTTCCAGCCCCTCAAATGTGAAGATTTCCTGCTTTCCTTGTCTTATATGACAGTAAACTGAATATTTTTGGGTTTAGAACTGTAGTTCGGACAAACACAGTTTTTAAAGAAGTTCGCTTTGGCTCTTGGAACATGTAATTAGCATTTTTTCACCATTTTATATACCACACAATTAATTGATTTATAGACAAAGTATTCTGCAGATTAATTGATAATGAAAATAAGCGCTAGTTGCAGACCTAAATATTACACATGGTGCCTTTTCAAGGCTGATTAATGTTTTAATTACGACCTTTAACTGTCTTTTTTAGGCAAAAGATATTAGGATAAAGTAAATGATGTATTAATTTTGCCTCAAAAATGTATATTGTAGTGTGGAAAGGCTATGTATGTAAAGAATTTGTCAGGAGTTGGGTTTGCACTGGGGGGAATTGGGACTCCTGACCTGGCTGCAGCCGTGAGTACATGCATGTGTGGTTGTGAACAGACGTCGCTAACCTTCGCTCGTGCACTCCCCCTCGACCGATGGATTTTTTTATTTTTTTTTTATGCGATGGCTGCCTGTGAAATGCCACCATATTTCAACATTTTTAATGAGAAGAGCAGACCGGACAGTCGCCGTTCAGACAAATGAAGGACTCAGTGGCACAAGGGCTCTAAAAGAGATGGAAATACATAATAGGGGCTTATTTCATCATTTTAATATTTGGCTACCACCTTGGTCCAGACTGAAATATCTCAACGACTATTGGTTGGATTGCCATTAAGTGTTGTATATAAGTTCATGGTCTCCAAAGGATGAATCCTGACTTTGATGATCCCCTGACTTTTCCTCTAGCACCACCATGAGTTTGACAAGTTTCGTTTTGAGTGAAATGTCTCTGTAACTATTCGATGGATTGCCATGAAATTTGGTACAGACATTCATGTCCTCCTCAGCATGAATTGTATTAAGTTTGATAATCCCTTAACTTTTCACCTAAGGACTTTTTATTTCTCCAACATTCTGATTTATGGCCAAACACCTGCAAAACAATTGATGTTGTGATGAATTTGTTAAGAGATATTAGCAAATGTTAGCATGCTAACATGCTAAACTAAAATGGTGAACATGGTTATCACCGTACCTGCTAAATATCAGCATGTTAGCACCAAAGCACTGCTGCGCCTAAGTGCAGCCTCACAGAGCTGCTAGCATGGCTGTAGACTCTTAGTCTTGTTTTGAAATAAATTGAAGATTTCTTCAGTCCATAAAATGTCAAAAAAAATAGTGAAAAATACACATCACAATTTCCCAGAACCCAAGTTGACTCCTTCATATTGTTTGTTTTGTCTGCCAAAACCCAACGGTATTCAATTTACAATGTTATAAACAGATAAAAGCAGCAAAATTGTAACACAATGGCAACATTGATTATCAAAATAGTTTTCTGTCTACCGAAGACAGAAAATGTTTATATTTTCAAAAATGAAATATAAACATACCAATTTTCCTTACAGACATCAGCACAGGATGTACCATGTTTATTCTCCCGCTCAGCACTGCCAAATCTGGAGAATTTCATCTTGAAATCTCAACTGTTGTTCACAGATGCCAAAATGTTCCCAATTGTATACTCTGCACTCTGTTGTTTCTTTCTCACCAGCTCTTTAACACTCACATAAAAGCACACACAAACACACACACACACACACACACACACACCCACATTCAAGCATATTCTTCCAAAGCTGGGGCCTCACACGTCCACGCTGGCACGCTCGATAGCAGCAGCAGACAGATATAAAGACTTGTTTAACTTTGCTCATAAAGCCTCGCAGCATGTCAGAAGCAGTAGTTGTATCATGCTTAAACAGGACTGCGCACACACTACACATATGCTTTCACACATGCACGCACTCGCTAAATTATCATGGCAGAGGCAGGCCCGCTCTGACACAGCATGTTAAAATAGTGGTGACAGATGCTCTCCCAGGAGCAGACAGTATGGTACAGTGTAAATGAAGACCAGCGTAGTGTAAAAGCTCCTGAAAGCACAGCAACGGTGCTGTCATTTAGAGGATGCAGGGGTAGAAAGAGAGCTTTATCATGGTTGTAGGTCGGATTAGACTGTAATGAAATTGGGTTGGAGTGGAATGTGCGATAGGTTTGGGACAGATATGTCTTACTCTCTCTCTATTTCTGTCTTTATATGTCTTGTTCACTTGCCCACCACCTCCCTTCTCTGCACTCAAACTCACACACATCTTCTGCTCAATAAGAGATCAAAAGGAGGGGAAGCGGTGGTAAACCAGTTCTCCTCCCCTCTCTCTCTCTCTCTCTCTCCAAGGTTGTTTGTGTATCTCTCCTTGGCAGTGTTTGTGAGCAGCCCTCTCCCATGACACAGAATGTCTATTACAAAGCCTTTAGCCCGATGTAGATTAATGGAAAATAATGAGAAAGTAGGGCATAAATATGCATTGCCACCCTGTTGGGATTAATGGTTTTTCACTTCATTTAGACACACACACAGTAATGACATGCGCACTCAACACTAATGCTGAGACAATAAGTTGATTAATCGATGTGTGACAATGTTGATCATCAATGAATTGCTTAAGTCTTATCAGATGTAAGGATTTGCAGCCTTTTTCTGTTTTATATCATTAAAAATGTAATGCTTTTGGGTTTTGGACAAAACAAGCGTCTTTTTAAAATATTTTTGGACATTTTAGAGATGAAACAATTGATCGATAATGAAAATAATCGATCTGTGGGGTTGATATTTGTGACGGTTGAGCGTGAGGAAGAGGTAAAAGAAATAAAGGGACCCTAGGATGACAAGGACACCATTATTCAATCTAAAAAATCTACAAATTTAACAGCTTTGAAATTCTCTCTTTCCTCCCATGAGAAGTGTTTGATCAGTCTCATTTGATTTACCCAGAACTTATCCTTTGAAATGCAGGCACCAGTTTGATAAGACTTCAGTAGGATTCTGTTACATTTTAGTGATGTGTTTTAAACCCTGTTTTCTAGAAATTATGTTTATACAGAATATTACTAATTTGTTTTAAGGAAGTGTTACATTGTTTTACCATATACAGTACATGTAGAAGTCGTAGGGAGGTGGTCGGTGTGGTCGGTGTGGATGTTGGGCATATAAGACTTTGACACTGTAGACCAGCATTTACATCCTGAGTCCTGCATGTGGTTAAGTTTAGGCAACAAAAGTACTGAAAAATCATGATTTACTTTTCATGATAAAAAACAACTCTTGTCTAGTACTTTCAATATTTAGCAAGACCATGACCTTTCCCCAGCCTTAACTATGTTCTGTGAGTAACATAACCATAAAAGGTTTATACTTCAGTTGCCATGAACTGTTATTGTAGAGAAAAGGAATGAAGTATGTTGTCAGTGAGCAGTCAGAAGATACATTCATTGACAAGGTTTCCTCATCATGTTGCTTTTTTTTTT
>NTHP01000406.1:468394-486769 GCA_003416845.1 Oplegnathus fasciatus | reverse complement strand
AAAAACGAGTGTTTCTGTCAAAACATATTTGCTGTTTAGTGTAAATGAGGACATCAAGTTTAAGGAATGGCAGTTAAGCTTTTACCTTGTAATGCACACTAATCATTACCCAAATACTGTGAGTCTGCTGCTGTAAAATGTACTTGATGTCTCTTAGCTCTACTGACACTGCTGCTAATGCACATTTAGCTGTTGTTTTTTCTGTTCTGTTTTAACTGTGAATTTGCAGTGACCTGAAGGCAAAGTTTCAAATTTACTGTGCACTCATGTAAGGTACAGTGACAATTTATTTGGATTGAATTGGATCAAATTAAATACCCACTTCAGCCTCTCCCCAGCTCTCAGCTGTTTCCTCCTCTCTTTCATCTCCCCATGTATATCCCAGAATTTGTCCTAATTAGTCTCCACTGTTATTCTGGCCTTTTGTCTGACTTTTTGTGTTGGAAAGAGATCAGTGCAGCACAGAGACTAGGAGTCGCCACAGGGAAAAAAAAACGCAAAAAAACATCAAGGCTAAGATTTAAAACATCAAGGGCACAAGATGCTAACAGCATCAGCACGAAATAGACCTCATGCACATGTTTTCACTAATTTGAGTGCTCATCATGCATATTGTTTCCTCCTTCTAGTTTATTTATCCCCTCATTTGTTTTGTTTTTTTACAATTAGTTAATTCATGTGAACAAATAACCATGCACTCCCTTTAATTACATGCACATATACATTTTTAAAGCATGGTTCACTTATTTCAAACCGAGTTTACCCTCTTGCAGTAATTAGTCAAACTGCGTTGTTAGTGTTAAAACTTTGCTTAATTGGTCCGATATTTTGTTGGATAAAGTGTAACTTTTTACAGTATAACTTACAGGTGTTCACTTAATTACAGTAACAGACTTTAATCCATAGATCAAACAACATTTTCTGTCTCAACCGATCATAATTTAAATTGGAGGTCAGTTTTACCGCTGTTTGCAAATGTAAAGAAATGCATGATAATGATGTAATTTAAAGTAACTTTACAGTTAAAGTTATAATCCTTAAGAATGTCATGAAATCAAACCCTGTTTTTGATACTACTTTTTTCAATGTATTTACATTCAGTAATTAACTATAAATAACCATACTATTATAATAGTTTTCATTGTTAGTGGTGGAGTCCACCATTCCCGCGCTGGATTCAAATTGCCTACCTATGCTCGAGGGATTCATAGGAAATGATGTAGCATGTAAACTACCGTTACTGTTTGTAATTTTATCTAATTGATGTGATCCTCACTGTTTACTGTCCTGCAGCCATATCAAAGCTGAATAACATTTCCTTCTGCTGCTGTTTCACATTAAAAGCATGCAACAAGGTGGCTTTTATTGTGAAGCAGTCGCAGGAAACGCAATGTATTTGCCGCAGAGGTTAACGCTGACAGCGAGCGTTCGTCGAAAATGTGAAAAACAAAACAATTTCTTAGAATAACATGAGTTTGTTTGGCTACACTGTAAACAGTGGCGGNNGGGGGGGGTCACCAAATCAAACCAGGACTGAAATTTTCAGGATTCCAACTTTAAAAAAAGTTAAACTTGATTTTGTTGTTGATTATGTTAATCTGTGAATCTGAAGGCATGTCAATCAATTTGCAAGTGATGGCAAGTTCCAAATCTGTTTTCAGATATTTGGTTTTTGGCCTTTTTGTTTACATTTCGATCATAGATTGTGCCTTTCACAGTAAATAAGGCTTTTGATAGGTTATAGAGATTAAATAAACATGTTTTACTTCAGGTAATAACCCTAGAAAATGAGGAGGATCAATTACCGACACCATTTGGGTTTTAAGGTGTTTTTGTTAATAAGAAACAATTAACAAATACAGCTAACAGGTCCAACACTCATCAGTATGTAGACTTCAGGGACGTTATACTTGTCAGGCAGTTTCAAATATTTCTAGGAGTGAACACTTAAGAGCTCTCCAAACCACATCTCAGAGGAATGTTGATGCCTGCATTCCATTTGCTTGTATTAAACTGTAGCTTATATTATAACTTCACCTCCAAGCTTTCAGTTAACTAGTTTCTGTGCCTGTCAGTCTGCGTGGCCTCTGGGGATGACTGTTCAGCTTTTTTCCCCACCTGTCCATCAGTTGGTTTTTTTGTTTTTTTTTAGGGCCATTCCCATCTGTCACTCAAACGGACAACCACCCATCATGATGTGCTGTCAGACTCTTCCGACCTGGTTTATATTTTCTGGATAATCAGGCAAGGTGTGCAGGATGTTGTATATTCATGCCCTGCCCCCACCTCTCTGTCGCTTCCGCACACCCATCACTATAGATTTGTCAGAGAGGAAGATCATGTTGGCATCTACAGAAGTGATGTCACCATAGTTTGGTTTATTCTCAATAGTATGTTAGTATGCTGATTGCTGAGTGGATAATGGGGAAAAAAAAGATTATTTTCAGTGGTTAATCTGACACTTATTTTTTTGATTAAAAAGTTACAAATGGCTAGTGTAGTTTCACCGATCCCAAGGTGATGTCGTGATGTATTTCTCATAAAAATAATGAGAAAAGCAGTACAACCTTGCTTCTCATGCAGCAAATGTTTGGCATCTTTGCTTGAAGGAATAGTTTGACAATACACTTACTCGCTTTCTTGCTGAGAGTTAGTTGAGAACAATGGTACCACTCTCATGTCTGTACGCTAAATATGAATACCATTAGCTTAGTTTAGCATAAAAACTGGAAACGTGGCTGAATGTTAAAGAATCTGCCTCTAAAGATGTTCACAGTAAACGCGTTATCTCTTCAAGCTAGCTGTTTTCCCCCTGCTTCCAGTCTTTATGCTAAGCTAAGCTAACTGCCTGCTTCCGTTTGCTTCATATTTAGAGTGGTTTCGATCTTCTCATCTAAGACTCTAACGCTGTGTTGGCCAATCAAATACATGCAAGCGCACATTCCTGGTAGATTACTTTGTAATGTGAACGCGATCATAGCAACAAAAGATAAAATCCTGCCGCTTTGATAATTTTTTAGGGTTTTGCCGTCTAATAAGCCCTTAAATACATTAATCTGTTTCTCAAACTGTACTCCGCTTTGCCAACACAGCCCCCTTGTTTCAACGCAGGGCTGTTTTCGGTCTGAATATCAGCAAGGAAGCAAAAAACGTATTTCCCAAAATGTTGAACTATTTCTTTAATAAATTACTTAAACAGAACCTCTTAGCTTTTAATTTTTATGTGTCCACTCTCTTTTCTTGCCTCTGTTCTTTAGCCTCTGTCAGCGTGCCTCCTGAAGAGAAATCATCAGGTCTCATAACTCTTTTGTGGCCATTCATTGGTCAACATCATCTTTCCTTGTTAGCGTCCTTGTCTCTTACTTCATTTTGTTTATTTAGTTTTTTTTTATTTATTCTGTCTCTCCCTACTTCTTCTTCAAGTCAGATGAGCTCTGAAGTGGAAATGAGCCGTCTGCTCTCTGGGGACTTGGGAAGAACATGTCCCATGATGCTCAGCTCTATAACACCCCCCCGCCCCCCCACGGGATTATGAGCGATAAAGAAAATGCCCGGCTGACCCATCTTTATTTCTGACACTCATACGCACATTACACTGATTGTGTTCAGACCCCATTCTTACATAAAAACTGTCTTTTTTTCTTCTTTTTTTTTTACTTTCCCACGACAGGCATTTATCACCATTTTTCTCTCTCCATTTCCTCTACTTTCATAAGAACTTGACTGTTTGTTATTCTGTGCCTTTTCAAGTTTCTTCTTCTCCTCTGCTTCCAAGTATCATCCATCACCAGCTGGTAATAACTTCATTCTGTATCAAAAACCAAGACTGATTATTTCACTACCCCCTCTCCCTCCCTTCATCCTCTTTAAGTCTCTTTATAACCGTCTTTCATTTTTACCCATCCAGGACATTGAGGTCTAGGCAGACACACTCATAAACAAACAAGAATGGATGCCACATCTCCAGGGGGAAAATATCAGTTTCTGGGAGGGTTTTTTTCTTCCTTTCCCGCATATTTTATTTATTTTCTGCCTCACTTTTCTGCAGCCGTTTTTTGAGTTAAGGGATGCGGGCCTCTGAGGGTCCGTGATAAGGGGCTTCCATTGGCTCCACGCAGGGACGGGCTAGATAGGTGAACACTAAGCTGCACGCCGCATGGTTATCTGCCAGCAGACACACACAGACACACACAGACCTAGTATCCACACATGCACTATTGATTCACACACATACAGTGTGTGCCCACAGACATTCAATATGATAAACAGGGTAAGGGCTCACTATTCTTGATTACATTTTTTTTTAAATCAAGATATTTATTAGTATTTAGTTTAATTTTGATTCAACTTTTGATGAGGCAAATTATTTAAAATACAGTTTGCAGCTGTAGATTTATCATTGTTTATTTATCATTTACTTTAGTGTCTTATAAACTTGGATGTGGACAGCTGACATGCTTGTCTACGTACTACACTGGGTGTCTGCACAAGAATATGTTCCACACATGTGCAGTCTGTACAGTCCGCACAGACATGAACAGATGACAAAATGTACATTACACGGACAAGTTTAGCTAGTTAGTTACATAGTTAGTTACTGTGTCGTGCACAAGTTCCCAGCCTTATAAGACCCCAAATCAAATGCCTTTGCAGTGGTGAAAAATTTTGCAGACACAGAATCATCCACACAAAATGTGTTCAAGTTTCTTATAATCATTGATCCAGAAGAAATTAAGGATATTTTACTAAATTGTGTAGCCCTTAAATAATCATATAATGACCAGTAAAACATGAAATGGACTTCATCATCAGTCTCACCTAAATCACATGGCAAATAAAGTCTTTACTCTGCGGGGAGACCAGCAAACATATACTGTCTGTGATTTAGGAGCTTTGAATACATTCTATACACAGTGCTGATAAGGATAATGCCTCCGTAATTAAGTGGTAATATGGGATCATTTTTTAATGATATAGGGATGGTTTTAATGATGGTCTTATCTAACTATAAATGGCAGGAGTCTGTGTCTGTCTGTCTGTCTGTCCTTCGACAACCATTCATCCGATCAACTTCACACTTGGCGGGTGTATTGCTGAGGACCCAAGGAAGTGCAGTGTCAAGTGTGAAGTTGTTTAGATGAGCGGTTCTCCAGAAACAGGCACGTTTTTAACGGGCACTGCACTAGCACCACTGAGGAAGGATAATGCCACTATCAAAACAAATCTAAAATAACTCACGTAGGACTTGAAATAACTTCAGAGACTTCAACATTTCATTAGAACTTCACTTCAGTTAGAAATATAGTAAATAATATAGTATATATGTACCTGTATATTATATACATACCGTGACTATAATATTCATACATGCAAGGTTACACTTTTAAAGCCTGTCTTCCCCCGGACACACATACAATCACATGCGTAACATTCATTCCGCTCGCCTGCCATTCACAAGTGTGTGTGATTCACGGCCTCGACATGTGTGCAGCCCGTGCTCTCCATTCGGCCGTCATTAGTGCTAACATAAGGAGGCAGATTAATGCATGTGGTTTCCAGCAGGTGGGAGAGGGAGAAAGGTTAACATAACGGGAGTGATGAATGAATCACTTTGAGCGCCATCGTTTCATGATGCGCTGCTGTTGTGGCTGTAATGATGTTTTGTGCCACTCAGAAATTGTCCTTTAGTCTTAATCAAAATGGGTTTTATTTTTGTCTCGCCCTCCCTGCTAAACTGCTGTGGCATATGAATGTGTTGCATATGTTCGAATCTGATTAACTGTATTTAATTAAGCTGCAGCCAGATGGTCCTGCTGGTGATTTTATGCCGCCGTATGTTTTATAGTATACATTATAACCTTACAATACTTTTCAGTGTTGTGGCAGTGGGGTGAATGTGAATGCTTTGTAAAAGGACTTTTTCCTGCTGCCGTCGGGCTCTTTTTGTGTCCTCTTCTTCCCTGTTCTTCCTGATTTCTTGCTTCCTCTCTTTTACAGGTGGCATTTGGCATCCCTGAGGTAGTAGAACTACACAGGTGATTGAGAAATATATGGTTTAACTCCCAGAGAGACACACATGTTCTGATGGAGTCACCACACAGACTCTCAGTTATACGCTGCAACTGCTGCTTTGAAGTGTTTCTGGTATTTTGTGTTTGGAGCTGAACATGGCTGCAACTATCTGCTACTTTCATTTGATTTTTTTCAATTAATCAATTAATCGTTTGTCAGTAATGTCAGAAAATAGTGAAAAATGCCCATCACAGTGTCCTCAAGTCCAAGTTGAGGTCATCACAGTGCGTGTTTGTTGGATCAGCAGTCCAAAACTGGAAGACATTCAGTTTACTATCACATAAGACATAGAAAAGCATCACTTCCTCACAGTTGAGAAGTTGAAAAATGACTTAAGCTCTTATTGGATTATCATTTCAGCTCATGTTGCATCATTCACGTCTTGTGGGGCGGAAGGTAGCACTGGGAAGAATTGCCATGTTTCAGGTGCTTCCGTATTATTTAAAGTCCCCCGCCCATTCAAAAATGCGTTCCTTCACTTCAGCTGTTGTCATTTGAAGGGGGAAGGTTTCTCTGTGCTCACCTTCAATCTGAGTTTAAGATGTGTGTGTGTGTACGAGCATGATTTTGTGACATTGCCAACCGTGTAAGCCAATCACAGTGCAGTATGCAACTTACACAAGTGTGATGTGGAAAGCCGAAGCCTCCAGTGCACACACACTGAGAACGGACTTTATGGTGAAGAGTAGGAGACATCTTTTGCCCAGTAGTTAAACTTTTGAAATGAACAATATTTGTATATTCACTGTGTACTCAGTAGATGTAATGTTACTTTTTTTTTGTGGAAAAACCACATCAGACGCAAAGAATTATTCAAAGCAGAATATTTTTATGTCTTAAAAATGACTGGAGGGCATTTTTAACCAATTAATTGTAAGTTGGTAATCTCAGAAAATAGTGAAAAATACCCATCAGAGTTTCCTAAAGTCCAAGGTGAAGTTATCAAATTGCTTTTTTTTTGTTCAACCAAAACTCCACACTTGAAGTGTTATATTCAGTTTAGTCTCACATATGTCAAAGAAAAGCTGCAGATCTTCACAATTGAGAAGCTGGAACAATGGGTATTTGGCATTTTTGCTCAAAAAATAGCTCAATACTCGTGATTACAAACAGTTGCTGATTATTTTTCTATTGCTCGAGTAATCATCGTTTCAAATCTAGAGCTGAACAGTTAATTTAATGGATCTCATGCTGCATTCACATCACATAGGGCAGAAAGTTGTAATATTGCAGAATTGATCTCGAACAATGGACAATCAGTGCTTGTGTGCCTTTTCAGGCACTTCTGTATTATTTGGGTGGAACTGTTGAAGTCAGATATCGTCAGATCATAGTTTTCCAGCGCTAAATATGACTTGTTGTTGATGATGTGAATTGTATTTACAAGTCAGAAACTTGCATTAATGACATGAACGTTGCATCAGACATCTTTTGGAAAATGTGTTGTCTAATCATTTGGCCTTGTGGGTGGTGATGGACTGCCCTGCTGTTTTTTTAGCGCCGGCCATTTTTAAGGGCAAGATGATCCGTCTTCATGATGAACGCAGTTTGGAATCGACTTTCCGGTGTAAACAAATACACTTTTTTTTTATTTGCTGCTGAGTTATGAAGTGTCAGAACAGTCTGCTAGAATTACAGAATGTCCTTTCTCACCTGGACAGGTGAGTGACCCATCCATCTGCAGTATGTCTATAGTGTCACTGCACCTCTCCTCTCTCTCTCACTCTCTCCTCTCCTCTGTCAGTCCTCTCTCTATCCCTTGTGGGTGTGTCTCTTTGCATTTATTGTTATTAAGCTGCTTACTGTTCTCCCATCATCCATTCATCCATTCATCCCTGTGACTGTGCCACTGCCTTTTGATAGAGTGCTTATACATATATTATTCATTTGATTGACTCCCCCTAATCGCCTCACAAGTGGCAGAAATTAATCATTCCAGAAATCCTGCCATTTGCATTCTGTTCGGGGAGTTTTGGTGGCAGCGTTTAGAGAGTCTGAGGTTTTTTTCCCCATGCGGAGCTTTGCATTAGCCAGGGGGAGCCAGTTGGAAAAGGTGTAGGCCAAAAAGAGAGACACTGAGAGCAAGGGAGGGCCACTTCACTCACAGCCAAAAAATCAATGAGGCTGGATATTCAACACTAGTCTATGGTTTTTATGGTGGCCCATAAAAACCCCATTGAAAGAGTATATACGGCATGAGATGATTTCTCTGTGGGTGAAATTGGATTAAGCCTAGTGTAAAACGGAAAGTCTGGCCTTTTTTACCCTCTCTCTCTCTTTCTCTCCCTCTCTCTAACCATGCTCGACTCACCCGCCCCACAACCATTAAACACTATAGGAAGAGAAACCTAATTACATGGCTGAAAGTGGCCATAGTGAACACTATTAAAAGGATCCAATTAAAGTTTGTGCGGCGTTGGCAGCAGCATTCTGGTGAGGGATTATTTGTGGAGGTGGAATTTGATCTGTCGCGCTGAGAGAGCCGTCCATTGGCCGAGCAATCGGAGATGGATGGCGAGTGGGAGGGGCCTCAGAGCGATCCAAGTAATTGGATCCTGAATTAATGGATGCTTGTATCAAAGAGGGAATGAAAGAGAGTGAGATGGTGAGGAAAGGGGAAGAGGGCCATAGTAGCAGGGGTATGTAAATGCAAATTCCATGAAAAGACAACTTACAAATGAATGCCTTGGTGTTTGAGTCGATTTATATATTCTAAAAGTTCATTTATTTAGGAGTCACTGTACTGTTACTGCAGAGGAAGCCATGTTTGACTTGTATTTCCAACAGTACTTATGAATGAACTACCATGAGATTTGCTGGACAGATTGGGGCCAAAGGAAAATTGTAGCTTTTAGTGGTGATCCAGAGTGGGTTTCCCGTCATTAAGCAGCTTTTGAAGCAGCACAAAAACGTGACGATAAGAGAGAGAGAGAGAGAGAGAGATACAAATTTGACTCCAGTTAATTACAGTACAACACTGAAAAAAGAGAATTGCTGGACCAACTTTAAAAAATTAACGTTTGTCTCATTTTCATATTTTTAGCTGTCATTTCTATCAGTTATAATAACACTGTATAGTAACATTGTAAGTCTACAGCTGAAGTTAAACTTTAACCTGAGAGTTAGATGAGACATCTTTAATGAATATCATGCTATGTTGTAAAACCACAGTATTTTTAACCCTCACACGGTCAATTCTGCAACCATAAAACTGTCTTGAGTTGTTCGATGACGTGAACATGGAAATCTTTCCCACCTCTACCATCCTTCCCGTATGATCTGAAAGCAGAATTAGCATAAAGGCTAGAAGCAGAGGGAAACAGTTAGTATTGCTCTGTCTAAAGGTTAAAAAATATGTTACCAGCACCTTTTAAGCTCACTAATTAGCTTTTTATATGTTTAATCCATACTGAAATGTAAAAACTATGAGTTGTGGTTTTACTGGGGGTTATGATCCACACTCTCTCTTGGCTGGTAGCCTCTGGAGCCTTCTGTAAAACCACAGCTTGTTGTTTTTTCAGTTTTGATACAGATTAAACAAATGAGATACAGCATGTTAATTTGTGAGCTTTAGAGGTGCTGGTAGACAGATTTAGTTACCGGGCTAGCTGTTTCCCCCTGTTTCCATTCTTTGTGCTAAGCTAAGCTAACCGTGATGGATGTAACAGTAACAGTTTACAGTTTAGGAAATAATACTAAATGTGTGGGGGTTTGTTTAAAACCTGCATAATCCTTAAACAGCTTGTGTTTCTTGGCCCATCGCACCCTTTAGCGATGGTGACACGTTCCCAAATCTCAGTGATTAAGTTGTTGTGTACAGTGTTATCATTACCAATAGGAATGATGCCCATAATTATACAAATAAAACCAAAATGAAATCAGAATTTCCTTTTAAGAATATGTAAGAGGCAAAAAATCAGTTCAGTTTAAAATAAAAGCGACAGGGAAATGCACAGCTGAGAGTTAAAAAGTTGGATAATTGTTTAGCCTGGGTGTAAATGCTTACTAGTGGAATGATTTGTACAAGTCACTTGAATCCATCACTGATAATTTTTCTAGCATTTCATGTGGCAGTTCAGTTAGTTATACCAAATATATGTGTTTCCCTCTCAGTTCTTCATGCTGAGTAACTGAATGGCTGTATTTGTTAGAGGGAAAAATGACCTCCCACAACTACCAGACTGATTTCATTCAAAGAAAGCAGTATGTACGCTTCAGTGCAGTCATTCTTGTAGACAAATAGTAAAGAAAACTTGCCCTGAGTTCATTCCTGTCCTGACAAACCGCCTCTTCATTTGTTGAACTCACCACCACCTAGCACCTCCTCACTCCTCTCCATCCTTCGGTCCACCTTCAGGGGAGCGAGCTTATCTAAACACGACCTTCATTATTATTTATGGACACATTTTCCACAAATCATTGTTTACTCCGAGCGCAGCACGTTACTCTGGAAGCTTCCAGGAACACTTTTTTTTTTCTTTTCATCTTGAGCAAGTAACAGGAAGGAAGATAGAATTCATGAATAATTTGCTGTCATTTTTAAAAAAATTACTATTCATTATTCATGGCTTTGTATTGCTTATATACTAAAATCCTTTGGACAACTTTGGAGAGAATTTTAGTTTAGGCTTGAATACCCCCTGATGCCTTGAATGCAACACTGACAACAGAATCAATGCTTTCAAGTGTCAACTTTGTTCCCCATAAAGCCACATGAGTTTTTATCCATTCATTTATCGCAAGGCCCATCATAAGAGCTTTTTTAAGTCACAGCGCGTCAACACAGTGTACACAAAGCAGCAAAGGAAGAAGTCGTTTTTCAAGGACCGAGGTCATGCTCCTCACTGTCAGTTTAATTGCAGTGCAGGGGAGGCTTCCTGTGACAGACCAGGGCTTGAGAGAGAAATACAGGCTTTTTGTCTTTTTACTCACGGCTCCTGCTCTGATTTATGTGCCCTTGATTGGAGTCACCGTTAACCCTTACAATCTGATTGTTGCAATTTGCATCAAAATCACACCCTCTCCTCGTGGAGTCATACTTCATTCACTGTGGAACGCACACTGACTGCGTTTACATGGGCACTATCCTGTTATGATCAGATTTTTGGAGTATGTTTTACGCATGTAAACAGGTTTCTGAAACCAGGATAACCAAGATAAAGACAGGAATAATTGCATTTTCCTGCAGTTGTAATCAAGATTGTCGCTCTAACAGTAGAGGTAAGGCTTTCAAAGCGCTTTTACAGACATTTCACACACACACCGAGCCACTGTAGGTCCAATAGCAGGGAAGGGGCAGAGGTGATGGCGGTATGAGATAGCTTAGCTTCTGGTATTAAAGGGCCAAGAGGTCTCAGTGTGAGATGATTACCACCATGTGGAGTGTGATGATTATTCCAGCCTTTCTGACCCACCGGGCTGTCGGTTCAAATCCCTCGCTTGATCCAAAAGAGGTTACTGGAAACACACAAATTGGCTCTCCTGACGTGGCAGCTGTTGACACTGGAGGTCTGGGAGGGTAGGTGGTGTTGGATAGAGAGCAAGGTCGAAATCGGGGTTGATGGGATACATGTCAAGTTGTTGTTCTGGTAGAACGGGCAGTCCTCTGAGCCTTTGGGCTAAGCAGTCGTGATAGGGCGTTATAAATGTATAAAAGTGGTGCGGGCCATCCTGACAAACAGATTGTGTCATTGGGCGGTAATGTGCTCCAGCCAGCGTGGGCCTGGCTGGGGGGATTAGGCTGACAAAGCAGCACGTTCACGTCGCTGATCACTGCACACACACACCCTGAAAAACACCCACCCCAGGGCCACATATCCAAACGAATGACATCAGCTTTCCCTTAATCTCTCTATATCTCTGCCCTCTCTTTCTCTCCCCTCTTCTTCTTCGCTTCCCTTCGTACCTGCCCATTGTCGGCTGTGCGTGTGAATGTGTGCTGCGATGAAGCGGTCCTTCCCTGGATTCAGAGAAAAATTGGAGTAGCTGCTGAGAAAATGAAAACGGCCTTCTTGCGTTTGCTCTGATATTTTTTTGGGCTCTCTCCAGATTAAAGTTGGTTGGCGTTAACGCTCGCTCAGCTGCTGCCTGTCAAGAGTCTCCTCCACAGCTCTGAATTATTAGGGTGTGTGCCTTTTTTTTTCTTCTTCTTCTTCTTTTTCATTTCAACATTCTCCTCCCTGAGCAAACATGATGGCTTTGATTCCCATGGAAGTTGAGATGCGGAGCAACACCAAAGGCGATCTCTTTTAGTGGCATGCTGGAGGAGCAAGAAGAAATAGAGAGAGCTTGCGATGCGATGAAAGGAGCCATTCACAACTTCCCACGAGAGAGACAGAAACGAGGATAGAGGGGCTCTGATTCAATCCTCAATGATAACAGATATCATGATGACATCCCTGTGTAGGGGTAGGTTGTTTTTACACTGTGTATATTTATCTTGGCCACATACTGTATCACGTGCAGGATAGGCCTGAAAATACTTGAGCTACATCCTGAACGTCAGGCTTACTTGTTGCTGCCAACTTTTGGGATTCACCGCCACGTCTTGTCCCAAATGTGTTTGATACAGCACTTAATCAATACAGAGAGCTCCTTGCGATGACAAGCCAATCGGTCACCGTCATGGACATCTGCACTGAGCTGGGGACTTGGTATTCACACAGCATCAACAGTTTAAGGTGAAGGTGTCATTACTGGCCATTAACTAGAGGATATGTAGATGTCTTTTATGCTCCTGTCATATTATCTGCATTTGTTGGCACAAGGAGTAGAGCCGCAACAAATGTGCCATTTATTTTCTCGATTAATCAGTTAATTATTTGTTCTATAAAATGTTCAAAAATACTTTTAGCTGAAGGTGATGCCATCATACTGCTTGTTTTTTTGACCAACAGTCCAAAACCCAAAAATATTCGATTCACTATCACATATGACAACGAAAAGCAGCAAATCTTCAAAACTGAGAAGCTGGAATCAGGATGAATGTTTGGCAGTGTAGCTTGAAAACCGATTTCAAGCATTGTTCAATTATCTAAATAGTCGCTGATTCATTTTCTGTGGACTGGCAAATCGTTTTGGCTCTAATCCAGAGTCAACTCCGCAGCCTTCTCCCTGACCTCATTGAGAATACAATATTATTAAAAACATTTTGTCTTCCAGTGGCTTTAACTTTATGTCACAAGCTCACTTTCTACTGAAAACTTGTCACAATAAATCACTCAACCTTCGCCTCAGTTGCACTTTACACACCTTTTGTCTGGGTGAAGGTGACTTCTCAATGCATGGATGTTGCATGAATGAACACTTAAGCAATCTGTATACAGTCACCTGCTAATTCTGTTTTTGACCATTAGTGCTATGATCAGTGTTATTTTGGAGCGTGTTCCCATTTAGTCTGTAATCACGCAGAGTACCTTTAATGTAATCTGATTACATTATTATGTCATGTTGACTTGGTCATTTCTAAGTTATAGAGCAACTGATAATGACTAATAATTTAGAAGCTCAAATTAGTACTTTTTACTTATTTACACAAGTTACTAAACTCTTAATACTGATGCAAATCTGATGGAAATGTTATGTAATGTGAAACTTTCTGCTGTGCCTGTCTATCACATCATTTAAATACATTTTAGCCCATTTGCAGGAAAGTCTTATCACATTTTGACAGGATATTACATTATCAGATGCTACAACCTGTTCTTACTTGATGTAGTTTGGCAGGATTTGAGGCTTCTGCTCCAGCTTCACACTGACATGTGTGTTTGAATAAATTAGATTTCAAGCAGCCCTCCTTGATCTTCTTACATGCAGGAGCAGTGTCACTGTGATTTTTCCCCGAATATTAACATCCATATATGAATGTTCCTTACTTACAATGTGATTCAAGGAGGAAATGCTCTTCTGGATATGTGAGCAAAATTAATTCAGTTCGGAAAATGCACATTGAGAGAACAGAAAGTATTATTGCTGAATTTGTCAGGCAGCGAGCATTGGCTACCGTGAGTTGACAAGCAACGAGAAACAGTCGCAAAGGGAATATCGTGCAAACTGTTTTGCAGAGAACAAAGCCCAAGTGATCATTTACTCAGAGGAAAGACAAATAAAAATGATTTGTTAAATCTTAGGAAAGATGGAAGTAGTTCTCTTACAATTTTTCCACTTCATCTCTGCTCGTTTGTCTCTTTAATGCCCGATAAAATAAATTATTTAGAGGACACTTTGTGAATGTTGTAGTATGAAAATTGCAGATTTAAGATGGTGATATATCCCCTTCCAGAGTGGTTATATTACATTGTAGAGACTGTGAGCCTCCATGATTATTCCTCCTATGCATTCCCCCTTTTACCACCTCTTTATCTCCTTATCAGCCCTCTCCATTCAGTTTTCCCTTCCTCTCTTCTCTCCTTGGGGGGAGGATACAGTCATCAATATCTCTGGCTGTGTTACAGGCGGTCCACCCAGCATCTCCTGGAGGGCAGAGCTATTAATGGAATTCAGGGGAGGGCGGCAGAGGGCCAACAGGCAGGGGGAGTGTGGTTCAGTGCCTGGCTTTCTCCAATCCATCCCACATTACTGGCTGTCAATAAGCAGGGGAGCAACACAGAATCATTCTCACTGAACTTGACTGAACTTGAATGAACCTGAAATCTCATTAAGTGGGGGTAGAAGAGAAAAAAATGACTGATCTTTGGTCAAGAACCAAGAGTGTGGTTTTGCATTTGTGCTTCGCCAGGGAAGCAAAACGTTCCCAGTCAATATGATTAGACTGCAAAGCAGTGATATTAACTTTCGTCATCAGCTCAGTGAAAACAGCAGCCTCCTCTGCACTCCCTGCTCAATAGACTTTATTACCGCTTAAATGATATGTAATCACAGTTGATTAAGACCCTGCTCTGCATCATCAGTGAAAACAGTGAATAAGCACATCGCCACACTTGCCGTCTATGAAGGCAAAGTGCAGTGAAAGCAGCTTTTGGTGGCGCGCTGCGGCGGTTCACTGTCCTCCATCAGTCCATTTGCCCACAGGCAGCAGGCAGGCACTGAATGGAAAACTAATCCATCCCTCTAATGCAAGGGCATTACGGCTGCCCGTCACTTCCTAATTGGCTAATGGCTAGATTAGGGTGGTTACAATAGGCAGTGCTGACACTGTCTCGGCCAGTCATAACAGAGGGTTTAGGTCGTAAAAGGGCAGGACCTGCCTTATACGTCCGGCCTGAGGCAATTGTCCACAACACTGGTCTGTTATAACAGTGCAAAAAGTGATGGTGAATACTGCTGGAGGCTAGAAGCTAGTTGATTCCGTCTCTAACCCATGACCCCGGTTTAGCCTGGTTACAGTATATGCTTTTAAAGGAAAACACGACCAGGTCTAATGCACCTGAACTTGATTTTTCAATTCATTAGCAGCATAATAAAGACGGAGCTCTCCCTCTGGTTGTATGGAAACTGCTGTACTTCACCAAATGTACAAAACTTTACAGGCACTTACTTTTCCTTTTCTTTAAAAGTCAAACATAAATCCATCTAGTCAGAGAGGCAGAGAATGATTTTCTAGCTTTGACATGTCTGAGACTGTGCAGAGGGGACTGAGCTCAGTGGCTGGGTGAAGCTGCTATTACTTTGTGCGTTTGAAATTTGTGTAGAGGAGAAGATGAAAGAAACAAGAGAGGAGAGACTTTAGCAAAGATGATGCAGTAGATGCATCAGTCTCTTTTTAAGTCTGTAGCTGTTATCCAGACTACATATTTCTTCATACGCCACACAGAAACGAACTCAACAGTATTCAGATATACTGCACTAATCTGATTAAAGGCAAGCACTCAATGAATGGCTAACAAGGCCTGTATTTTGTTGTGTGTGTGTGTGTGTGTGTGTTTTTAAACCAGAGGGAAGGAGATAGACGCATTAATTTAGCAATGCCAACAAGCTGCTTAACGCTAATGTCCACCCAAAGCTACAGCAATAACAGTAAAATAAGTGTGGTGCTGTAGTTGTTTAATTAATTTAAGTATACTGTCACTGCCACCAATTGTCAGTACATTAGGGAAAACAGTCATCTGTTGCTGAGCTCCACTAAATGCTAACAATAAAAATAGAAATCTGGTCCTCCAAGATTTCTTGCTAAAATGAATTAAATACACGTTTTTTTGTCACTTGGCGTGTATTTTTCATAATGAAAAATCCAGCCAGACTTCCTCTGTAATATTAAAGATATTACTACTCAATGCCGCACAGAGGTCAGCAATAAGTCACCACTCTCTCAAGTCTAGCTAGCTAATAAATTCACCTGTCAGTCACACATCAAAGGAGACACCCAGTTTTAGTTTCTGTGACAAAATAATTCACAACTGTTCAGAGCACACTCATGCTTTGAGCTAAATATTAGCGTCAGCATGCTAAAATGCTCATAATGACAATGCAGGTGTAATGTGTTTATCGTGTTCACCATGTGAGTTTACCGTGTTAGCGTGCTCACATTTGCTGATTAGCACTAAACACAAAGTACAGCCAAGGCTGATGGGAATGTGATTAGTTTTGCAGGTATTTGGTCATAAAACAAATTATTGGATTGAAATTTTGATCTGATGATGACATGAGATGAAAAGTTAAGGGATCACCAAAGTTATTGGAATTTATCCTCAGGTGGACATGAATGTTTCAATGCAATCGATCCAGTAGTTGTTGAGACCTCTCACCTAAAACCACAAATGTCAACCTGATGGTGTTAGAAGAAAAGTCAGGGGATCACCTAAAACAGCAGGATTCATCCTCTGGGGACTATGAATGTCTGTACGAAATTTCATGGCAGTCCATTTAATAGTTGTTGAGATATTTCAGTCTGAACCAAAGTACCTAGAGCCACACTGCAACAGCATTTCCAGGAGCTCCAACCTAATTCAAACCTGTCTAGGGAGAAAATCCCTTGTAGCGTTTCTTGTAGCGTTAATGTGTTCAAATCAGGCTGTTTTGGCCAGATTCAGCTGCTCCAGGTTCTGAGAAAGAGAAGATGTCATGTTTTATAAAACCTCCAGACAGGACGACCTGACATCCCGTTCCATTTCTCACTCAGACTGCCTCGCTTTCTTTATTTCCTCCCGAAACACTACCAAACTACAGTTTCTACCAAACTCTTACCGTTCAGCCCGTGAAAGTGCACTTACGTCATATCTCTAATTAGACACGCGTTTGGTTAATTATTTTCTGCCTCTTTGTTTAGATTTAGTAAAAGGACATAACACTACAAGAGCTACCGTTCACACTCAGCATAAATCAAATACATTAGAGACAAAAGTTTGTGTCAATTCTGATATTTTTCTTTTGTTTCCATTGTTTTGCTAAGTAACTGTATGGAAATGATTAGTTTGAATGGTCATGGTATAATCATTTCCTCAGGGTCTTTACACACGCTTTGACTCCCTGTCATGAATACACAGTACAATCTCTCTCTGTGATGCCTCGGGATATTCTGTGGATATAAATCCTTTGTTTCAAATAGAGGCCAATGTTTCCGCTTTCCAGATATTGTCTGAGTCCCTGTTGAGCCTTTTCATATTGCCTACAGTTATCTCAGGTTCAAATTATGCTCAGGTTATAGTGTTTTTATCGTGCAGTGTGCAAATGTGAAGCCGAACATGGAGGTCATGCATTTTATACAGTGTGTTTTATTAACGTAGGGATGGCTTAGAGCAATGTTAATGTATTCTGTAGGAGCAGCAGTCCCCGGTATGAAACCACTACAGGTGTTAGCTGTGACCGGGGCGTCCAGTAATGGTGCTCAGCTGCGCAAGTGAGAGTTGGACTTGTGGCCTGTGGTTGTGGAGTTGAATCTGGCTCGAGGACGTACTGGAGAACGGCAGGGTGGCTGTAGGCCACGAGAGCCTCGGCCCACGCTACAACTTAAGCTCTCTCATCCATTACACGTGCTGCCTCTCTTCATATATCCTCTTTCTGCTGGTACTTGCCTCTGACTCCCACTACCACAATTTCAATAGCCTTCACCATTGCTCCCTGTCTATCTTTTTGTGCCCTTTTTCTGTCTTTTTTGCTGACTTACATCCCAAGAGAGGAAACCTGTTTTTCACTCGTTCACTATTTATTGTGGTGATCTGTTTGTTGTCCTTGGAGACTGCTAGAGGCAACAGTAAAGTTTAAGCAGGATGGATTTATACTTCTGTTTAATGCTGCACAGCAGATGATGCCTCCAGCATAGGAACTGATTTATAGTTTCGTGTCATATTTCATCTGTTGATAGCACCATCGCTTTGTGTCATGCATTATCATGTTTCTACAAAAAAA
>NTHP01000406.1:395147-464329 GCA_003416845.1 Oplegnathus fasciatus | reverse complement strand
CCCCCCCCCCTCCCCGAAACCACACTGCTCAAATATTCAGTCTCAGCTGTGCAAGAAGGAAAAGGACAAGAAGGAATAAAGAGGGCACTTGAATAGAGAATGGGTCAGGGTCAGCGTGTTTCAGCTCTGGTATGTTCTGATCTTTTCTAAAACACTGACAAAGACTCGCACTTACTTACTTAAAGCCTCCTCTCATTCAGCAGTGATGAGGCGTTCAAAGCTCCAGCGGCTCTAACTCTTCTCGCTTATCTCCTGCAGGCACAACCAGGCAGCCCAAGGAAGGAGAGGTCCCAGGGGTGGATTATAATTTCGTGACCGTTGACCGGTTTATGGAATTGGAGAAAAGTGGAGCCCTGCTAGAGAGCGGAACATATGAAGGTAAGGATTTAGTTAAGTCACGCTTGTGATTGCAGTCAGTTTCAAATTTTCAGTGGAATTTATGCCGCGATGTGGCACCCCAGGCGTTTTTCCTCCGTGTGAGTGACAGCGGTTTGAATGAATGCTGAGACGGGCTCATCACTCCACGTCCACACACTGCAAGTATACTTCCATCCATCCATCTTTTGGCTTTGTGGAGACAAGACTGTCATCAGTCATGTAGGACACTGAAAGGAATCTTCTGTAAATTCTGAATGAAGAGAAGCCAGCACACACACACACATGCAGCAGTACCTTCATGTTGGCTCTCTCCCGGCTCAGTTCTTGAGCCTGAGCTGCAGTGGCTCTTCAGTTGCCTAATCAAAACAAACAGACACTATCTCTCCTCTCTCTCCTGTGGTCAGACAGGCCCGAGGCTTGGATTTTAAACCACTCGAAAAACCCGGCCCCTGGTCTGCCCGGCCAACTCCACCTCTCAGGAGAGACCCCTGCCATTATATAGATAACACATAGCAGCTAACTTTCTCCTCTCTCACCTGACTCCAGTCTCTGTCGGCCTGCCACTACTGCAGGGAGGAGAGAAAAAAACTGCAGATGGCCAATTTAACGGTCGGTTGCCAGAAGCAATGTTAGATCCTTTCGGCGATGGGAGCTGCCTTCCGCCGGGAGAGGGAGTTTCTTCTGCGTGGTCACTCGGCCATCATTCAGCGTTTTATATATTTTAACAATTTAATGGCCAATTAGGTGTGGAAGAAATGGAGAAAGGGTGAAATTTGAAAGGAAGCCTGTAGAGAGGATGAGCAGTTAGAGCAGAAGAAAGGTTTGAGTTGTTATGACAAAGAACAGGAAGCTCTCAGGTTCAGTTCCTGCTGCAACCGTCCTCGAGAAAGGCTGTAAACTCCTGACATCACTCTGTGTTTAAGCAAACACCTAAAATAAATTGTAAAACATGAGTCACAAAGTGGGAGGAACTACTTGTTCAGGATGTATTTTTTCTTTCTCTAAATTCCCATTTATAAGTGCTCTTTCAATGGTAACCTCAATGTTTCTCAACTTAGAAACGCAGGAGCCTGGAGGATAATTTAGCAATACTTTAGGTTTATGTCTTGGCACAGAAGTTTACATTTCTTCAGCTTTATGTTATTTACATCAGTTTGGTGTGCTTCTAAATCACGGGTCTGAAAATTACCTGGAAGGCACTAACAGGGTTGTTCTCTCCTACAAGGGCAACTTCAACACTTTTTAAACAATAGCTTTCAACTATATCCACTCCAAAGTTGAGAAACTTGTAATTCCCTCCTCTCTCTCCCTCGTAACTAGAATAGTTCTCTGTCACCAGTAGCAGTCATATTAAACTTGAAAACACAAAAAAATAATAAATTGTCCAATTCTCTTCAATCAGTCTGTACTCCAGGTCGACTGGAGACTGGAGTGCTGTTGGTCCAGGCTGATGTGTTTGTGTTGACAAGTTGAACACATTTTACATCCTTAGGAAATGGAAATAGAAAATTAAGTGATTGCTCTAAAATGGAAACACTGGGGGAAAATACAAATGTGGAGAAAAATAATAATTTGCAGGCTGGATTTAAAGCTAGAGTTGGTAATGTTGAAGAAACCAGCAACAGTAAGCTAGATTTTGAAAGTATACGACTGCCCCCCCACTTCAGGTCTCCCTTCAAAGCCACTCCCCTCAAAACACACGAACGCGCACCGCCTGACTACTGCTGGAGGACGAGTCCACGAGAGAGCGTTGGGGTGAGGAGCGCAGCACATCGTTGTCATTGCTAACCGTGTCCAACTACCTCATGTCTCATTCACATGTTTGAAAACACCGAACATCATCATAATGAACGTAAACAACCAACATGTCTGTTAGTACTCCCTCAGTTCTTCTCGCCATCGTTGAAAATCCATACCGACTCTGGTTTGACCTCTTTCTTTATTCAACCTCTTTTTGGTCGTAGCCTTTTCTTCTTCTGTCTTTCTTTCCTTTCTTTGCTATTCTTGTGCGACTAGTTCACTAGCTTTAGCCACCTAGCCGCATGGAAGATGAAGGGCATGCGCAGTGAGTGCAGGGTCAGAGTGCACGCAGGTGGTCAGATGCATAGCTGGACAGGCAGGCTTATTACAGTCCTGCGATAGCCACAGACACCGGACTTTTTTCCTTTTTTTGTCAGAGCAGTTGAATTATTGATTGCTGTCTGGATGTAAAGAGAATTTCAACAAATATAGCAAAAAATGCTTCTAAAAGACATTGCCTACCCAAGCTTTAACAATAAATTCTAAACATGTGGGGGGCCTTATGAAATTGTTTCATGGGCTGCGAGTTTGAGATTCCTGTAAATACTACAATACCCATAATCTTCTGCTGTCGTTGCTATAGAAAGCCAATTAGAGCATTAGTCAGAGCTGTAGTAAATTCAGAACATGTCTTGTTGCAGGTAGCAACAAAACACAGCACCGTAGTAGCTGTATTCATTTGACATTTGACTCAAAATCAAAAAGGAAATCATCAGGTTTCTACTGAGTGTAATCTACAGTACAAAATACACACAGCAGAATTTAAAGCTTGGTGATTGGATGTTTTGTACTAAATCTTTGTAGATTTGTATCTACCTCATCTTGGAACTTTTTATCCAAGAACCAGAAATTTTCTAACACAGTTTCTCATCTTTTGTACTGATGATTAATCCAAGCTTAAGTCAAGCCTAATACTATCTATAGATCCCAACTAATCAATCAGCCAGGCCAATATATCAACTGATTCGCTCATTGCAGATGTATCGATATCTGCGCATATGTAAGCCGATTAGTAACAAGAAATTTTAGAACAGAAATGTCAAAGATATGTTTGAAGTAATCGAGAAACAGTTTCTTCATTATAGAGTCCAGCAGAGAAAATGCACTGCTCAGTTCATACAGTATCTTGGTCACAATTCTTCAATAACCAAATTCAAGGTATCCTTATCAAAAATGTTTGATTATGTCATGTATTTAAGAGAAAAAAATCAATATATCATTATCAGATTATTTATAAATTGTCAAATATGCCCCGACATACGTTGTTTTGTGCGAGTCCTCGTTTCCCCGAATCTCAATAACGGAGCTGGCGAGTCCAAAACTTGCACTTAGAACCACAATGGCCACAATTATGGGAAATATGACAGTTTATACCGGAATATACAGGAGTTTTTCTTTAATGTCGGTATCAGCCTCAAATACGTATCCATTATCGCTCAGGCTCTTACTGTCTGTGCAGAAAAATGAAAAGGACATCTGGAACCCTAGAAGCCCAAAATAGCGCCTTCCATTCTGCCTCTCTATTGTTAAATATAAAAAGATCAAACAAAATGTGATGATCTTGCCTATAAATGTTTGGGAGTTGTGATTTTAATCATGTTTTGGCATTTCTTTTGAATGTTTAGTCTTTCTTAGAATCAGTTTGAGGAATTTGTTAATTGAGACTCTTTCATTTCTTTTCCTCAGTTCTATCAGCGTGTAGGTGAGATCAGTGCGGCTGTCAGATGTGACGGCAATTCCACCTCTTACTCAAACTTCAAAGTCCAGGTTTCTGTGATGCTGCGGGTTATTTGAGTTCACACGGGGAGCAATTGGACCATTTCTTCTTTCTTCTCAGAGGCAAATCTTCAGCTCGTTAAGGCTCTGGGATTTGTGTCTGTGGTTTGGGGGTTCTCATCCCGACAGTCCCCGTAATCTTTTTACAGCTACTTTCCTCCATTTTTCATTGCAGCCTTCGTGTTTTCCAGAACGTGAACATGATGTTTCAATAGGTCTTTCCAACACAGAGGGAGACACCAACTGATGTTTTTTTTAAATCTCTCTGGCTATTCTTCCTGTTCCCAACACTGTCTGCAGTCGCTGTTGGAGTTTGTCTCTAATGCTCGAGCCCAGTGCATTAGAATAATCTCCATGGATTTTCACACACATCGTCTTCTCATGTCTGATATTTCTGCCAGGGACACTTGAGTGGAGCTGAAGAGATAGCTACTATGGGCTAATCTAATACCAAACCTAGCGAGAACTACTGCAGCACTAAACTGTGGCTGATGTCCTCTGAACTGATTCTGCGAAGACAATCTCTTCAACTTTCCTTCATGCTCTCGGATTTAGAATAGCCTCGGAGGCAAGTGGTGTCTGATCTTCTGAAAGAAAAGAACATCTCTCACACTTTGGACCAACATGATTCGACATCTCACTCCAGCATCTGTGCAAGCACAAAACCTTGCTATTGTTGTGTGGACACCACCAAAATGTCAATTTTTCAGGAGTTAGAAATGACAGTCTAGTGCTCAGCTTGACAACAATATATTTTGCAGTTATTTCACTGGGTTCTGAAAATGTTTTCCGAACTGAGAGTTGTGGACCTTCCTCAAGCCACAGGGGAACATGTAACCTTTTGATTTGAAGGGTCGGTTCACCTCTAAAAAACACTATTTCCCATTTACCCCCATGCAGATAATGTCACTTTTATTTGCTCATGTTTTGATATATCCACTGCTGAGATTTCTGCTGCCACTGCATTACAAAAGATGTGAATGGAATGTTGTTTGTTCTTGTTAAAGCATTGAAAAATGACATTTAAAAAGCTCAACACGTAAATGTCTTTCCAGCAGTTTTCAGCATTTCTTACCTAGAAAATCTTTACAGTGACCCTCAAAGTAAAAAGAAGTCCCTAAACATCTGATTTATGAGGTTTTAACAATGACTGATGGAGGCTGTCAGAGGGACTGGGCTGCTGTCAGCAGACAAACCGAAGGATAGTAAAATTTAAAATCAACATAGAAGACTGGAAGGGACTGTTGAGTCAGAGCCTAATGAAAAACTGCGGTTCCCAGAGGTGGGTAGTTGGCTCTGACCAGAGACCGAAACTTAGAGATACAGTGATTATACAGTCCAAGCCATGCAGAAACGCACAGTCGCATGCCAGATAAATCCCTGCATGGTCTGATAAGTGATGGATGTGTGGAGGAGAAGATAGAGGAACTTGGCAGCACTAAATATCCCCAAAAATGGGTGAAATTAGTTCATGACGAGGTGTGTGCGTGTCTGAGAGCCTTTGTTTGCAAATATGCGTTGCTTTGTGCAGATAACTGTTGATGTGAGCTTGAGCCCGAAGCTTGTGTGTTCATGGATCAGCTGGCTTCGACATGGAACAGCATGTCAAGGGCGTAGAACAGCTCATCCTCCCTGTAGCTGGTGCAGTGGTGTCACGAACATCCTTCGACCTACCGTTCCCACTTCTCTCATCCTTCCTTTCTTTGCTCTGTGGGCCTCTTTGCTGTCTTTTTTCTCTCCTTTCATTCACTCTTTCACTCTGTCTCTGTGTCTTTGCATTTATATTTACATTATGTGCTTTGAATTTATCTTTATCGCCATGTTTTCCTTCATACAGTTTGATGGAATTACAGATTTTATTCAGAAATCTTGCATGACCATGTACCCTTTTGATTGTCATAAGCTGTCATAAGCATATTGACTTGCTACGCTCAAAACAAGAGTCTACAGTCATGCTAGCAACTTTGTGAGGCTGCACGTAGGCACAATGAATGGTGCTTTGAGCTAAGATAAGATAAGATAGAACTTTATTTATCCCGGGGGAAACTGTTGTGCAGCTGTTGCAGTAGGAAAGTTGGAAAGAGCGCAAATATAACAAAATATATAAAAAAATAAAGATCATGTTCATGGCAATCCATCCAATAGCTGTCAAAATCCATTTAAACCCCAAATTTCATTAAAAACCCCAAATCTCCATGGTGGTGCTCACGTGGGGATCGCCAAAGTCATTAAGATTCAATCCTTTGGGGACCATGAATGTGTGCACCAAATGTCATGGCAATCCACCCAATAGTTCCTAGGTATTTCTCTCTGAACCACAAATGTCAACCACATGGTGGTGCTAGAGTAAAAGTCAGAGTTATTAGGAGTCATCTTCTGTGGTCCATGAATGCCCATGAATGTCAGTACAAAGTTTCATGGCGATCCACCCAACAGTAGTTGAGATATTTAAGTCTATTTCAGACAGACATTGTCATCACTGGAGCCATGCAGGTAGCATGGCTAAAATTCACGACGTAATCATTCAGCATATGAAAATAAAATGTCTCACAACTCTTCCTCCTCTTTGTTCCAGATAACTTTTACGGTACCCCGAAGCCTCCGGCCGAGCCCAGCGCTCTGCTGCTAAATGTAACGGACCAGTTGCTGCCGGGCGCCAGACCCACCTCCGAGGGCAAGAGGAAGCGTAACAAGTCGGTCAGCAACATGGAAAAAGCCAGCATCGAGCCCCCTGAGGAGGAGGAGGAGGAGAGACCCATCGTCAATGGCAACGGTGTTGCTGTCACCCCAGGTCAGCCCCGACAACGACCTCCACAGACACAGAGGCAGAGGTGGCTTGAGTCAGGAGCCTTGTCATGACAGCTAGGTTTGAGGTCACGCTCCGGGTCAGACTGATCTGCATGACTTGATAGTCTTGTTTAAGTCATAGCAACAGGCTCTCGTAGAGTGGTTGCTTAGCAACAGAGACACAGTAACAGATTGCTTTTACATGGATTTCTTGGAAAATGATTTTATGGCAGATTATTGCTTTTAATTGGTTACACAAATATCTTTATGTGCGATTTAATGACCTGATATGTAAACTGCGAGTTATAATTCACTCTCGCAGTCAGTGATTACCTCTGCAGTCCAAACTGTTTATGATTAAAGCATTAGTGCCGATGCTCTCTAGAAAATGATATCATTCATTAGGTATCATTATCGAGCACTGTCTCAGCACAGATAGCCAGAGGGCATGCACATATACTGCTCTCCAAGTCAACAGGAGCCTGTGGGCTCTTTAAAAATCCACAAGGACATTTTTATTAAGTGTTCCTCTCACTTCTGAATCAGCCCTGTCCAAACCACTGTTATCCTCTCTGTAAATTCTGAAAATAGGCAGAAGTGACATTTAACGTAGCATGCAACAAGGCCAAACCTCTTGAGGTTGTTTTTATTCATGAAATAATAGAGAAAGACATTTCTTTGTACAGACATTTGCCTTCAACAGCAACATTCAGAATAAGGTACTGACTAACACACATCTAAATGTACCTTTTTCTTGTGTGTATTGTATCGACATCGAAATATGCACACACACCCAAACACACGCGCACACGCTTACACACACAGAAACCCTTTGAATGCATCCCATGATCACATGATAAGACCATCATAAAAGAGGCTTTATGAGTTTGATTTTTGTGATTCCAAATCCAAAACCATGCTCTGGTCCTGTGACTTTCTAAGCTGGTTTTATGGCCTCGGGACAGCAAAGTCTCTCACAGCAGTCAGAGCGGCACAAAAAGTCAAAGTGTTCGGGTGCTGAGCCCAGTTAGTGGCAGCAGTTACTTTTACTATTATTGCTATATTTTAGAGAAATGTACAACCTTTAAGGAACTGTTAAAGGTGATGTTTTGAGAAAGGAAGTTTGGTTAAAGGATGAGATTTTGGTTTTCCTACCGCAAGGAACTCAAACAAGGTAGGACTCTTAATTTGTGAGAGAAATACATTTCTCCAACATCCAGTACAATATCCTAATGTATCCTGTACAATAATTATGATAATAAAACTTTATTTATATGGCATCTTTCTAAATGTTTACAAAGTGCTTAACATGATAAGAAAAATTAAAAATTTATGGAATTAACTAATATAAATGCAGAAAATGAGCTAAAAACAAGATGATGTCCTTAAATGTAAAATGAAAGCATGAAATGACAGGTTTAATGAATATATAACGATAACAAAAACTTTGTACACAGTTTATAGCACCTTTCTTAACATTTTCAAAGTGTTTCACAGAATACAAAGAAAGAAAAAAGAAAATTTAAATAATACTAATTTAAATGCAAGAAATGAAATAAAAACAAAATAATACTGTCAATGTGAAGACAACACATAACCTGACAGGGTTAGATGAACATGTAACAATTGTGCAACTTTATATACAGTATACAACAACTTTCCTTATGTTTACAAAGTGCTTTACAGGATAAAAAGAAAGAAAAGACAGAATTCTGAATTAAAATGAATGAAATAGTTTTTAAAAAAGTTTTATAAAGTGCTTTATAGCATAATTTAAATGCAGGAAATTAGATAAAAACAAGATTTATTGTAAATGAAATAATAAAAGCTAAATGTAAAAAATGTAAAAAATAAAAAAAACTAGTTAAGATGAACATAGTCATATATATATATATATATATATATATATATATATATATATATATATATATATAAAAAGAGTATAACATTTTAATGATTATAATAATAACAATTTTAATTTTAACATTACTTAAAGGCGCAACTAAAATCACATGAAAGCCCATTTATATAATTGGATTTCCAGAGGTGATTTAAAATAAAGATAAAGTTTTACTGACCTCCTCAGGTGGGATATCCCAAAGCCTTAGCGATCCTAATGGCAAAGACACAATCTCTCTTCAGACTTGATTTAGGAAGGACTGCTGGGTCTTCATCTAAGGATCTCAGCTAGCGCACTGGTTCATAAAGGGTTAAAACTTCTGTAATGTCTCTTGGAAAAATCCCAGTGTCCAGTTGTTATCTACATTTCATCTAAATGACGCAGATGACACTGAATGTGTACTCCTGTGAGCTGAGAGAAAACACAGGGACAGGAAACATCTAACTGATTCCTATCGGCTGTGTGGAGATGCTCGATAACTTCAGGCTCTGGGCTGTGCAGTGAGCCATGTTGGATGTTAAAGTGGGCTGCTGCGCTCAGCTCAGGAGGAGTTTTGTCTCTGTAGATGGACAGAGTGTGGGCTGACCAGGAGGGCTGAAGGGGAATCAATAGAGCACAGCAGGCTCTGTGATCTAAGCAGATAGCTACCTCGCTCTTTGCCTCCCATAGATTATCTCTGAATCCCCTGCACTCATTTGTCCCCTCTCCACTTCCCTCCACCAGATCTCCTCTGGGAAGCACACACACACTTGCCATCTCTTTCTCTTTCTTCCATACACACCATTTCTCTCTCTCTAACACATTCACACACTGCCACAACTCAAACTAGGGCATCACAGCCAGCTTCTCTCTCAATCTCTATTGTCTCTTCTGCTTTATTCGTCTTTCTGTCTTGTTAACCTCAATCATTCCCTCTCTCGCCTTCACCTCGCTCCTCTCTCTCCCCTGAGTCACCACTTCTCACCTTTTTCTAATCATTCTTTCCTTTTTTTCTGTCCTCACCCTAACCCTGACTCTCAATCAATCTCTTTTCCCTGCCTCCTGCGTCTCCTTTTCCTCGCTTCACCTCCCTTGTCTTCACTCTCTTCATCCCCCTCTCCTTTCTGAGCGATAATGTCGTGCCTGACTCATCCTGCCCTGTTGTCACCTCAGAGTCGAGCGAACATGAGGACAAGAGCACAGACGCTTCAGGGGACATCGCCCCGCAGAGCAACCCAGCAGAGGCCCCGACCGAGGCACCCAAAGACGACGGACTGTCCCCGAAAATTACAGTACCCAAACCAGAAGAGAACGATGAGCTAGGGCCACTGCCGGACAACTGGGAGATGGCATACACCGAGAAAGGAGAGGTCTACTTCATAGAGTAAGTCATCTAACCCTGATCCAGGAATGTCTCGCTGTTGAAACCTGGGTAATTTAGTCAGGACTCAGGTGTTCATAAAACTCATTGCAGAAAAAATGCTGAAAATACAAACTCACCAGATGGTAGGCAATCTTCTTGAATATTATCTAGTGAATATTACCTTGCAAAGTTTATATAGCAAACGTGTTGGCAAACAGTTGCCTATTTACACATCCAGCAGACCCGGAGCAACATTAGCATTCATTTGAAGTTGTGTTTCTGCCACCTGATGAATGTCAGTCCAATATTCTCTCCCCTTTTAGCTCTGTTTTGATCTCCATAAACTCCGGATGGAAATATGTGGCTGTTTGGCTGCTAAATGCTCCACTATGTTCACTTTGTCTGCCTGCCATTTGGTGCTGGGCAGGCGGAGCTTTTTTGTTGAAAACAGCTGCCTGTTGCATCTGGAAACGATGCAGTGAGAGTAAACCAGAACAATAAAGTTGCAGGCTTTAAAACCAAAACAATGAGCTAAAAGACGCTAAAATGCTCCTTAAAGCTGGGGGTAACTGGGTTGGGTTCATTCGACCCATTGTTAATATACATAAATGATTAGAGCAGCTTTAAAATAGTTTTAAAAAAAACAAGTTCGGGTTTACAAAGTAACAAAAAAAAAGACATCTTCAATCAAGCTATATTACCCAATAATGCACACAATATTAAAAAGGGGCGAGGAAGAAATCCAGCACCATCTTTGATTTTTAAAGGTGCCCTGTGGAGTTTTCTTGTAAACAAACAAAGTTTCTGTCTGCATTCAGTGTTACTCACCAAAACGCATTGTGTGCACCCCTGAGGTCTGACAAACGTGTTGCATTTCATTCCAATAAAACATTTCCAAAGCCAATTTTTTTGGAAAAGTTTGGAACCTGCATTGTTTACGTCCACGTCTACTTTCTAACAGTCTACTACCTGCCTTTGTTGGTGCACTGCTTCTGTTTCTTGGCACATTACCGCCACCTATAGATCAGTGGAACACTGTCAAACCATTGGCAGGAATGTGTATAAATGTGTAATCAACCGCGTCCTTATGCACACGATAGCAAAGAAAACAGGGACATGCTTATAGAATCATTGCTCCACAGCGCCACTAGTGGTCAGAAACTCCACAGGGTACATTTAATTAAATGTCTGACTGCTGTCAGAAGAAAAAATGTGTAAACTCGAAATCTGTACGGGTATAAAAGAAACCTGCAGCCTGAAGAGGCATATTCCAGCCTTTAGAGACTGCAAGGAAGTTTCAGTACCAGCGAGTGAGTTTGTATTTTCATTCTCCCGTAACAAAATTAAATTGAGCCTGAGTGACTAGATTAGAGCTAGGCAACATCTAAATTTACTTCTGTATATTCCCCACAGAAATTCACACACACAGAGACCATAATTGATGCTTGGTGGTTTAATGAGATTTAGAGGTCCCCAGAAATACCTTGCTACACAGAACTCTGTTATACAAGCTCTAAGGTTTAATTCATTGGGGTTGTTGGCTTTTTACAGCTGCAGTAAAACCATGGAGGTGAGTCTTTCTTACACCAGAATAATGGAGATGCTGTGAGTTTCTGTAGTGGTGGTGAGGGACTTGTATGTGCACGCATGTGGACATGGGTTCTTGTATAGCATCAACTAATGTAGCCACAACAGGAAATTGTTCTGCTGTTACGAAAGCTTTTATTGCATCAGTAGATCATTTCAGTCATTAGGCTAAATTTCTCCACAGCATTGATTGAATCCCAGCACGCTTGAACGCATCATAAACGCCAGAAGCTGCACAGCAACACCAGACTAAGAAATGAGACGGTGGTGATGCAGTCGTCATCCAGCCAGGCACATGTTGGCTCTTCATGTCTATTTGCCACAGAGGCAGACTTTACATTCCCCCCACTGCAGACGACTCACCATGTGTCTCCTCCCCCAAACAGAGGAACCTCATGCTCCCACATCCATCAAGCACATTACACAACTAATGCAGTTAGCCCACTGAATTTGTAGCTTCAAGTTTTTTGTCTGGGCGTACGTGATGCCGTGCCAGAGTGATAGCGGTTGCCAAGAGGATGCTTGCCTTTTGATTGGCCTCCATACGAGATCAATTCGTTTACCTGCAGCCCTTGAAGTGAGGCGGCTGAGGAGAGGAACAGAAGGAGGGAGATGGAGGTGGAAGGAAAAGAAAGTGATAGTGATTAAAAATAGTAAAGACTGAAAAAAGAAGGTGAGAGGGAGGACAAGAAAGAGGGAGTAGTAGTAGATATTTATACTATAAATAGTAATAGATGGCAATAGAAGAGAGGAAGGAAGAGCATGGAAAAAAGTTAAAAGCGTTGGAGGAAGAGAGGAGGCAAATGGGGAAGGAGTGGGCTGATGGAAAAGAATCAAAAGCAGAGTAAAATAGACTACCTTATTTTGAAGTGCACTTTATTTGGCTCTGTATTTGGCGTAGGCCTTAATCTCCCACTTTTATCGAGGATAGTAGAACTGTCTCTATGTTTAGGGATGTCCGTCTGTCAGTCCCCCACTTTGGTCCAGAAATATCTCAACTTTTCCTGTAGCGCCACCAACAGGTCAAGGTTTTCACTTATCCACTGACATATCTCAACACCATGGTGCCACCACCACCACCACCACCATGGATTATCATGCAGTTTGGTTCAGTCATTCATTTGCCCCTCAGGATGAATTGGAATAACTTTGTGATCCCTTAACTTTTCATCTAGTTCCATCCTCAGGTCAAAATTTAATTAATTAATTTTTCAGCAAAAAAAAATTCTGATAAACCAACTGTACGCTACCTGCCCTGCACCAAATGGCAGATAGACAAAGTTAACAACTACAGTAGCTGGAGAAGAAATGTCAACGTCAACTGTAGCAGCTGAAGAGCCAAATATATTCCGCAGGAGTTGGTGGAGACCAAAACAGAGCTAAAACGAGAGTAAATATCGGACTTACTTTTGTTAGATGGACAGAAACACGACCCCAAATGAACGCTAATGTTGCTCCATGTCTGCTGGATGTGTAAAACTGTTTGCAAACACCCTCACCATGACAACTTCATAAAGTGATAACATGTTAGATGTTTAGAGCTTCTTCCTCTGCTTCCAACTGGCCCAAAAAACTATTACTATTAAATTATTGCAGAATAAAAATTTGTATAGATTCATATTTTACATGATTTTTAGGCTTCTTTTACTATAGATTGTTGTTTCTGTCATTGGTGCATTGCTGTGATCTGTGTCTTTACTGAACAGTTGCAAACAAAAGTTGAAAGTACTGAAAAGAACAAAGATACAAAGAGGCCTCTTTACTGCATCCTCTTCCTTCATCTTCTCACCTCGGTTTTTTTTATTGTAGCCACTTTGTGTACACCTCCCCTGCCCTCCCCCTCCCTACTGTCACCATGAAGGGAAGCCATTGTGGCTCCAGAGCTTCAGACGAGCCGTGGAGATGCATCGAGTTTCCCTGGCACACCATCATATCTGATCTAGATCCAGCTCTCTGCCCGAGGCTCTCTGGATGAATCTGCCAAACCCACAGCTGTTCCCCTCCATCACTCCCTCAGTCACCCCACTATCCCTTTCTGCCCCCTCTCCTCCCCTCCTCCTCTGCCTGCTAAGTAAGCAAATTAAAAGTATTGATTGCCATTTTGTTAACCTAAAGCTTTTTTTTTTTTCCCACCCCATCTCTCTCGTCACCTTTTTTAGAGGCAGGCGCACGAGGGAGTCTCATCTTTCCTCTCTGAAATGATTCTCCGGCTGAATTAAGAATCCACCAACCTCCTTCTCTCTTTCTGCCAAGTCTCCTCTCTCTCGCCATCTATCACACTCCCTCTCACTCTCTCTCTCTCTGTCGTCTCTTCACAGCCACAACACCAAGACAACATCGTGGCTGGACCCGAGGCTAGCCAAGAAGGCAAAGCCGCCCGAGGAATGCAAAGAGGATGGTGAGTACTGCGTCTCTTATCTTCTATTTTTCCTTTCCTTCTGATTTTTTTGCTCTTCATGTTCATTCATTTTAATTACACAACTTCCCCACAGAATTCATTTTGCAAGATTTAAACCTCGCCTGTTGATCTGACAAGATTCACAGTGAGATGATTTCATTCGAGACTTCAGTTCATTGAAGGAGCATTCGTTGATTTTTGTGTGCCGGCGTAGGATTTTTATTTTTTAGGAGTTATGTGGGGACAATGTTAGTGTGTGTGTGTGTGTGTGTGTGTCAACCCCGGTGGCTGTGGATAGGAAGCCCCGTGATATGTGTGTTTAAAGCCCAGGTCCAGAGAGACTGGAGGTTACAAAGACTTCTTTATTCTCAACTGAGAGAGATGTGGAGTGTCCTTCACCCGCCCACACACACGACAAACACCAAAAAGAAAGGAGAAGGATGAATGTCAATGCAGCGAACGTTTATAGACGAGCGTACATATATACGAGTGTGTCATCTATCTTATTCGCCCTCACCTTCCTTCCCTACTTCCCCATTCGTCTTTTCTTTATGTGTGCGACCGAGAGGAGATTTATTGCCTGAGTTATAGGCAGGGAGGTTGTGGAGCTGAGTAGAAGGACTGGATTTGGAGATGGACAGAGACAACGAATGAGAAATGACAGTCGCTTTTTTGAGTGTGTGTCCGTGTGAGTGTTTTGGTATATGTTCATGGCGGGAGGGTGGGGGTGTTTGTGTGCATATTCCTGGTAAACGCGTAACCACAAGGATTGAGTTTCTCTAAAAATACATCTGGCACTCAGACACGCACACATGCAGACAGAGAGACAGACAAGCAAGTGTCCTCCTGGGTCAAACAGTGTTTTCAAATGACTCTTCTTTTCCTTTGACCTGCCTTGTGTGCCCGTTGTGTGGAACCTTAGGACAGTGTGGTGAGTAGGGCTGCAACAAAGTATTGTTTTTATTATCAATTCATCTGTCAGCTACTTTTTTGATGTACATTTTAGTCTATAAAATGTGACAAAATGGTGAAAAAGACCCAAAGGTGATGCCATCAAACTGCATATTTAGTTTAACCAACAGTCCAAAACCCAAAAAGATTCGATTTCCAATGATATAAAACAAAGTCAGTCCACCACTTTGGTCCAGACTGAAATATCTCAACAACTATTGGATGGATCGCCACAAAATTTGGTACAGATATTCATGTTCCCCTCAGGATGAATTGTAAAGAGTTTGGTTGCTGGTATCACCTGATTCCTCATCTGCTGTAGCACCCCCATCAGGTTTTGTCCAGTACTTCAGTTTGTGACCAAATACCTGCAAAACTAATCACATTCCAGCCTCAGCTCTTTGTGTTTAGTGCTAATTAGCAAATGTTAGCATGCTAACACGCCAAACTAAGATGGTCAACATGGTAAACCCTGTACCTGCTGAACATCAGCATGTTAGCATTGTCATCGTGTTAGCATGCTGACACTAGCATTTAGCTCAAATTACCACTGTACTTTGTGCAAGTACAGCCTCACAGAGCTGCTAACATGACTGCACAGTATACTCTTAGCCTTGTTGTCAGTTAGTTTTATGTAAATCAACTAGTCAATTAACTGACTAATCATTGAGTAGCCTACCAGAAAGTTTTAACAGAAAAGAATGTCAAAGTCTAAAATACATTACTTTAGAAGACAGCTTAATATATCAATTGCTAGAATTCTTGTTCACGTTTGCTACCTTGAGCAGGATGAAACAAATGTTTTATCCTGATGTTTTATCTCCTGAGGTATTTGCAGATACTATTTGACTGCAGCAAGATAGAGTGAGAGAATGAGAAATGGAACCTGGTCTGGAAACATTTACACTGTATGTGGTGGCATTAAACATGGGGACTGCTTCCTGTTGACACATTGCCCGTTTTATCCTTCCAAAAGAATTACCTTCCCGATGTTGCGTTTTCTTCAAAAGACCTCCTGTGTAGTCACTGAATCTCCCCTTTCCCTCTCAATCTTTAGCCATTAAAGGGAGAAAGATGTCCAAGATGATGAAATGACAGAAAACAAAGACAGAGACGCCTGTGAGGAATTAGTCAAAATGTGATTGCGCTTTTATCTCCAGCACTTCCAATCCCATTTATCCACCAAGGACGCTACTCAAGAGGAGATGTGCTGATATTTGCAAGGATTGCTATTGATCTGGTTGGGCAACTAATCCAGTTAGTCCCAGCTGAAGGGAATATAGTGCTTAATGGTGGCTGCAGGTCTGTAAGTGAGAAGACATACATTACAACTGTTGGGCCAATAGATAGCTGTAATTTGGGTGTCGCGACTTATTGGCCCACGTTGGACCAAGTCCATCACATTCTGGGTCATTTGGTGTTGACAGTCTGGAAATAAAATCATTCAGGATGATTAATAATTGGTTTGCTCGGTTTTTTCTTAATTTTTAGTGCAAATTGCTCCAAAAATAGACACAACATGGCTCTAGGGATGGCAATGTTGTTCGGTGTCTGTTGGTCCACCATTTTGATCCATACTGACATATCTCATCATGTTTGGTACACACATTCATGTTCCCAACAAGATTGTAATTACTTGGTGATCCATTAAAGTACCAGTGTGTAGGATTTAGTGGTGAGGTTGCAGATTGCAACCAACTGAATACCCCTCTCCTCATCCCTCCCTTTCCAAGCATGTAGGAGAACCTACGGTGACTGCCACTTCAACCTAAAAACGCGATAGGCCCCCTCTAGAGCCAGTCTTTGGTTTGTCCGTTCGGAGCTACTGTAGAAACATGGCGGTGCAACATGGTGGGCTCTGTGGAATAGAACCCGCTCCCTATGTAGATATGAAGGACTCATTCTAAGCAAACCAAAACACCATCATCAGGTTAAAAGTTAATTTGTCCAGTACTTTTGGTTTTGACGAAATACCTGCAAACCCAATGACATTTCCATCAACCTCAGATGTAGTTTGCGTTTAGTGCTAATTAGCAAATGTCAGCATGCTGGCATACTAAACTAAGATGGAGAACATGGTAAACATTATACCTGCTGTGTTGTTGTAAATGTTGGCATTTAACTGAAAGCACCACTGTGTCTAAGCTGCTAGTGTGGCTGTAGACACGTTTTTTTGAGGGATGTCTGTTTCTGATTTGCAAGATTTCTTGTTCTCACAGAAATTTAGGGGTTTGTTAATGACAAAACTAGTCTACCTGTCGTTCAGTGTATTTACTCAGTTGTTCAGTATGTGCTTCTTTTTGACTGCCAGGACTAAAAGTTTTGTGTATCTCGGGGGAAATTGTAAACACAAGTGGGCTGTCTAGTCTTTATAAGTTTCTTAGTGTGTTCCCAGTTTAAGGGGTTTGTGTAAGCAGCCATATGAGAGGTGTGTTGTTCACTCCAAACATCCCCAGCCTGGTGGTGCCACCCCTGGGAGCTGAGCTCAGTTGGGGGGAGAAAAGCTGCCTCTGTAAATTTGGTATTGATTGGTGGAAAAGGTAGACGTGTGTGTCCGTGTTTGGACCTGAGCCATGCTCTGATAAACGCTAACAGGATCGCAGGGTGGAGTCTGTGAGCTGTGACGGGACAACAGACTGAGAGGAGGAGAGCTGGAGTATTAAGTGGGACTTGGAGGGAAAACACACGGACGCACAGTGTGGAAGAAGTATTTAGGTCCTGTACTTAGATGTAGCAATACCCCAAAATACTCCACTAAAAATAAAAGTCCTGCAATCCAAAATGTGCTTGAAGTACATAAGTATTATCAGCCGAATTTAGTATCAAATTAAAAGAAGTTTAGGTCTTTTTTAGGTCTTAATTTCATAGCTGTGGTCATGATTTCTGTCGATTTATGTTGGCAATAATCCCTAATTGCAAAGGAAAACTGTGTGCGTACAACTGTGGCAGGTTTGGTAGGTGAAAGTTGAACCAGGAAGTTGATCTGTAAACTTTAATGGATGTTTAAAACAGACAAATTGGGTCATAATTTTACTGTTCACTTTGATTTTTCTTCCAAATAGTTTGGCAAACCTGAGGGTTTGTTTAAAAGTTGTATAATCATCAAACTACTGTTTCTTGCTCCCATCGGATGTCTTTTTAGCGATGTCTCTGTGTTACAATATTTCCCTCTGAAATGTAGAGGTAGAAGTATAAAGTAGCGTAAAATGGAAAAAAGTAAAGTACCTCAAAACTGTACTTGAGTGCAGTACTTGAGTAAATGTTTTTCACCGCCGGTAAACACAACTTGTTCTCTCTCATGTTTAAAGTCAGCTGCAACACATACAACCAGATTCTGTCAAAATATGCAGGGAAATGTGTGTTCGGTTTAGCGCGCTCATTCCTGCGTGTTCAAAGGAGCGTCAACTCCAGCGAAGACAGAGCGGCTGACATCACAGACGCCTTGTAGTTACATAACTCACTCTATATTTCTCTCTCTCTCCTTCTGCCTCCATCTTTCTCACCTCCTCTCTCTACCTCCATATCCATCTTTGCCCCCCCCCCTCCCTCCCTCCTGTCCTCCTGTCTTTTCTTTTTGTTTTGGTAGACGAAAAAGAACTAGGACAGGCTCTTTACAGAACCTCGCCGTTTGCTTTTATTCCCCCCACACTCACCCTCTTAAAGTTAGTTGTTTTTTTTCCTGTCCTGCCAAATATTTGTTGGCCATGAAAAAAGAAAACCGAGCGGGCCCTCTGTTGTCTCACTTGATTCTTTACTTATTCAGCCTGTTTTTCACCTCAGGTATGCCAAAGCAGGTAGCGAGAATCCCCCTGATGAGTGAATTAAAATCAGACAAAGCTGTAAGATGTTTTTCGTCACTCTTTCAGCATGTTTCATCAGACGACAGCGTGTCCTATCTGGAAAAAGCTAAGCACATGCAACACCGGATGTACAGTATATGAATAAACGCAGACACAGAGAGGGATTATAACTTTGATGATGCTCAGGTTTGAAGGATTTTAATCGTATTAGAGTGCCTCTTTGTCTTTCATCTCCGTGTATCCCAGCAGACGGCACTCGTGTGAAAACAGGGAGCACCAAACCTAGACATGTAATTACATTCTGGTCATGTGAGGAGCTTCACGGGCAAAGAGACAAAGTTATTATCGTCTCTCGCTGGCTTCACGACCTTCTTGTCCTCTCTCCAGGGGAAATAGCAGGGCTTGTGTTTTACTTGTTTTCCTTTTCTCACATCTGCTGTTAAAAAAAGCCATCCTGTGTGTGTGTGTGTGTGTGTGTGTGTGTGTGTATGTGTTTTGGTTCTTCTGATACTTCATCACTTATGTCCAGATGGATACCACAAAGCAAAGCTCCTCCAGCCTGGGAAATGTCATCTCTCCTGTCCACTCTGTTGTCCTTTTAGTCGACTCAGTGGGACCTCAGAGATAGATTTTGTGATTTTTGTGGGATGCAGGAAGTTTTTTAGGGGACACTGAATGTGAGACACTCTTTCCACAGTGTGTGTGTGTGTGCAGTCCTACAGGTGAGTTATTATAGATGGAGAGACACAGCGCCCTCCTTCACCTTGAGACTCCTGCAGCAGTCGCGAGCGGAGTAGCGGGGAGGGGCAGGCGAAGCTTTCTGCAAAATGATTGATGGGTGTATTTTGAGAACATCCCCAGCAGTGCATGCCTGAGGCCTGGAGATTGGAAGGAGGATTCAAAAGACTGTGTGGCAGGTGTGTGTGTGACGTGTGCATGCTGAATTAGCTGTCAGTGTGCGTGTGCGTATCAGCTGCAATGTATTTTTTCACTGCATCCAAGCCTACTGATATACTAAATAAAGCTGGGCAATAGACCAATAAAACACATGCATATGCACTGGTTGACATGTTCCTGCATTACCATTAACATGGGCACTGTAGCTAATTTTGAGTCGATCCCACATACACGTCCTGCTCCCAGAAATATTCATTAGAGCACCAAATGTGTACTGTATTAATCCACAGCTAAAAATAGTCCCTAACAAGTCCCTTACTCTTGTTTGAGCAATGTTTGCTGCAAACCGCAGTGACCAGGTGTTATAGGAAATTACTCAGCCTTTTTTAAATGAAACTATATTATATATATTTCTGAACTGTATTAAAGATTTGCTACTTCAGTAGGAATGAATGTGCTTGGAGCTGAGTCAGAAAGTGTTGAGAGACGGACTAATGCATTGTTGGTTTTGTTTTTTTCATTTGATTTGTTGACAATTAGAAGAATATAGATCGTCCTGTGCCTTATCTTGTAAGTGATAGACTTTTTTGAGTTTCAGTGTTGTAGCTTCGTAAAGTGAACAGTGAATCATCCTATTTGTTTGAGTTTCATATTACAAATCCAAATCCATTTTTAAAATCTTAGTGATAGTAGTAATAGTGATCCCTATATTATATTATATAGATCCAAGTATTTGTTTTAAAATACAACAATTTTTGGAGTTTTTTCAATGTTGCCCAGTGCTTATTCCCATCTAACCTATTTCTCAATTGAAGTTCCAGAAAATGTATCACAATATATATTAAAAGATGCTCATTGTAATGGAATTATTCAAATATGTCCAACAAGCAGTCCAAAACCCAAAAATGTTCATTTTACTGTCATAAAAAAAAGGCGAGCTGCAAATATTTGCATCTGAGAAGCTGAGACCTTGAATTTTCAGGTTAAATGTGCTTGCAAAATAACTTTAAAATGACTTTAAAAAATTACGTGTTTATCAAAATTGTTGCTGATTAGTTTTCTGTCGTTTGACTAATTAAATAATCAACTACTTGTTTCAACTCTAATATAATTATCGTACATAAACCGTGTCACCGTATTTTCCAAGACAATTTGACATTAAGCAATTCAAAGCAAAACAGAATCATGTAATTGCTTTTTACACAGCTGGTCCAATATGTCAGTCTTTTTTTACATTTTTATTTGTCTGTTTGGACTCTAATTGAGTTAGAAATTTGTTGACTAAATAACCTGAATACATAATTTTATCCAATCAACAGCATCCAGGAGGGTGTTATAAAACAAGCTACTTAACATAATCATCCTATTTAACACCAAACAAAAGGGTCTCACAAAGCAGCACTTTCTCTGCTCCACTCCTGACCCCACAGGGACGAGGAGAGAGTTTAGCAGAGTAATACTGCAGATGGAAAGTAGAAGAGAAGTATGTGTGTTTTTATGTGCAGCTGTAAGTGTTTTTTTTTCACATAGAACTAGCCAAATAAACCAGAACTTTGGAGGCAAAAAGAGGAGAGAATAAGTGCCAGGTCGCAGTTCAGTACCTCTCCCTCTGTCCCTGGAATGTCCTGATAAGCTACAAGCTTGTGAGTTCAGTTTTTTTTCTCTGTTTTATTCTGGCGCTTAACTATTGTCTGCTCGCTTTGAGACAGAGACCAGTGGGACTTTGCAGTAGAGGGAATGTAAGGACATGCATTTCTCCACAGCACAGGTGCATTTAACAGGAAAACAAGTTGTGGGAAAACAGGAGCTCATTGAAATGGAGCATGATACACCAGAGGAGAACGCCGTTGCCAGCAAGTGACGCAATTAACTGATTTGTTGCGAAAGCCGCGGCTCTTGCAGTGACTTTTTCTGTCACAGTGAAGATGTATCGGTTTGTTAATCATCTTCTAAAAGACTTGAATCAAGAATGTTTTCCTAATGGAAAAAAAAAATACACTCGTGGTTGATATCAGTTTGTCCGTGATGTGAAAATGTGACAGTAAATCTCAGTGCATCAATCTATGTCGAACCAGCCTGAGCAGCTTTATCACACTCTAAACAGACATTCAGCCATGTGACACGCTGACAGCCATTAGTATGACGGAGCTCTTGCACTTGTCCTCAGGGATCCTTCGCATGATGATCATGTTGTTACAGTACAGACACATATGCACATCCTGAGCATTTTTTAGGGTGAGCACAAGTCAAGTCAGAAGTCTTCATAAGTAAACTACAAGTGAATTATATACAGTAGCTTCATTCCGCAGGCCTATTAAATAAATATTTAAGGAATGTGGCCACACAATGTCTGCCTGCCCCTGACTATTTATTATTGTTCCATGAGATCTGAATGTCTTTGTTTTCAAGTCTCAGGTCAAGTCTTTAGAGAGTCTTAAGTAACGGCCCCTGTGTTATTTACCCACGTAAAAGTTGACAATCATGACTAGTGGTCATCAATCCAAAACAGTGGTCCTAGACAGCACTATGGTCGACGCAGCATTGTAAGTATCCGAAGACATGTACATGAAAGTACAATAGTGTCATGTATTTATCACGGATGTACAGACGGGTGACAAATTAAAGGAAAAACCAACATGAAGTGCCACCACGTGCTGTCAGAAGAGCTTCAATACTCCTTGGCATTGATTCTACAAGTCTCTGAACTCTACTGGAGGGATGAACACCATTCTTCCAAAAGATATTCCCTCATTTGGTGTTTTGATGATGGTGGTGGAGAGCGCTGTCTAACACGTCGGTCCAAAATCTCCCATAAGCATTCAATTGGGTCGAGATCTGGTCACTGCGAAGGTCATAGCATGTGATTCACATCATTTTCATACTCATAAAACCATTCAGTGACCCCNCCCTGTGGATGGGGGCATTGTCATCCTGGAAGAAACCACTCCTATCAGGATAGAAATGTTTCATCATAGGATAAAGGTGATCACTCAGAACAACTTTGTATTGATTTGCAGTGACCCTTCCCTCAAAGGAGACAAGTGGACCCAAACCATGCCAGCAAAATGTCCCCCACAGCATAACGGAGCCACTAGAACCCCTCACTGTAGGGGTCAAGGGCTCAGGTTTTTCTTTAATTTGTCAACCGCCTGTATCTCCATGTTGCCATTTTTGAATTAAGTTAGAAAAAAAAACAGTGCCAGCACTACAACCACATCTTGTTTTGTTTTTTCTGCCTTTTCAAATATTAGAGCAGTGCAGACTGATGATGCAAGTTAATGTCTTTTTCTTTTCTAATAACCTTGAAGTGCTACAATTCACCAGACATTCATCGCACACCTGATATGCCTCAAGTTGATATCCTACAGTCTGATGCAGATTGTGACCAAAATTTTGGTGTGACATGCAACAAATACGTAAGATCGCTGTTATCACAGCTCATAGGGGCCTTAAGTCAAGTCTTACTCGACGTTGTTTACGTCCATGTTTACGTGCTAGCAGTCTTCTTCTTCTCTGTCTTTGCTGCTGTGCAGTACTGTGAATCCATTAGCAGCAATGTGTATCGCCTCAACCGCGTTCACATGCATGTGCGTCCTCGTGTGCAGGCGCGAGAACAAACAAAACAGGGACCTGCACTTAAAAACATTTCTCCATTTCTCTAGTGGTCAAAAACTCCACTCCAGGGTACCTTTAAGTCTGAAGTCCTCTTTTTTGGTACTCAAATCAAGTCTTGAGTCTGCAGCTCTGTGGATTACACCATGCTCGTTATTGTGGATCACACCTCCTGATGAGGGGAACAACATCAGTCAGCAGCCCAGTCACACTCACCTCCACACACATGATAATCGAGCCCTGCTGCTCCAGCCTCTATCCCTTAAACAACCTTTTATCCACCACCCCACTCCCCCCTGTAGTGAAACAGAAGAAGCTCATTCGCCCTTCTTGCAGGTGAGATTCTTGTCAGCCAAATCATGTTTACGCATCAACAAGCTCAGCAAGGCTCAGAAAATATTGCATCTGACAGGGCCAGTTAGCTTCCCGCAAAGTACACAGCATCCACTTCTTTACATCTTTGTTGATTGTGCCTTTGATTGTGACAGGCAGGATAGTGATTGTCAGCACACAAATGGGAAAATGTTCCCCTTGTTGAGTGGAGAGGGAGCCAAGTTTATGAATCATAGGTTATACTGGAAATACTGAGGCCGAGTTCTGTTCATCAGCACTGTCAGGTCCTCCGAAAATATCATTTCTGAGTCACAATCAGTAAATTTAGCTCTGTTTGTATGTTCTACTTGGTTCCTGGAAAAAGTAATAATAGTGATAAGAATAAACAGATAGAAGAGAGCATCATCAAGCACTTTGCTGTGTTTACTTTTTAGATTGTAGGAGTTGTTAGATCTATCAGAAGGTTAGCTGAGGTTCCCACCTGTAAAATTTCTGCTGATCTTCACAGTGGACCTGGAACCCTGGATGATCTTTAAATAAATGGCTTCATTTTTCTGCAAACACCACTATTTATCACTTTGAACATGGTGGGAATTGAATTCACAGGTGGTCTGAGTGTATTAATGTTCAGTTGGGCAAGCGGGCAGCAGGTTCTGTCCCTGCTACAGAAACATATAATGCCTGCATTTAATAGCTTAGTTCACCCAGTGAGGTCTGCTGGCTTTGTCTTCACAACAGCTTCATACTAACAAGATCAAACATGGCAAATAATAAGCTTGAGATATTAAACTACATACAAGCCTCATCTTCCAAAAACAATGCTGGTGTAATTTTTCCATTTGGTTCTTTTGATTTTGTTGAATTCACCACCTACAGTACAGCCTCACAGCGTGGCTGCAGACTCTTAGTCTTGTTAAAGAGCAACTCCAGCGATTTTATAAATCAAAGTCTGTTTACAGGTCTTGGGGAGTACTACTGCATATGTGAAAAAAGTTGTATAAAGCCTTTTGTGGCTTCAGAAGGAGCTGTGTGAAGTCTGATACATTTCCTTAAGTGAGTTTGAAGACTACAAGTTTGAAAATGAAAAAGCTCTGGGGGTGTGGAGTTAGACAGAAGTGCTCTCCAGACCTCTGTAGCCCGCTCCTCATCTCTGCTTGAGGCCAGCAGCTCGAGGCTACATTAGCCGCTACGAACATAACACACCCAAATCTCCGACCCAACTGTCGGTTGGTGAAGTTCAATTGTGGGTAATGTAGGCACCAGGTTTTGATCAGGAAGAAGAATGAGTGGAATAAAAAAGACGATGTCTCTGGTTCTGCTGCTAAAACAGTGGAGTACTCTTTTAAGTTATAAAAACTTTTGGAAATCCGACTTTATTTAAGATATTCTACTGAGGTTCAATCAAAGAAGTAATCACTGTGTGCACTGTGCATTTTCCATCAGATCCATAAAAAAGTTTGGCACAGATGTAATCTAAGAATTCTTGGAGATGAAATTGTACATCCTTAAGGTCATTTCATATTATGAGATATCGAAATAATAGTTATTGTACCTTAAAATATATATCTGTGAATTCAATGACATTTCAGAAAGGAAACTAATTAAGGCCACTATTATAACTTTGACACATTTTCTTTATCTGTGGTGGCATTTCAGAGACTTTCCAGCTTCCAGTTTGAGGTTTAGATAATTGAAGTTGCACTGTACTTACACAGAATGGGCTCTGCAGTAGGTGAGTCTGCACCACGGCACACAACAACTGCTAAAGCCTATATGTTGTATATTTCATTGGAGTGTGCTGCCAATTGTGTGATCTCAAATCCGTGTTCCTAAAAATAATACCTTGGCCAGTGGATTTTGTGCCCGTATTGACCAGTGGAAACTTTCATTAATCAGTCGTGGGAAGTTTTTCACAGTAAACTCGCTCGCTCGAATGTGCGCTGCATTCAAAGGTGACATGATAAATGAAGTGCAGCACAGTGCAGTATCCAGTAGGAAAGGACTTTAATTTTTGGTGACTACAAAAGGCTCGAGGCGCTAAAAATGATTTTGGTTCAGCCAGTTTGCTCCTCAAAAGATGGAAGAAAAGAAAGAATGAAAAAAGGAAACAGGACATGGGTTAATCCCTACGGTGTCTGTGGGCTGTGTGGTTTGCCACCCTGTTCCTCAGACCAAATTAGAAAAAGCAGAATAAAAAATGCACAAGCTTGTGAGCATGAAACTTCAAAAAAGGCCTTTTTTCTGTGGAACTTTATGTGAGGACATAAGATGAGAGGATACTTTAGGAAGAAAGAAAGTAGAGATGGAAACAGAAGAAGATGAAGGGGGAATAAGGTGAAGAAGGGAGAGGGAGAGAGATATTATTGAGTGGTACTGGGGGATAGAAAATGTGGGGAAGATGCCAGGATGCCTCCTGCTGGTAGTAAGTGGCCCTCCACCTGTGACTGCAGGATGGATGTTGTGGCATGACTAGAGATCGCAAACATTTTTCCCCTCGCTTTGGGGCTCCATCATAAGAGCTCCTACCTGAAAATTTCACACCAGCTTGACATTTCCTTCCTGGACGCATGCAGCATGGCAGTGATAAGCAGTGCCGGCTTTATATGGAATACACACACACTCTCTCTCTCCTTGTCCTGGGGAGTAAGCACTCCATTGCAGGCTGCTGACAGAGTGGTTGTATACGGCATACACTGGAGCCAAACAAAAGAGAGCGAGCAAAGAGACAATCCTCCTAAGTTCAGCATTTATCAGCACACTGAAAGTAACAGCATTTCTGTTGTGTGTGTGTGTGTGTGTGAGGCGCCGCAGCCATGACACCACATGAACACCTTGAAGCCAGACTGTAACTTCTGCTGAATAGTGACCACTGTGGCCACAAGTAACGATCACAGGATAATGGTAGAGAGGAGTCATAAATAAAGTTCATGATCAGACTCAGGAACATCCAGTACATAGCAATATCTGTTATTTTAACACCAGCTAACATTAGCCATCATAAGGTGGTCATACCAGACCAAGTAAGGCTGTAGCAGCAAAACCCCAGAGTGTATTGAACTAAGCAACACACCGTTTGATTTCTTATTAATTCACCCTGTTATTTGTGAGAGAATGAATGCACTACTTGTTATTTTACAAGTAGCATTGACTCGATTTAAAGTTGCTGCAGAAAATTAAGAGATAATTGAGGTTTACTACAACTTTCACCATTTCTATTGTCAATAATAACACTGTATTCCCCAAGTTAAAGGAATAGTTTGACACATTGATGAGAAGATTGATGCCACTCTCTCTCGTATCTGCCTGTTAAAGCAAGGCTATGTGACTTTTGAAAGAACAACTATCACATTCATTTTCTCACAAATAAAAAGTGGAATTCATAACCAACAAAACGCGCCATTTCTCAGTTCAGTACACTCAGGAGTTTTGCCGCTACTTGGTCTGGAATGTCCAAGTAGTTAATGGAGGGTAACGTTAGCTAATGTTAGCAAGATGTTCCTGTGTAATGGATATTACTGAGTCAGTTCACAGACTTTTAAGATTCTTCTCTACTTGTGCTACTCTTACTCAATGTTTTAGCATGTAGCACGTAAATGTCACCTCAGACATTTACATCAAAAGTTATATATTCATGCTTTATTTAGCCAGAGCCATGAGGCGATTAGCTTTTGGTGCATTCCATGTACGTCGGAACTCGGAGCTGGGAATGACATCACACCCGAAGTTGACCGCGTTCCAGTACAACAAGTCGGAAAATTCGTTTTTTCACGGGGTAGGGGAATTGGGGTTTGCTGTAGGCAGGTTAGCCATTGTTAGCAATACAAGTTGATAACAACGCATTACGCGGTATTTTGCACATACAAACACCGTAGCAACATGTCCACAGATAAAAGTTGGACAGAAATAAGACAGAAGTGCAATAAACAGTATATTACTACAGCTTTCACATATGTTGATACACGGAGCAGCCATCTTGGATTTTGAGGTCGGAGTTGGGGTCGGGTCCCAACCCCAACCTCAGATCGACCTCAGGGGGCGTTCCAGTTGAAATTTCCAGAAATTCTGACTTCCCAGTTCAAATGGAACGCAACATTATCTTAACAGAATGACTGGAAGCAAGGGGAAACACTTATCCAGGCTCTGTCTAAAGTTAAAAAATATGCTTAATAACGCTTTACCAATTAACATGTTTAGAGGTGCTGGAAGGCATATTTTCGAACTTTGCAGAGGGCTACTAGCTGTTTTAGTAGCTAGTCTTATTGCTAAGCTAAGTTAATCACCGCCTGGCTTTAGCTCCATACCAAAACAAACAGACACAGCGGTATCAGTCTTCTCCTGTAACTCGAAAACTGCATTTCTCCAAAATGTTGAACTATTTGGGAACACATTGTTAAAAGGAAGTCCACTTGGGTAAGAAACACAAGCAATCAGGCAAGTGTTTTGGGTGCACTAAGTTTTGGTTTTACCTCCAGAAAAAGTGGTTTATTTATCTAGTTGTCCTGTTCTGTTTCTTTCCCCGTCAAACTTGTTGCAATATTGCTGTGGTCCCAGATTTCAGCATTTGAATAGATGGGTAAAATGTTATCAGAACTGACAGAAATGATAGCAGACTGTAAATAAGACCCAAATTGTAATAAACCAGAAGTGCGGTCGTCCGTCGTCCCTTCTATCTGCTCCAGAAAGCAGCAGAGGCATTTCTGGCTTCCTGCAGCTCCTCTTATGGACGTTTTTAATAGAAAAGCTTTTGATTGGAAGACTGCTGAGCTACACGACAGCCCTTTGATCTCCTGTATGTGTGTGTGCCTATGCAAAATGATGGGAGGGTTAGTGTGTGTAAAGTAAGTAACGTAATGTGTGTGTCTGTGCATTTGTGTGTGTAGCGCCCAGCAAAGGTGAGAACATGAAACACTCTCTTTCATATTTAATGAGTGGAGATGGGGCTAAGGAATGTTGCAGTGTTCGCAGGAGGTATTCCCGTGGGCCGTCAACCTGCTCGCAGCACTCTGTTATATCACTCACAACCGTGTGTGTGTGTGTGTGGTAAGTATTCATTTTAGTGAGTGTGCAGGCAAAAAATAGTGCGTCCTACTGAAAGTTTAATAATTTGTTATGAGGGGATGGGGGCAGGGGTTCAGAGAAGCATATGGCACGTGCACGAGCACTGCACCCGCATTGTTTTTGATATTTCTGCCTTGTGTGGGAGGGATGGGAGTATGCACAGCAATCTGTAAACTAGGCCAAGCAGTAATAATAAATATATTGCAATGACCACACAGTATATCATATCTATGGCTGTCTGCGTGTCTTTTTCACAAGCTGTAGCCGTGCCCTCGACCAGCCGGAGGGTCTTCGGGTGCCCGAGGTGCTTTAGCGCTCCCTCTGGTTGCTTCCCTTTCTGATTAGGAAGCATTTTCTCTGCTGTTATCTCGGCTCTCATCCTGATTAACTTCGCATCGTCACTAATCAAAGCTGGTCTGATTCTAAGCCGAGCTGCACTGGAACACACTGTCCCCGAGCTCCGTGCTAGATTCAGCTTAGATGCTATTTCAGCAGGAGCCTCTTAACACTATGTACCCAACTCGCTTTTGAATGATCATGCTATTATGCTAAAACAATGGAGACTACATTTGGGAATATGCTTTAAATGCTAATTGCTCATATCCTGGAAAGCAAACAGGGGGGGGGGACTCCTTCTAGACTTGTTTTTATGAGCTGTATTCTGTCAGTGAGCTGTGGGTGAAGGAAAGAGGAGAGAGCAACTTTGAAAATCCTGTCCAGCATGACTGATGACTGTCAGGGGTTTGAGGAAGATCAGCTTTGATCACTCTGAACAAAGGCAGCATGTCGTGCAGTACGATCCACATGCAGAAAGAGGCTGAGACAGCAGAAACATCTATGACTCTGCATTCATACACTACTTTTGAAAAGTTAGACGCCGCTTTGGAAGTACTTATTACTTATTTACTTTTTATAGACAGCAATATCGGTTGGTCCCCCACTTTGGTCCAGACTGAAATATCTCAACAACTATTGAATGGATTGCCGTGAAATTTTGTACAGACATTCATGGTTCCCAGAGGATGAATCTTAAAGACTTTGGTGATCCCCTGACTTTTCCTCTATCGCCTCGAACAAGTTGACACTTGTGGTTCAGAGTGAAATGCCTCAACAGCTATTGTATGGATTGCCATGACAGTTGCTACAGATATTCAAGGTCCCCAGAGGATAAATTGTGATAACTTTGGTGATCATCTGGCTTTTTATCTAGCGCCACCATCAGGCTAAAATTTCACTTTGATTTGTGACCAAATACCTGCAAAACTAATCACATTCCCATCTGCCTACTTTGTGTTTAGTGCCAATTAGCAACTGTTAGCAGGATAAACTAATGTTTGGTAAACATTACCTGCTAAACATCAGCTTGTTTGCATTGTCTGTGTGAGGCTGCTGATGTTAGCATGTAGCTGAAAACACAGCTGTGCAAAATACAGCCTCACAAAGCCTCTATAGCATGGCTGTAGACTCTTAGTCTTGTTGTTACTTAAAGTGTTTTTTATTCAAACCGAAATGCTGTAACTTTGGGGGACACATTAAGAAGCATTAATCCTCTAGAAGGGAACCAAACCTGAACTGAATTTTGTGAAAGATTCTTGTGTGGAGGGTTTACAGCATGACTGAGAATAAAATGTCACATTTGGAGGATTTTCCACAACTCTTCTCTGCACCTTTGTGGCAGTTTGACACTTCAGACTTCAGGTATTGATTTGTCTGAAAAGTCCCAAATGATATCACCTCCCAAAAATCACGTATTCAGTAGAAAGATGTATTCATTTATAAAACGCCTCTTCCTTCAAAAGCATGCCAATCTAAGTCATGATTTCTCCATTTATTATTTACAAATGTTTTGCTCAACTTGCCTCACAGGTAGTGGTGACAGCATATCTTACGGATTGTGCGTTTTTAAAATGATTGATCCAAAGTGTGAGCACTGACATTCATACTTTGATATGTGTCATTTAAATTCTTCTCACAGCATTTGCGGTGTTTGATCTGCCTGTCATTTGTCAGTAATTGACTGTCTTGTACTATTTGTCGGTAGCTGCATTCAGTCTTTAGCTTGTAACATTTGGAGTCAAACTGTTTAATACCAATAGAAATACGTACCAGTTGATACTGCAAAGGTTCAACCCCCTCAGGGTTTGTGCTTGTTCTAGTTCAAGCTATTAATCTATGCAAAGTTCTCACATCAAAACACAATATTTACAGCATGGAAAAGATGCAGGGCATGAATATTTCTCTGATTTAATTCCAGCCACTAGATCTATCAATATTTGGTGTTATTTTGCAACTTCTTTCTTGGAGAGGGATGCATTTGATGTGCAGCTTTAAAGAGCCAGTAGCCTCTTTAAATCAATCACTGTGACAAGTTGCAGAGAAAACACACAGTTATGTTTTTATCTCATGTCTTGTCGCCATCCAATTTTTATAAAGGATGAGATTTCAGAATATTCACGAGCCTGAGCATACGGCCCGCTCAGAGAGAAAACAGCAATCCCTCCAGTTAACATGTTAATGCACCATCAAATTCCTGGTAATTACCGCCAGTAAGAATGATGCTGTAAGCTAATTCTGCCACAAAGATGTTTCGTGCAACATCAATAAGCTGTTGCACGTTAACTGAATAAACAAGCCGTTCATTAGTGTTGTCTCATGGAAGAAGCTGAAGTTAAACATTTTAATGATATTAATGTAGAATTAAGGTTCACCCCGAGAAATCAGTTACAAAACGTATTTATTACAAATCGTAAGGTGTCAGATTGGAAAGCTCATTTCAGAACAGTAATCCAACTAATTAGTGTAATCTGTGAGATTTTGGATGTAACTGACAGCAACTATGGGCCCAAAATAGCATCGCAACCAATAAATAATGTGGAAAATGTGCAACAGCTTTCAAACTTTATCCAGCTTTTATTCAAGTCAAACCATGCCATTAAACTCTCTGATAATGGCGCACCTTGAATATCATTACAGCAGCATCCTAACCAATAAATAACACTAAATAATTTCAGTAGTGACCGTGAATTCTTTCTATGAGTGCAGTTGTTTATTATCGTGTCATGTGTACAACTATGGGCTCACAAGACAAAACATATGCTGTGTAATACTTGAGAAACCAGCATCATTACCGGCAGTAAAATGATCCTGTAAGCTAATTCTGCCACAAAGATGTTTTCATGCAAGATCAATATGCTGTTGCAAGTTCATTGAATAAACAAGCCCTTCATTATTGTTGTCTCTGTGTGTGTTTTTTTTTACAGAGCTTCCGTACGGCTGGGAGAAAATCGATGACCCCATTTACGGCAGCTACTATGTCGAGTAAGTCGGGTACATCTTTAATATGTAATGGCTTGCTTTTGATTTTCAGTGCAGCCCTGGTGGTGCTGTATTAATCATATTTATTAGCAGCAGACTGGCGCTGCAGCCAGGAAGCAGTTGCTCCCTTTTGTCTGCCTGCTCACGGCTCACTGTTTGTTTGCAGGGGGAAGTTTATTTGTCTGTGTGTGCTTATCCATATTTCTGTGTTATCCTTCTGTCTGAAACGCTCATGCTGCATCTGCATCTGTAGATTAGCTCATGAGCAGAGATCAATGTCTCTTTTTAAACATTACGCCTTTTCATCCATATCCTCCTATGTGTGTCCACGTAGCAACTGCTGCAGTAGCCTGTCCTCTCTATTGAACTGCATGTCCCCTCCCTGCTCAGAGGTGTCATTTCTTTGGCTGGATGCTCTCTACTTCGGGGCGTAGGGACGGGGCTCTATTTTTAGACAGGCAGGGGGAGTCATTTGACTTGTCTTTGCTTAAGAAAACCTCCAGAATGACACTTGACTACTCACTCCCTTACATGCTCCTCTCCCCTCTCGAGATGCTCTTACTGTCTTGCTTTGTCGTCAAGTAAATATCATGAAAGAAGTTGCCAGACCTTGAAATTATGTAACTATGTAAAAATATAGTCAAGCTGTTTTGTAATTAGCACCATGATACTGGGGTGTTCATTAAAAGATAAGGAGAGGAGAGAAAGATGGTGTGTGTTTATGTGAGAGCACAATGCAGCCTGAAAGAGTGAGGGAAGTATCTAATGATGACTAATTATTTCACACTGGTAAATTACAGTATTTGTAGTCATTGACTATCTTCCCCCTTGCAAACTAAATTAAGACTGACGTGGGACGTTAAAGGAAATCGCTGTTTCGTATGTAGGTTTCCTCACAGTCACCGATTCACATAATTCTGCTTATAAGACGGGGCTGAATGTCGGAAGAAAAGCCCAGAATCAGTCGTTTGTTCTACTCTACTCAGCAAAGCCATTCTGCGGCTCTGTTACATAATCTGGGGGACTGGCCATTTAATTAATCATCATAGCAATAGCTGCTGTAGTGCCAGGGATTTTAGATGTGATCTTTGCCGAGAGGGGGGCTAAGTTAAGTGCAGCAGGATAGTGTGAAATCTGAAATCTCTTCTGTTTTCTTTTTTTTTTATCATCATAGCCATATAAATAGAAGGACCCAATTTGAGAACCCAGTCCTGGAGGCTAAAAGGAGACTCCAGCAGCAGCAGCAGATGCAAAGCCAGGGTCTGTCCTCACTGCCCCTTCCCACCATCTACAGAGGTAAGACCACCGCGCTGATGTCTTGGCTTTTGAAGGACAAAATCAATTAATTTCCCATTATTAGAGAATTTAGTCGAACTCATTATCTGTCTGTGTGTTTGTAGAGAATACATCTAAGTCAATGTCAAGTGCTATAGCTTTGTCAGTATGAAATCAATCATACAGTTTTATTGTGTTGTTAACCTTTTCAAAACTGATTTTGTAACTTATACATTTATCAGCTTCAGAAAGTCTCTTATTAGCTTCAAATTTTGATGTATTGCAACTTTTCTATTTTATTAGAACCAGGGCTATTTGAAAATGAAGAAACCTTTGTTGTATACTGTTGCAGTCAAAACGTTTATTCGTTTATTCATGTAGAAAGATCCAGTTACAAAACTTATTTTTCACAAATTGGAAGGTGTCAAATTGGAAAACTTATTTTGGAAAAGTAATCCAACTAATCAGTGAAATCTGTGAGGTTTTTGGTGTAACTGACAGCAACTATGGGCCTGAAATAGCATCATAACTAATAAATAATGTAGAAAACTGTGCAACAGGTTTGCTTTTACTCAAGTCAAACCTTGTCACTAACCTCTCTGACTTTATAGGTCCTTTATATGAAGGAAGTTTTTGTTATTGTGTAATGCATGCAACTATGGACTTTCGAGACGCCAAGTCCAAAAATAAAGAATTAAAGCTCTTCTTGTCTAATAATGTATAATGATTAATATAATAATTGTCTAATAATTCACTAATTACTCACAAAACATGTACTGTATAATACCTGAGAAATCAGAAAGAGTAATCTTGCCTTCTTCTTCAGGCTTGTGAGACAACTTAAACAAATCAAAACTGAGCAACCATTCCAATTTTTAATCATCTGTACAGCAGAATATTTCTTGTAAATTGACACTCTTAAATCAATATAGTATGTACAAAACACTTTCCGCTCTTCCCAAATTTACTTCCTCCAGTTCAGGAGAAACTTGATGCACACATGCTTGCTTGGATCGCCATAGCAACATGGAAAGAGGGATTACAACCAAGCATGATAGCGCATTTTTCTCGCTAGGAACAGGACTATTGCTATGTGGACTGACATTTCAGTCTTAATCTTCAGTCAAACATTCGGAGGTACGACAGCGTTCTGGTGGGACTGATAATAATTCTTGTTGGTCATATAAATAGGATCTACCCAAGTGAACATGTGGGTTTGAATGTGATTCACTGTTTTGTTTAATGACTGATTTGTTGCTACCTGATTCCAGTGCTCACTCTTCACCAGCCGTAGCAGTAGGATGTACTGCTAGAAAAAACTGTCTGGACTGGTGAAGTGGAGGTTTGTTTCCATAGTAACGTAGTAGTCCACCGCTCTCGCAGCCGAGAGCCTGTCTCCGTGGTTACACTCTGTGTACATTCCAGTGAGGCTCTCTCTCCTCCCTCTTCCCACCTCCACCTCCTTCCTCCTCCTCCTCCTCCTTCTCCCTCCAAACTTTGATACCAGTGGAGGATGCCAGCCCCTGTGCCACCCTCCCCAGATCCCCCCTCGCTCAGGTCGGCCCGGTGCCCGAGCGCTGCCACAGCCTCGGCGACCTCTCCCGCTCGCCAACTCTGGGTCGCAGGGCCGCTGCGTATGCTACATCATCCTCCGCCGACGTCTCCCCGCTCCGGCGTGTTCTGACTCGGCGGATGAATATGTGCCCCCACCACCAGCCACAGCAGCAGCAGCAGCCACTTCACACCTCCGCCTGCGCTGTGGTGCTAGAGCAGCCTGTCTGTAGCCCCTTCTCCCTGTGGCACTTTGTCAGTAAGTAGGCCAAGAGAGAAGCAAAGGAAGGCTGACTGTCGTTCTCATGGCCGCCTGCGCTCGTTTGACTTACTGTAAGCATGCTAGCTCGCAAGCAAGCTTTTCCCTTGAAGCAGTTGAAGGATTTGTGTGACGAGCGTGTACCATGACATGTCTTATCGCCTGGCATTAGCAGGCAGAGAGTGTAATCACTCAGTCTATGTCTGGACCAGTGACGGCAAACAAAGTATGTAAACTAGCACACTAGCCACGTCTCCCTCAGAGGTGAAAAGATTGGAGACTTGGTTAAGTGTGACTAAGCTTGTTGGCTGAGATCCTCTCATTTCTACACAAGGCGCCCCTCCTCCAGAAATCTCCCAGTTCTTCCCTAACCCTCTCAAGCATCTTCTCTCGGAACTGATCCCTGATTGACAGCATGTCATTTTGCCGAATTTTGCTGCTTCCTTGGTAGCCTTGGGATGGGACTGAAGACCTGCACCACTGATGCTCTCTGCACCCCTTCTGCCCACCATATCCCAGCATGGGAGGAGAGGAACGGATATAAGTTTAGTATATTTGGGTGTACCAGGAGGGATGTTGCATTTGTACCTTGCACGGGAGCCAAAAACATTCAACCACACCTGCATCTTTCAGCACCACAGACCCACCTCTGTCCAAGTTCACTGTTTTGCAGTTAAGATCAAACCCTGCCAGTTTTCCTGTGGCTACACCCATATCTTTCTGGACAAGCTTTTTACCCATGCCCCCACCCTGTGAGCACTGCCTTGCACCAGCTTTGAGGTCCTTTCAATCTTAAGCATCCCCAGTATTAGTGTTTGTATTTGGTTCATTTGTTTGTTTATGTGTCCTTTATAGAGAAGCCGCTGTTCACGCGGGACCCCACTCAGCTGAAAGGCAGTTTCTTGTCCACATCACTCCAAAAGAGCAACATGGGCTTTGGCTTCACTATTATCGGAGGCGATGAGCCTGACGAATTCCTCCAGGTCAAGAGCGTTATCCCCGACGGGCCTGCCGCAGCTGATGGAAAGATGGCCACAGGTAAGCCTCAGGCATCGCCGAAACACAACCTGAGACTCAGTCAAATTGAGTCACTTTTACAAACAAAAAGCATTTCTTTACCTTTATTTAACCAGGAACTCTCTTGAGACTTCGGGCAGCGTAAAATACTTAACGCATAGCCACATGAGAACACACACAGTAAATGAACTAGGACCTGAAAGGCACAAAAGAAACTTATTGTCGCTTATTTAAAATGATGGCATTCCTCATGAAACGTGGCTGGCATGCATTTGTACACTTAGATAGTACACATACTTTTATACACATATACAGAATTTCCAGAGAATTACGGAAATTCCTGTAAATGTCCACACAACAATTACACGTGGCTTGTCTTAGAAGTTTGATTCCTGCAGTATCTGGTCCATTTATCAGCGTACATCCAAAGAAATGGGGTTAAGCCCAAGCCCAAGTTTTAACACCCCACATCTGTCCACCTTTTTTAATGCAGTGCAGCTTACACATAGTCATATTCAGACAAACACACCCAAATATGAACACAGTAAATAGTGTACACCGTGATGTATGAAGTGCAGTTCCATAATCAAGCACAATCACAAAAATGCACATGCACATGTGGCGTATGCATACATTGTGTGCATGTGTGTTTGCAGGTACAACTTGCTAAGCTAGCATTGTGTAGGCTCTGTATGTGGCTGTATGTGTGTGAACATACCAACTGCAGAGATTTGTTCTTCCATTAATCATAAGGGGGACTTTATGAGCACCATAACTCCTGGCTGTGGCCACATGGGGGTGGGACTGCAGCACATAATGCTCAGATACACACAAACACACACACATAAAAAGACAGACCAGCTGTGCTAAAGGTCAAGGGAATAGAACTAGCAGGTTTGTCAGTGCTCTCAGCATGCATTGATGTTCCTATGTGTATACGCTTGAGCAAATACGGAGCTTATAGTGGTCATTTATCATACATAAAGTAAGCTGGTCAGGGAGTTTGCTCTGTAGTAAAGCTAGTATCTCTCACTTTTCAGTTGTTCTATTACATTGTAGTTGTGTTAACAGACTTATTTTAGAACATTGGGTCATAAATGTTTTTTATAAATATGTGGGTGCAGCCATCCAAAATAGATCCCTTGATGACTAATAAAGCTTGTCCTGACAATACTGCATATAAAACATTTTGGGTTTTCTCATCCCCTCCTCTCTCTTTCTTTTAGACTTCCCCTCTCTCTTTTCATGTATTCTTTCCCCAGAAATAACAAATCCCTCTCACATCTTCACCGTCCCACCTCCTGTTTCCCTTCCTCTCTCCTCCTCACCACTTCCTCCTCCTCCCTTCAGCTCATCTCCATCTCTATCTCAGCATCCAGCCTCCATCCCCCCACCTTGCCTCCCCAGACTTTGTGTCCTACTTCTGCAGTAACAGAGCTAGCTCGATCGCAGTAACTCGTGGCTCACACGGACGAAAATCAGGCCTGCGGTGGTGTGAAATTCCCAATTCCAGATAGATAATTTGTGCCGCTTTCTCCTCACGAACCTTCCTGGCTGTCTCCACTACGTGATTACACAACCAGGGAATACATGTTCAAGCACTTGTTAGGAAGGTTTTTTAAAATATCTGATTCATGACTACTAGACCACATGCAGTGCGGTTTTGTCCCGGCAAGATATTTTGTGTTTCTTGTAGAATTTATTTTCGTTCGTAGGAGAAATGTGGCATTTATTAGCTGTGATATTTTTGTGTTTTTGTGGAGTACAGAGCTATGAGTTGCGTTAGCTTGAAGTGGAGAGGCTTAGTTTGGATGCCAGAGGCAGCGTTTAATGCAAAATCAAGTGGGTTTGTTGGTACAGTATGTTTCAAACAAGAAAGGATCTTGAAGAAAGGATTATTCCACTGAACTGTGTCCATATACTACTGTGTGTGTTCTATTTGCATAGGATAAGACACTGAGAATATGCACCACATTTGACATTTTTTACTGATTCAGTGTCACAATTTATAATACATTTTATATCAAAAACACCCACAAAAACACACAGTTGAAGTGATCTACAGTAGACATTAAATTATCGGTAGATTCCTGGAGGTTTAGCTTAGCTTTGTACTAAAAGCCGTTAAAAAGTCTCATAACATCGTAGCTAACGTCATAGTTTGATTTTAAGATAGAAGAAGAAATTTTCAGAGTGGCCAAAGTTAAACGTTTTAATTCAGATTTGAAACAATGGCTTCCATTTTTAGGTAGACAAAAGCAGGCTCCTCATTTCTAGCCACCGACAGACAATTTTGCCGGCTAATGTGACCAGCTAGCAGATTTTATCAGCTCTGGCTAGCTAATTAAGCTAACGTTAGTTCCGTGAGTTAGTCGAAAACGCTGTTGTTGCCTGGCTTTTTAGTGTTTCCAGGTCACTTATTATTATTATTATTAAAACGAGAGCTGTGTAAAAAGGTTGTTAATGTAAATGTTCTTAATGTACTTGATGCTACACGATATCGTGCTAAAAGACGGAGGCTAAAGCTGCGTCTCACACGAAAAAGTCAGCATCCTCACGAGTTGATGACCCACGAAGAAGACAAATAAAGAAACAGAATTGTTCTTGTATTGCAATGTAGAGCTAGTTATATGTCTATGTATATGGCTGCTTAGCTAACATACTCGTTGGTATTTTTAAACAGTTTTCACTTTTAACGTTACAATAGAAAAGGCTTTTAGGATGAGAACTAACCTACTGTATGTACTGTACAGATAACAAGTGTAAACATCCCCAAATCCAATAAAGAGCAGGACAGAGCTGCTGATGTTAGATAGCATCTAGGACCGGCTTCCACACAGTGAGGAAATACTACTACAGTGGATATGCTAATTGTGAACAGGGCTTTTTTAATGTAACCTTTAACCCCACATACTAATGTAGTATTCAATGATGCTCATTGCCCTCAGAAATATGGCTCGGTTACTGTTGTAGAAAATAAGCCAGTTAGCTGGACATGCTAATGATCGAAGATTAAACATACTGCACTCCTTATACTTGCTGTTGTGTTTTTGGTTTTGGAAAGGCTAAAATAAGACATCTCCCTCCAAACTATGCCAAATTTCGCTCTAAATACACCCCCATACATGCCGCTTCAGCATGTCAAAGAATCCAAAGCTTGACAGGCCTGCTGGGCTTACTTACGGTTTAGCAAACAGTCAATTACATCATATTCTTTCTATCATTAAAAGTGTTTATAAGTTTAGTCTGCGAAATCTGAAGTCATTGTTGTTATTATTCTAACCTACACCTCTGCTGTCATGCACTTTGGACTACATGTCACCCTATTTAGCATGACAAACACAAAAGACCGCACTCTCTAACAAATGCTTGCACCCCGCTGAGACTCTAAACTGCTCTGTTATCGTGGCCTCGTCTCGGCAGGGCCACAGAGACCTCTCGTTATGTCGACAGACTCTTGAACACACCATTAGCCGGAGATGAATGTGTCATAAGGAATATGCAAGGATGGGACGGTGAAAGATGAAGTAGCAGTGTGGGCCTTGGTCCCAGTGAGTGTGATGTTTACAGTTAAGGTCAGCGTGATTTAGAATATACAAGGGACCTACAGGAGGTGTTATAATGGATTTAGAGAGGGCTGTTTGGCAGCCATTGGTGTGTGTTTCTGTCCTGGTTCTCTCTGTTTACGTGTCCATTTCTCTGCACTTATATGCACACCTGTGTTTGTGACCATATATGTTTATTAGGGTCATTTTACCCAAATTACAAAACTACATATTCTTCTCCTGAGCCCTAGTGACATCTATCGATTCAGAGTTTTAGTTTTTTGCTTTCTTAATCCACCGAACCTCGCTGTTAGGAAATACTTTCAACCAAAGGAAATGGTGAAAAATGTGCAGGACACCTCAAGGGGTCACAATATAAATAAACAAAAACATATTTTTGCTCCATAAAATTGACATTTCTCTTGTCTTTGCTTTTTTTTTCTTGTGAAATGCTGGATAATTTTACCTCTTCAGGCCTCTAAACACAAGAAGGCAAAAGTCCCTCTCTGCTTGAAGTTCTCCCAGACAGACGTAGATAAAAGCAAGCTTCTCATTTCTAGCCGGCGAAATGACAACTGTAGCTAGCTCATCAAGCTAACATTAGCTCCATGAGTTAGTTGAAAATGCTGTTTCTGGCTGACATTTTAGCCTCAGCTGACTTATTTTAAAACAAGAACTCTGTCTTTGCTTTTTTCTATGATACACTGGATAGTGTTTCCTTTTCAGACCTCAAAAATTGATTGAAATTAAACAACATAAGCAGGTAAAAATCCCTCTAGTTGCTTAAGATGCTCACAGTTCTGTGTAACCTTCGGTGAGGAATGCGTGAGTGAAATTTGGATCGTTTTAAAGGGTCACAACCCAAAAAGGTTGGAAAACATTGATCCAGAGTAATCTCTCTTGAAAGAGATGTTGCTGTTGAGTATTTCTGATGTAATTTTGAGCACCACAAATAATATTCAGTTCAATTGTACTGGGGTCGTGGCAGAAGTTGCAGAGGCAGATATCAATAAACCTTGATACATAAAACCAACCAAACTGCTTATAAGAAAGATTTTTTTCTTTTGTCATTCATGTGAACTGACCCTTTAGGTATAAGCATGCATGTGTCTATGTGTTCACAGCTTTCTGTTTCTGTAAAACAAGCTGATGCTCTCCGTCTGGCTGCATTTCCTCCCTGGTCATAAAGAATGAGATCTGTGGGCACCACGAGGGCACTTTGAGGTCACGGCACCGTCATTTATTTTCTGTCAGTGTGCTCGACTATTGATTCTGACACCGGTGCTCAAGGCAAATGTCGTCCACGTTTACCCGGATTAATTAAAAAGTCCCTCACGTCACGTTGCCTCGAGGTGTGAGCTCACTCTGTCAATACACGGCGTTCAAACTTGGAAAGCATTTGCCCGCAACACAGTTTACAATGAGAGAGCACCGGTGATATCTTAACTTCCATTTACCGCGGCTGCCATCACTCAGAGGGGTCGGCAGCTCGGCTCCACTTGAACAGTCAATCCAGGAAATCAATATGAATTGCCATGTTGTTTTAGAGAAAGTGTCATTGACCCGGCCATTAGTGCCATTATAGCCTCCTGCTCACGTTTCTAAGAGAATTGGACAGGATGGAGCTTGTGGTTAGCAAGGTGAGGGCCAATCACTAAAGCACATGCTTTGCTTATTAATCATGAAGGATCTTTGTTTTTCACTTTCTCTCTCTGCGACACACTCTCACCTTCCCCTCTCTCTCTAAAGAGCATGACAATTATGCCTGCAATTAGAAAATAATTGTTTTCATTATCCACCTAGGTAATGCTGTTTGTCAGACTTTGAAATGGAGCGTGCCTTGTGTTCCCACTTGCCCAGCGTTTTAAAGAACCTGCATGGCGCCTGCACAGTGGAGCACAAAACACTATATTTAGTAATCTGGTTGAGACAAAGATAAGCCTGGATGTGGAGCGCTTTTGTGTGGGAACATATAATTGTCAGCTAGGTTTTATCTACAGTGCAGAATAAAGAAAATAAAGCACTTGGCCCCATAAAAGGCAAACATTTTAGCCACTTGTCATCAGCACTATTTCACACTTGAAAGGCAGATAAGACATTATCTGTGGTCATTTTTATCTTTAGAAATGGTTTATGGCTGTAAGGGAAATCCAAGGAGAGGCAGTGCTGATGTACTGTACAACTGATTGAGTACTAGAATAAGTGTTGTAACATCACCTTCGGTTCAGCTGCTGTTCCACTATCATCTGTAACTCAATGCAGTTTCTCATTGAGGGTTGTCTCTCTGAAAAAGCAAATGTGTACCTGGGGTTTACTATGCCTATTTTAATTCTAATACAAAGGAGTACATACTACAGCAGTTGCTATTAAAATTTGAAACATGTGTGTTTTTTAAAAAGGTAAACAACAATTAATTTGTGGGGGTATTAGACAACTGTTTCTCCCTTATCCTCCAACTCTGTCCTCTAATGTCTTTCCAATTTTTTAGCTGTAATCTCCACAGCCAAAAAAATTGTCTTCTCTGTCCTGCCTCCCTTATTCTGCATCTGAGGTCTGTTTCGCCAAATTTGCAACATTCAAGCTGCGATTTGTGACACGATACCATTTCCTTTTCCTGTTGATTTAGACACGTTCCACTAATCAAAACAAATGCCACACTTGCGATCCATGCCTGAGCATGCAAGAGCCCTGTAGGACTCACAAATTTATCTGCAATTTGCAAGCGACAGTTAAACGATCCCCAGTCTCAATTAACTCGAGACGGTCTTAGGTTTGTGGGATATGGTGTTTGTTAAAGGCCAGTAAAAACAGAAATATTAAATAAACAACGATTTTACATCGTTAGCATCCATGTCTAGGGGCATCTTGGTAGCCCAGTGGTTAAAACTCATACCATATAATTGCACTGTCCCCGGTGGGGACCTTGTCTCTCTCCCCTTGTTTCCTGTCTGTCTCTGCTGTCTCATGTCAAAAAAGGTTTAAATACTGAAGAAAAAAATCGCTGTCTAGACAAATGGGATGAATCACACAACATGTTGTTGAGCAAGGTTATGCTGTAGGGGTGGATTTTAAACGGAGTGTTCTACTGTATTAACTCCAGTGTTCCAGCCATTACACCTGACCATTATTTCCATTCTCCTGTCTGCAGGTGATGTCATTGTCTACATCAACGATGTGTGCGTCCTGGGCACCACCCACGCCGACGTGGTCAAACTCTTCCAGTCTGTGCCAATTGGCCAAAGCGTCACCCTCGTCTTGTGTCGTGGCTACCCTCTGCCCTACGACCCAGAGGAAGCTGCCAACACCAACAACAACACCACCACCACCATCATCTCCCCGCTGGGCATCATGGAGCAGCGGCCCATCATGGTGAACGGCAGGACGGGCTACGACAACTACCTGGACTATCTCTCCCGCACGGCGCGCTTTGTCACAGACCCCAGTCAGGACCAGGTCAACGTCCAGCAGCAGCTGCTCACCCCTCACCCGGGTGACACCCACTTGGACGGCTCGCTTCCTCCCACCACCGGCACCACGCCCCCTGACAGCGTCTCTATGGCGTCGTCAGGGGCGACCCAGGGGGAACTGCTCACCCTGACCATGGTGAAGGGCATGGATGGTTTTGGCTTCACTATCGCGGACAGCGCTACGGGCCAGCGAGTCAAACAAGTGCTGGAGCCTCAGGGCTGCCCCGGCCTGTGCGAGGGTGACCTGATTGTGGAGATTAACAAGCAACCCGTGCAGGGATTCACACACACCCAGGTGGTGGAGCTTCTCAAGGAGTGTGGCGTGGGAGTGGAGACCTGCCTGGTGGTTCAGAGAGGTGGAACAGGTAAGACCAGCGGCTGCAGGTAGGAATGGTGTGGAAGATTGTCGGCTCAACACGAGCCTGCTCTATATTTGCCTTTCTAGCTGCATATCTGTCTGCCTATTCATCTACCTCATCTTTTGCCGTTGTAGCCAAGCGTGTCTGTATGTGTGGTCCAGTCCAAAGGCCTCGGAAACCTATTATGCAGTCCTGCAGTGCTCAACAATGGCTGACTGATGCACAGCTCCTCTCAAGTGCCCTTCCTAGTCCTCTTTTCTTTACTCAAGGAGAAAAACAGCTTTCCTTCACTTTACTTAAGTAGATGCCTCTCTGCTCTGCTCACTGAGCCATACCTCCTAATGGTCAACAGATACCAAGTGCATGCTTTTTGCAGTGCAGAGTTATTTTCAAAGCTTCTTCTAGACTTTTGTTATCATGTCAGATTCATATGTATGAGAAATTTTACTTTTGTGAGGCAGGAATAAAAGCCCCCCAAAATTAAAGCGTGTCAAAAGTAGCACAGTTTTGGAAAAAAAACTGGTAGACAGCAAATGGCTCTGAAGTGCTTTCTACCCTGTGTTTTTCAGAATGTGTGGCCCTCTGACAATCATAATTATGCACTGCACTCTGTCGTGAGTCACACACAGGGTTGTGATTTGCAGAATCAACAGGTAGCCGAGTGTTTTCTGCTCTGTGAGCGTGTGTGGTATGTTGGGTGGGGGGTGTTTGTGGAGGTTGTGTTGGTTCCTCAAAAAGGCTGAAACCTTCAGACAGCTCACTCCTAATGGCGATGTCCTTGACATTGAACAAAAAAGAAGAAAGATTCACTGTCATGTCTTCCCTCAATGTGTATACAGCTCAAATGACGGAACATAAGTTGTGTGTAAGCCTGCTGTGATCTGCCTGCAAACTGAGCTCGCCTTCTTATTGAGTTGTGGAGGTAGTGCATCTGCCGGCGATGACTCAGCCAAAGCTCAGATGTTGAAGATTAAAATGTTAGATTTTAATTAAATCTAGAAACAGTGACAGCGGCTCTTCATCAACCAAGCAGATAGGATCTGTTTCTGAAACCTTGCGTTAAATGCTGTTAAATGATTCCCCTCTTTGAGTTTACCTGTCCTTGATTTATCCTGGCATCCTCTAAGTGACGACACATGAACTTTAGCACTCGCACTCATGCGTAGTGCGAGCTGGAAGCCAACTGGTTGGGGAACCAGTTCTGCTTTTGCAGAAAGCGGAACCAATTTGTAGTTCTGTGTTTGCCTCTTTGTGTTGTGTAATGTCACATACCAATCATAATGCCAACTGCCTGCTGCCACAGACACCACTGAGACTCCCCCACAAAGGTCAGCAGCGTCCTCTGAATAGATTTATTGCCATTTATTTCTTTATTAGGCTGCCCATGTCTCTGTCAGTGAGCAGAGAGCCAACAAACAGGAAGAGGAGAAGATATTAGCTTCTAGTGGAAAATGAAGACATTTTCTTATCCAGAAAAGGGAGAAAAATAAATATTTTTTAAGCCAGTACCTCTAAAATGTAATCTGCCAAAATATAAACACACATGCACACATGGGAGGGGTCAAAACTTTTGTGCCACTGTCTTAAAAATCTGTCAACATACTCCCCACACAGTCTCCCATCTGTGTAGGGAGCTAACGGTGAAGCGCTCCCGCCATCTGTCCGGGTTCTTCACTCGCGGCGGAGCTTTAGAAGGTCGAAACAAGCGCTCCCATCTAAAAAGCAGCCTGTTGGCCCGTGGAGAAAATGGCAACCTTATTTACATGCTATATTTCATCTCATTATTCCAAATCTGGATATGGCTCAGTGCCACTACACAACAATACGCCAGGGTGCGGTGTCACATCTGTTTGTGTTGATTTTCTGTGACATGACAAGCTGTGGGTGCTTGAGGTGGGAAAAACCGTCCGTGCCACCCAGTCTGCTCTTACGGTAGCTTGACGGCATGTGGCACACATATGTGTAGAAATGACTAAGGCTAAGAAAGGGTGCCAAAATATCCCGGTTGGGTGGGATTTTAGACATTGTAGATCTCTTGAGAGTATTTTTGGGATGTAACCACGAAAGCACTGTCAGACTTGAAGCTCATTAAGATCAGAGACTTCAGACCCTCTAGGGAGAAAAATGGTCACAATAAAGACTGTAATCTTTATCTGTAAACTCTTTTCTTCGTGATGGAGATAAACAAGGAGAGTGGGTTAAGGAGAAAACCACATATCTAGATTTTTGATGTGGCAAAGCTAATGATCTTTTATTTTTTTTAAAGTCTTGTTATGTTAGCTTTGTTGACTTTTACCTCTTTAGTGGTCTCTCCTCTCCACACACTCTAAAATGGTAATACAGTAAGGGGTTAGGATGCTGTTTTTATGCTAACAGGCAGAAATTCGAGCAGTGGTTCCCAACTTGGGGGTCAGGGAGGAACCCAGTGGGTTATTAGATGATTGCTCGGGTTGAAAAATGTTCATGTTTCAGACTTTTTGCTTCTGTCTTGAGAACAACTTCTAGAAATGAATTAGAGAATATGTGCGTCTGTATTTTATATTACTGCAAATTAAATTGCATGTTTTTTGGTTCCACACTGTTTAGTCAGATAAAACAAGAGATTTTAAGATGTCCCCTCGGGGGATGTGCATTTTTCTTTTCTAATATGTTCTTGGAGGCTTTTTTTTGCCTTTATTAGATAACCCATTGCAGAGAGATGATATGAAGTGAAGGGAGACAGACTGAGAATGACATACAACAAAGGTCTTGTGGTTCATGGTCGGCGCTTTCACTCCCAGGCCACCAAGGCTCCCTGAATGGCATTTTCCAGTTGCCATGTACAGTACAAGTGCCTGAATGGCTTATGTTTGAAGTGAATCTTCAGTGAAAATTGATGTGTTGATCAGTTTCATTTCCTGACATTTGAGCTAGGAGGTCTTTGCGGTGTATTTATTTCACTCAGTTCGGATATGTTGTTTGTATGTTTGTTCCTAGTCATGCAGTGATCATGCCCACATAAACTAAGACAAATGTTGCTTTGTCCTGTTGTTTGCTGGCTGTATGTGAAATATTTCATCAGTGAATCTACCATGAAAATTGATGCGATACAAAGATCTACTCCTGCATCGAATCAGTTTAATTTCATGACGTTTGAACTCAAAGTTTGTTGTGGTGAATATTTGTTTTTCTGCACACCACTTTCAGCAACATAAACAACACCGATTAAAGTGCGAACTGTGTCAGACTCCCAGCACCCACTGTGAGATTTGAGTTGCAGCTGATTCTCTTTTCCCACCCAACCTTCTCAGCTCCAGCTCCAAGCATTCAGCCAAGCTATTACCCATCGTAATAAAACTGTCAGCATGCTGCTGGAATGATGTTCCACCTCTTAACATGCCACAATTTGGCCCGCTCCTTTGGACCACTGGACACTGGCCACACAATCTAATTGAACTGCCTGTTTCTCTTGTTAAGGGCTTGTGTCACCAGCCAGTTTGGTAGAGAGAGAGGCAACCGACTGATATCCGTCACCAAACAACTGTCACGCTCCTGTCTCTGCCAGTTCAGGGGCGAGCAAACAGCTCATCACTTCTACTGAAAACACAATCTGAAGCGGAGGATTGAACAAGCGCCGCGAGCTGACTAAGTTTAAAAGTGTGCAAGTGTGCATATTTCTGCATGGCTAAATTTTTTGGAATGACTGCCCCTTTATCCTGCGGACAGAGCTACCACCTCTGGTCTCAGGGAGAAGACAGCATTTACGCCTCCATATTTCTTAAACCCCCACAACCACAATCCAACGATACTGTTATGGCTATTTTATGGTGCCGTCGCTATGATGACACGCTCCTAATGTCCAGCATCAGAGATCACAAGATTAATCAACAATTACAGATTTCTCTCACTCACACACACTCACACACACCTCCTGTCTTTATCTGTACATATACAAAGACACCAAAAGGAGGTCGAGGTTTGAAAAGTGATTCAAAAGTGACGTAGAAACAGAAAGGAGCAGAGAAATAATGTGAAGGTAGTACTGTACGACCACAGAGTGAGAATTAAAAACAGAGAGCGCCAGCATGCTACAGTCTCTGCTCAGCAAGGCTCGACTTGCTTGGCTTGATGTTGTCATGGACACAGTAACGAGCGTGTGAGTGCAGCAGCGAGTTATTGTTGTAATGCAGAGATTACATGTCGCTTTGTAGCCATAATAAATCATTGCCAGCATCATTTTAAGACATGGGTATAATCATCATTGACAAAAGAGACAATCGTGAGGAAAAGTGGCAGCTTCTGACATCCTTCACGCTGCTTTTTACATTTTTCACTGCGTCAGATTCCCGACAGAGAGCTGGAGATTTGCTCTTTCACTCAACAGTTTCAGTGCAAACAGAGCAAAGACTTTAGAGTTTGTCGTAAAGGAAGATTGTGATCATTGAGTGAAAACATACAGCTCCCGTTCACAATAATGTAGTGTGAATCAATAAGGGATTAATCAACTGATTATTTCAGCACTGTAATAATTACACCTAGCCTGATAATCAGACTGAATTGCTGTTTCGTTTCACTACATTCATTCAGCCTGAAATTGTGTTCATGTTGGCCAATTCCTTGTTGGTAATGGGGGTTATTTTGTTTGTTTTTCCCTAATCAATCAGTAGCAAGTGACTATTTCCTGTTGACCTGGAAGCTGCAGTTGGGAGCAGTTAACGTAACATTTTTTACGCTGATCAGGGATTATGTAGATTCAAGAGTCTTTTTTTCTGTAAGTCGACATCTTGTACAGCTGCATCAATCTCATCCACGCTTATCGCCTTTTTTTTCTCATAACCCCCTATTAAACCATGTGTCCTTTTTACAGTTTGGTTTTTGTGTTTATTAGTGAGCTTTAGATCTGCTGCAGGCTGATCTTCTGACAGAGCCAGGCTAGCTGTTTCCCCCTATTTTCAGTCTTTGTGCTAAGCTAAGCTCACTGGCTGCTGGCTGTAGCGTCGTATTTAGCGTACAGGCCTGAGAGTGGTATCGATCCTCTCATCTAAGTCTCTTCAAGAAAGCGACTAAGCATATTTCCCAAAATGCCAAACTATTCCTTTCAGGGCAACATTTTATCTCTTAAAGTTAAATCCATAAGCTGTGCTCAGATGGCTTTACTGCCCTAATCGTGATTATGTTTTGGGTGTCATTGTAATGATGTGGATCTTTTTTACTCATCAGGTTTTAGTTTTTTATACTTCCCCTGGCTTGTGTCACGACTCCCAAAGAACTCGCCATCAAAAGCGAGACATTAGAACCAAGCTGACCGCCAATTCACCATCCAAAAATTGAGCCATTTATGATCAAGCCATCCAGTCAATTAAGCCCCATCACCTTGAAAAAGCCCACGCTCATAATATAGTTATGATATTTAGCCATCCCTTAAATTTGAGTTTGACTCCTGAGCCATTTTTGCCCAACAAATGAGCACTCTGTCTCTCATCACCAGTAATTATTGTGCCTGTGTGTGTGTGTGTGTGTGTGTGTGTGTGTATGTGTGTGTGCCAGCATATGTGTGTGTATGTGTGTGCATGGCAGACAGCCTCATTAGTGGCTATCTAGACCATTAACAGGCTGTGTCCTCGTTGCCACACCAGCAGAGATGCAGGGCTGTAATTAGCTGTGGAGACTTTCAGCTCGTTCACATGTACGCTCGCCCATTTAGCTTCTCCCTAACTTGCCGCATTCTCCCTCACCGCCGCCCGCCCACACACTCACACAAATGCTGAGCCACATGGTTTGATTCACACAGGTTGTACTCACACCTACACGACAGCCAGGCACACACTTTCCTCGTCTTATTCACACACATCCCAAGGCAGCCTTCTGCACACAAGCCTCCGCACACTTACATAAACTCCCCTTTCTAGTACTGTCCTGGGTAAATTGTACATTATGAATCAGCTGTCTGGTTTGACCTTTCACCTTAGATGGGTCATGCGCACACGGATGACCAGGGGCCGCTCTAAGAACCATGCAGAAGGTCTGAAGGTTTTGCTTTGTAGAGAAAGAAAAGAAGAAGGAGGGTTTGATTCACTGAGCCTCCTCCAGCCTCCCAGGGAATCGGTGTGTAACTAGACAGTGATTCATTGGATGTGTGTGTGCAAGATAGAATAGTTGGAAACAAAAGAGAGAAAGAGAGAGGGAGGAGAGAGGAGAGAGCAGAGGAGTGATGAGTTCGGCTCTCTGCCAGCAGACCACAGACTGTCGGCCATGTTCACACTTACAGCTCTGTCCCCACCAGCTCCAGACCCGGAGGAGCTGTCCGCCAGGGATCAATATCCCGTCCAGTCGGCCCCGGGAAGAAAGCCAAAGGCCTTGCACATGAAGGGCAAGATGGAGCAAGATAGAAAGGGTTCAACAAAACTGATGGTGTTTAGCATTATTGCCATCAAAATTGGATCACAAAGGCAAAAGTTCGTCCTCCCCGTGTGTGGGAGTGGAATTACTAACCTTGGTTGCCTCTTAAGTAAATCAAGTGCTCGTATTTGAGTTTTAATGGGATGGAGCGATTATCCAGTGATTGCATGAGCGTGGTTAAATAAATTGTGCTGTTTTGAGCCTTAATATCACGCATATTCAACGGTGTACCTTTTCAAATAATTTATTTTGCACACAGCCACAATAAGGCTGGTTTTTGGGAACGTCAGGCAAACATGGGACGGGCATTTGAATAGAAGTGGATAGAATCCGTTTTCTGCCATGGATGTTATGTGAAGCCGCCAGCCCTCCCTCATGAGATGGAAATACATATTCATAACGGGCTGAAAAACTCACACATGCTGCCATCAATTCTAGTGTCATCATAGTCTCATTTAAATAATTGGAGGGCTAGTATTAGCCTCTCATTGTGAAATTAAAGAGATCTGTGTTTTTGTATGGGTGAACAAATGTACCTTTATGTGTGTCAAACGGTTGGATGTGTGTGATCGTTGGCAATTTTGTTTAATGCGTCGCCCACGCAGTGAATGTTTTGATTTGTTCACATTTTGCTAAATCATTTTCACAGGTGGCTTTAAACAAACTTACGATGAATAGAGTAATGGGTAAACATGAACATTTTTACAGCTAAACCCTTGAATCTTGAATAAATTAAATTCTTATACATTAAATTAAAAATGGGAAGTCTCTTGGCTGAGCCCAGAAAGATGGGTTTTTTATCTTTTGGGAACAAAATATTACCTTGTGTGTGCAAGTTTTATGGATCTTGTGCACATAGGTTATTTATCTTATTTGAACTAGTTATTTTTCATGTTTGGGACAGCTGTCTAGCACTTCTAATGCTTCCATAAAATAGCACCTAATAACTTGCTTGTTTTGTAGGCACTCAGCCATTACCTTCCATGGCAAGCAGTCAACACATACACGAAAAGGTTTTTATGTGATCGGACATGCAAGGTCTTATTTGCTGCTTTTGAGAAGTACTATCTTCTGTGAAGTCTTTGCCAGGACCAGATTAACCTGTTACAGGAACCCAGGGCTAAAGTTTTCTGTTGGGCCCCATTGATCCCCCAATATTAGCTACTGATGTAGGACACGCTTCAGTTGAAAATATGAAAATATGCAGTGCAAATTTGCAATTAATCAAATTACCAAAATCCATTGACATTCATTGGCTTTTTTTTACTCCCAAGGCCCCTGAGACAGTTGCCCCCTTTACCCAGTTGGTAATCCAGCCTTGGTCTTTGCCATCTGTGCCATCTCTTATTCCTGTTGTTTAAAGTTTTGACACAATTTTCTCTGCACCCCATTAATATCCACCTTTGCATGGTGTAAATCTGTGTAGTCTGTCCATCAGCTAGGCCTGTTGTCCATTAAAATGTGCAGCAGATGTTTTCTGCTGAAGAATTTTATTGCATGACCCTCAGAGGTGAAAATTCTCTCCATTAAAATGTGGCTGTGTGCATCTGAAGTGAGCAAGCTGCATAGTGGAGAAGCATATGAATTTACAGTAAATTATAATGTTCCCTCAAGTTAAATAACTTTCAGGTACAAGACTTCTTTCAGGACTTTTGGGACCCCATGTCTTCTTTACATCCAGCAGTTTGGAACACACAAGCTTCTGTCCTAATGCACAAAAATCCATTTTGAGACGTGCTTGTATCATTATTGCTTTATTTTGCATCAAGACTATATCTCCTTGGTCTAAGTTTCAGCTCATCCAGATGTCTGAATCACAATCTTTCCACATGAACCTTATTCCCAGTTGTCACATTGCAAAGGCTGCGTGAGTCGCTGGCATTGAGTTTGATCAGAACTGCACCATTATTGCCGGAGGAACTAGACGACTCAGCACCCTCGGAGCAGAAGGGCTCTCTGGAAACACTTCCCAGTTCATAACTCTTTAATTGGAGTTTTGGGCGGAAAATGAAAACGAGGCAGGACTTCAGCCGATCTTATTCATCGTTACCTGAAGCCGTGCCAGAGCAGAGGTGGGGGGTTGAAACACGTATGCGCAGATACACAAGCATACGTGATCACACACTATGGATTTAGAGCTTGAATAAGTGTGACATCCTGTCCTCATTACTGGTGTTATACTGGTCTTGCGTGCATCACGAAAGGGTGACACTTACAGAAGGACACCGGTTAGCTTAGAACCGAAGTGCAAGTTTGACACCACAGGGTTCATGTAGCTTTCTGCAGCCGAGCTGACAGTCTGATTAGCTTTCAGTCTAAGGGCTTTCAGCACCACGGACAGCTCCTTTCACTCTCTCTCTCTTTCTCTCGGTCTCTCTTGCTGTCTCTCGCCCCCTCTCAACTTTTAGCCATGGGGCTCTCTGACACCCACGTCCGACTAAATGTCTGGTACGCCTGAGTTCACAGCGACTCTACCCTGAGGATCACCTCGGTCAGTGATGCCTGGTAGTGCCCCTCTCTTCTGTCTGTCCAGCTCAGCTCAGGTTCTGTCACCCACTCTGAGGACTACTCTGTGGTTGCCTCTTTTGCTCGCTGTGTCCTTCGTGCTGACTTACATGTAGGTATTCTGGACAGATAGCCATTCATTGATTGACCCTCTTTGGGAAGAAAAGCAAAAATCCTCTCTGTCCCTTGCTGTTATCAAACTTTTTCAAAATATTCTTTCTTGTTATGGGCTGATAAGACATCCCCATGTGCATTGAAAGTGAAATGGGCATCGAGTTTTAGATGAGCTGTTGTAACCGTTTGTTTGTATTTTCTGTTTGCTGATGTTTCTGGATTTCTTTGTGTCGCTTTTGTTCATTTCCATGTTGTCACCATTCCACTGGCGGCTCTGTGAGACGAATGTTTTTACCATGTGATTGGAGTCTCACCAGGCCAAGACTGGGAAGGCTGGTGCATAATTCGAGCAGTCACCCCATAATTCGATCCCCCCATTTGCATACGCCTGTAGCGTCCCAGAGGGGGAGAGCGTGGCAGCACTTGAAAGACAGGAAGGACAGAAAATGAATCAGGAAGATGTGAATTTGACTGTAGAAACAGTGCTGTAGCATATGTTTCATACTGATGTCAGCTGCTTCTGTTCTGTTCTGTGCTTTTTACTGATTGTTTTCTTTCATCATCCGAGATAGATTTCTATGTGTTGTGCTTGAACAATGTTGTAAACAGCAAAAATGTTTGCCGTACCTTTTTTAAAGGTCAAAGCGAGATGAATGAGAAAGTCAAAGGCGAACGTGTGCCCTTTACCTTGCTGCAACGCATTACAAACTGAAACCACTTTATTGTGAGGTACAGTCCACCCACTTAAGTGAAAGCATTCTCAAATCCCACTGCCTTTTCATTGTCACTGCTGAGGCCCCTGACAGACCTTTTGTAGATTCACAAATGCCCCCTTTGCTTACAAAGATCACAGAAAATAAAGTCCTAATAATAAAAGCTTACATTTGAAGAAATTTTAGCTGAAGATAGATGGAAGGTCTTAAGTTGCACACAGGAGAGGTGAGGTCTCGCGAGGACACAAAAAACATTAACAGTGCATCACTTTTAAAGCAGCCATAATTTATATTTTTCTCTTTTTTTCACAACCTGCTCAGCACCAAACAGCAGACAGACAAAGTTAGCAACTAGCTGTTGAACATAGTGGAGCATTTAGCAGCTAAAGAGCAAGGTATTTCCCTCGGATGTTAAACAGAGTTAAAAGGAGAATTGGACTTACATTCGCCAGGTGGCCACAAACACGACACGACATGACAAATGAATGCTAATGTTGCTCTGTAACATGCTGGATGTGTAAATAGGCAACTGTTTGCTTACAAGTTCAACTTAGAAGGGAACTCCAGAGGGATCAGCATGAAGTCTGATAAATTGCCTCAGGTGATGTCACTTGAGTCAGCGTCAGTTGGGGCTGACTACAAGTCTGGAAAAGCCAAAAATTTTGGGATGTGGAGTTAGAGAGAAGTGAGCTCCTCATGTCTGCTTGAGGCTAGCAGCTCAAGGCTACATTAACCACTACTAGCATGACACACCCAAATCTCCATATGAACTGTTGGTGGTCAAGTTGCATTGTGGGTAATGTAGGTGCCAGGTTTTGACAAGGAAAAACAAAGCTTGGGAGAAAAAAACGTTATCTCTTGTTCTGCTGCATCGATTTTGATCTTTTTTTATTACTGTCCTTCTATCTTGAGTCCCACATGTTATAAAGGTGCGATGCTAAATTGGTGTACTATATATATATATATATATATATATATATATATATAATATATACAATATGTCAGTTAGTGTTTACAGCTTGTTTCTACTACCCACAAGTGACCAAAAAAACAGTTGATGCAGGTTTTCTGAATGTAGAAAATGTTAGATCACCTAAAATCCCCGAACAGAACATAAATTCACACTCATTAAAAAATCCTGCTTATTATTGGAAAAGATGAATTCATCGCTGCCTTTAAATTTCATATCATTTCTGCAACCTGTTGATCAAGTCCATCATTTCAATATCAAGACATTCTCATACTGTATTAGAGCATGCTTCTCAGCTGTGCCTTATTTTAATCTCTCTGCTCCACAATAAGTTGGTCACAGATTTTATTTGCCATCTTCTGCTTTTGTCCTGTTTGAGTCCGTTGTGCTTTTCTTTGTCCTTTCTGCCATTCACAAACACTGTTTCCATGTCATATTCTTATTTTCATTTGGTTTATCTGTAATTCTGTTGTGTTGTTGTTGTTTTGTTTTTTTTCTTCACTTTGTTATCCTTCAAAATCCCCTGGAATTGGCTTTCACAGCTAAAATTAACATCACATCTCATGATCTGTTTCTACCATCTTTTTCAGTCTAAAGCATTTTTTGTTCTCTCAACATTGCAGGTCACTATTCACCCTGGAAGACCCCTAAGCAGGTAACATGCACCAGCCTCCAAAACGTGGACTGTCCCCATTTCTGCTTTTTGAACATTAATATACCGTAGATTTTCACTTTAGTACCAATGGCTGCAGCGTGCATACTGTATGTGCTAATCAGAATGACTCTAATCTTCTTTTTTATACGTTTTGTAAGATCTGGAAATTACTTTTCAATCCCACTTTTGCCGTACTAACTCTACTGATGATTCACTATCCTTGGCTTTTACAACACCTCGATATTCAGCCCTTCTTTATTGTCATAGGATGGCAAAAAGGTCAAGTAGCCCGCTCGTAACATCACTAGACTCTTGATCCTGCAAGTCAGAGCTTATTCATAGCCTGACTCAGTGCCATCAGGGTTATCCACACTCAGGGCATTTGAATTATGTTACAGCTATAGTGCTGCTGAGTTTCTGTTCTAACTGCTTTGGCATGGCCCAAATGCATTTTCATGCCTCTTTTATCTTCATTTAGTAACGTTTTTCCAATCTTTCAGACTTTTTAAAGGTTTTGTTGCACTTTCATACTGCCTCTCCATTTCCTCCCTGGTCATTTATCTTTCATCTCGCCTTTATTTCTTTTTGTCACATTAAGCAAAAGCCCTCATGTGGTATCTCTGCAGACTTGCATTCTACCTCTTCTCCTGCTTCCTTTGCCACCATAAATACTCTGCTATAGTATCATCTGCCGTCCTTGGGCCCACTAAAAACTCCACCAAATATCCTCTTAGATCACGTTCACTCTGTCTTTATGTGTATTTGTCACACTCACATGCCTGCACACGAGTGTTTCTGCCCGTTTTTCTTTGTTTCTCTTTGTGCGACTGTGTGTGTAATCCATTTCATGCCTGGACGTCCTCGCAGCGCTGCTCTGACCAGGCCCTGACCCCAGCTCACGTTGTCCCCATTCCAGATCACAACTAACAACGCAGGAAAACCTCCATTGTGTAGCTTTTAAGACACTTGTCCCCTGAAATCCTGTCATTGTTCATCATTTCTGCTCCCTCTCCGTTTAATCAATCTCCTCCATCTCCCTCAGAATAATTGTAATTCTGAGCCCTGAGGGGAAAGCTTTGAACGTCACAAAGCAGCAGACAGCATGCAGAGCCTCTCTCTCTCTTGTCTTGTCTGTGCCTCTCTCTCTTTACCCCCTAGTGTTCATTTGTTGGTTGCCCCACCCCGCCCTTCCCCTCTCCCCCCAGCTGCTGAACCCCCCCGCACACCAGAGTTCAGTCTCGGTTTAATTGGGTATCATTTGTTACAGGAAGACTTGTGCAGCTCTGAGAATGAAATCTGGAGGAATTTGACTAATAAGGGAAGAACGGGGAATCGCCTAATTGCCATATCAACCTACAGTCGAGCGAAGGCTCAGCCTGCAGCTCCCGAGAGTTTCATTTGCAGATGAGCTTATCGAGATTCGTCAGTCAAATCCAGCCAATACTGTAGGTGACAGCTACTTAATGTTGGAGCACGTGCAGGTGTTTTTATTCAATAACACTGTTTTATAAAGGCGATCTGCCTGCAGTGCACTCCATCCATCTGACCAACTAGATTATAGCCAGGGTGTACTTGCTTCAACAGTCTTAATCAAACAGACAAAAAGAGACCGAGATAGAGTGAAAGAGAGATCAGGATGCAGTAGTCTAATCCCAGCCTTAACAAGGTCCCCAGTCTCAGCCGCCCGCCCCGTGCAGACGTGCTTCACATCAATGGCAGACACGAATGAAACCACAAAGAGTGGAAACACTTTTGATTCCGTCCCGGAGCTTTTATGAAGCTGATATTTATTCTCGGTACATCTTGAACCAGATGCCCCTGTAATACTCAATATTAAAGTGTGCCATATGCAGCCAGTCTTGCCATCTCAGTTTCAAAAAAGCTCGACGTTCCCTCCGGATCCGTCTCTCGCGCTTTCTGACATGTCAACGTGTCATCTTGGCTATCTGCTTAGTGTCGTGCCGTGACTGAAGCGGCCCGGCTTATCTGACACATCAAGGCTGACACTCTGACTGACTGGTGTTGTCAAAACTGCCGGCGTCACCTCAAACACTTGACAGCACACTTCCAAATGTGTTTTTGGATGAAACTTATGCAAATTGGGTATTATAAACAATGTGCTACCTTATAAAAACAGAGTAGCCAATGCACTAGCCAATGGGATCATTTGAAAATGAACATCTTTTCATAATTACAAGACGCCAGATTTGCTGTCATCCTCAAACTCCCCTCCAAAATATGGCCATATTTATCAGTTTATCACATTCCTCTATATGTTTTCCTCTCTTGTTGTCACAATGTGATCTAAATGGCAAATCGAGGCTGGAATTGTTTTGCTTGTTTCAACTACTAACCTCACTAACTAACTAACTAACTAACTGTCTGGCTTCCCGTCTGTCTGTCATGAATTGATCGTTCGCTAAACCCCTCCCCCCCCGAACTGCGATTGTCCAATCATAGTATAGCAACTGTAACTAAACATGGAAGGCCTGTCAAGCTTTGGATTTCTCCACATGCCTGAACAGCGTAAAGTGGGCCATAGAGTGATACCTACACGAGAGCAAAAATCGAAGGAATGTATTTAACTGTGTGTTTATCGCTAAAAGCAAAAGTGTACTGTTTAAAATACGCACATTCAAGCAAAAATCCACTATAATACACTGCGTTGCTTGTCCAAGTAAGTTTTTCTATAACAAGCATCCAGACCATCCAAGGGTTATGTTAAAATGAAGATTTCAATTGTGTTTTTATGAATAATACTGTACTATAATACTAGGGCTAACTAGCTTTACCCTGCAATACAAGAGCAATGCTGCACCTTTATCTCCATTTTCTACGGATCATCAGCTGGTGACTTTTTGCCTGGGAGCTTTAGCCTCAGTTATTAAGCAGTTTGTCATGTATGTAGCCATCATGTGCATGTTTAGGTCCTTTTGCAGGAAACATAACAAATTGAGCTGGAGTTTTCCACCAATTAGTGCAAATTTTGAGTGGTAAATCTGCCACCTTTATCATCGCAAACTGCACGTGTGCTGTGCGAGAACAGAAGGCTTGACAGGAGCGGTAACAGTAACTAAAGGCGGCGGGGATTAGCGAACGGTCAAAAGTTATTAAAGCAAACTCTGCTTCCGTTTTTAGTGTTGTTGTCATGGTTACCGAGCTAAAATCAAGAGTCACGAGTGGGAAAGGTGGTAGTGAAATATTGACCCCTCATGCCGCTGTGCTTTACAGGTGCTGGAGCAGTGGGAGTCCCAGCAGAGCCAGGGCAGCCCCGCTCAGACCAGCCTGTCAGCCCCTGTTATCCCCCACAGCGCCCCCTTCCCAACCCACCATCTTCACAGGGCCTCAGTCCCAGACTCAGCCTCCGAGGCCTTGGCCCTGGCTAAACCAGACCCCTATGACCTTTATGAGAAGTCCAGGGCTATCTATGAGAGTAGGCGTAAGTACCAGAGCTGAAACTGCAGGTGTAGGGTTGTGACTCCTCTCTAGCACTGAAGAAAGATGGACTCCTCATTGGAAGGTGGAGTAGCGAAGATTCATCACTCTCTCTCTCACAAACACACACACACTGGTTCACAGATTCCCTGTTGTTGTTCACTTTTTTCAGAAAACCTAAAAAGCTCGTTCAAATGAGCTGCCGAACTTTCAGCACAAATACCTCAGCTTTACACGATCATCAGACAGTTTGCAGATATATTCCCCTGTTTGCATTTGCAGCTACTAATTCCTCATATTATCTCATTTGATCTTCGCTCGTTAGATGCCCACACGAGCCAACACACACACAAACAAAACCTGCCATCAGCTCAGTCTTTGTACTGACTGGAAGAATCTTTACATCCAGACATTGATAATCTGCCAGCTCACATCATAAACAGAGATAAATAAACACTCTACACAGCAGCAGCTTTTTGGGACATAATGCTTTGGTGCCAGCAATAATACCATCTTGTAACTTGTAAAATGTGGAAAGGGTCATTTTTTCTTGTTATGATATCATCAGGATGCATCATAACTGTAATACCCTGTGGGAATATTAGGAAGTAGAAACTAGTATATGTGCTTTTTTTATGGGTGTATGTGTATGCTTGGCTGTAGTGAGGATTTTCGAAATACTGAGGTCATGAGTCCAAGTCACCACAAATGTAAGTCGTTTCAATTTTTATTCTTTACTCAAGTTAGTTCATTTAATTAACCGTCCAGTAATATCTCCTCTAAATTTTACTTCCCAACACGAAGGTCTAAATGCTATAATGCCGTTTCAAAGCCCTCTCCACATTGCCTGGAGTAAATTCTTGTGAATCTTTTATTTATTGGCCCAAAAGTAGTAAAAATTAAATATACTGAGTACTACTAATATTGTCATTAAAATACCAACTGTGTGTTAGCTTTTAATTGTATAATGTAACCTCCACAGTGGTTGCCAAAACCCCCAAATTCCCAGAATAACCTCAGCATCCTTTTTTGAACATACTGAGACTAAGAATCATCTTATTAAATACCCACCATATGTAAGCTTTTAATTGAATTAATAGTAGACATTCCCCAGTTTTATAAATCCTCTAAATTCTCACAGACTGAGAACATTATAATACTGAGAAAAATGACCTCAGTATCCTCAGTACTGTAGTAGCTGCAGCCCTTTGTATGTATGTCACGCCTGATGCTTCACTTGTGCAGTTCAGGAGTAAAGAGCAGCCGTAAATATTATTAAAGATATGAGTGTAGTCTTCTTTTGGGTGTATGGTGTGTCAGCACGAGGGGCACTTTCTTCCTTCTTTGAGGTGGCCGTGGCTGACATGAAATAGTAAAAGTTTTCACAGGCAGGACTGGTGTTCATTCTTATACGAGGCACCTGTTATTCAAGAGGACGTGGCTGTCAGAAAGTCTCCTCATCAAACCTCTTTTGTCTTTCTGTATCTCTCGTCACATCTCCCTCCTCTTCAGCTGTGGATACAGCAATCAGTGTAGCGTTCGCTGTTGTCTTCCTTTCAGCAAAGGTCAGGGTTTGGGTCTGGTGAGGCGCAGCAGGGAATAGTCACAGACAGATTTTAGGAATGCTCCATTTGCCCCTCTCGCTGGTGAGGGTGAAGCAGGGGTGTGACCTTTTTGGCAGCATCTCAACCCCAGGCTACTGGCCTCCTGGTGGAGCACTGTGAGCTGCCGATGTTGGTTCATTTTACTCTTCTGTGAGCTTTAATAGATTTGTGTCAGCATTTATGTAAACAGGTCGGGTTAAAGGGTCAGGACGCCCCTAGTGGTAGGGGCAGATAGTTTTGGTTTTATTTCAGTTTTCAGTGGAACTACTTTTTACTGATAGTCCCTATTAAAACACAATGTGTTCTGTGGATTATCCAGAGTAACAAGACACTGATTCTAGAAAGAGATGTGGCTATGGTTTGTGGCGGATTTTTCAGAGACACGTACCGAGGCAATAAAACCTAATCAATCTGCATGGCTAGATACCACTGGAGGTAAGAAGAAAGGCACGTGAGAGAGCTGGCAGCAGTATCAACCCTAGTTAATGCAGCGGTTTAAAAAAGCACTTTGTTATTGTTTTCATAGATTTCTGCATGGATATTATTCGGAAATAGTTGAATTCTCCTTTTTTCACTTTAGTTTCCTTTGCCCATAGTGAAATTGTTTGATAGGTTTAAAGCTCATTTTTGATTCTGGATACAGCAGTTTACAAAACAATCTCACCTTTTAGGTCCATTTAGTAGCTCTTTCTTCCATCATATGACATGATCTTGTCAGCATGGACAGAAAATGAAAATACTCCGACACACTGTCTGACTCTGCTGTACCATGTACGTATATATACAGTATATATACATTCTGTAGATGCTGGGTAAATTATCCGATCAGAGGACCACACAACTTAGGTCACTTGGTGAATGAAACACAGTGAGAAAACACACACATCTTACGATTTATATCAGTTTTTGTCAGTTCTCAGGTGCCAGTTTTGCCCTCATTTATCTTTGTCATGTTCTAATCTTTTCTAATCTTTTGACAGGGTGATGTAAATGCCCCCTTTACCTAGTTACATGGATGGCAATGTGTGTGATCACGTGATTAAATAATTTAACTAATAACTATGTGTGTTTATGGAACAGCTGTGATGTCTGACCATATATCTGATATAGTTTGAGTTTTTTCAAAGCTAACATGGACGAGACATCCTTAAAGTTCTCAGAAAAGTGGAAACTTGAACATCTACAAATCTTGACAAGTGAGCAAACTGTATCTGGTGATCATGTGATATGATCGAAAGCTCAGAGCTGCTACTAAATGGACCTTGAGGAGTGATTATTTTGTCAATATTATAATTTTTTTGCCTTTCAAAAAACAAAAAAATCATCGAACAATCAACATGATTTTTGACTGCAGAAAGCATGGCTTTTGTAATTTCGTTGGACTTAATTTAGTTTAAAATATTTGCATGGTTACTCTCCGGTATTCACCAGCTCAATCTCTATAAGAAGCACTGTATATGGTTTCTGTGGTAACAGCTGCGTAACTCCTCTTTCTCCCATCATTCCTGCTGAGTCCCAGCAGAGTGCTCCGTGTGATTAAAACAGTTACAATTGGAATCAATTTTTCATTCGCAGCCACTTGTCTGCGGTTGAGTTCATTTTGCTACTTTGCAGATCACAGTGTTGTGTGAAGGCCCTGATTGCAGATCAGTGCTTGCATCCCACCTCACACTGTAAATAAGGGACGGGTATATTACACGCTGTAAGCACTTCCTGACTTTTATGGATGATGCTGAAATTCTGCTGTGACATTAATGCTGAGGCAGAGCCTTTCTGCCTTGTTCTAGCCTTTGTGGGAAAATGTGTGTTTGCTGGTGTGCTGTCTGTCGATGTGTGCATTTTTTTGGATGTCTGTATGTACAATATTTGTGCATTTGTTATTGTTTATGGGTGTTTCCTGCATCTTTTTCTAGAACCTGGCCAACCAAGGACTGTTTTTCCTGTGGACTCGTCAGGTAAAAACAGGCACACTGTTAAAAAACAAACTGTTCATGAGCTAAAAATAATGCAAGGTAACTGGACTTTAATGTTGTCTGTGGTGGTGTTGCTTCAGGAGCGGAGTACCAGGACATCGAGGTGCACCTGCGCAGACAGAAGTCCGGCTTTGGTTTCCGGGTGCTGGGCGGGGACGAGGCAGGGCAGCCTGTGAGTCCGGAGACGCGTGAGAAGGCTCGTATGGCGATGGGCGTGGAACCCTGTCATTTTCTCCTCTCTAACCCACTACACACACACTGTGTACACCTAACCCCTGACCTTTGACCCTGAGAGAGTGCTGGCTCTGGCTGCTTTGGTGTCTTTTTCTGTCTGTTAAAGTAACAAAACAATACTTTATTCATGTTATTGAGCTATTTACGTATCAGTATAACAACCACCTTAACACCCACTGCATGTGACACTCACGGACTCTTTGGACCGCTACTTTCTGTTTATAACAGTCTACATTTAATAACAGATCTTGATCGGGGCGATCATCGAGAAGAGTCCAGCCGACCTGGATGGACGCTTACGGCCCGGTGATGAGCTGCTGTTTGTGGACGGGATCCCAGTGGTGGGGAAGCCGCACAGATACGTCATTGACTTGATGCACGGAGCGGCACGAAACGGCCAGGTGAATCTGGTCATCAGGAGGAGGGTACAGGCAGCAGGTGAGGAAACATGGATGAAGTTCACCTGTGGCATTTTTTTTTCTTCAGCATTGTCTTCAAATTACAAAGATGTTTCCTTAGAATTAGATATTGACTATTTTATTCTACTGAACGACAAACATTCACTGGTTCATGTGGTGCTTTTCTCTGTTTTTGACCATCATAAATTTGATGATTCTTTACTATTTTCTGATATTTCATAGAGTAAAAGGTCAATTTATTAATTGACAAAGACTCAACAGTTAATAGAGCAGCTTAAATTGTATCATTACTTCCTTAATGTGGTGGATTTCCTTTTGAAACATGACTGTGCTGCGGGACATTATACAACAACAGATCGATCCTTTTATTTACTTTAAGGTTTTTTAGTGAATTTTAGCCTTTATTAATGGCATGTAGTATAGATAGACATGAAACATGGGGAAAGAAGGTAAGGGTGGTGACATACAACCAGTGAGTTCCCAGTTCAATTCAGGTTGCGGTTGCATGGTATGCATCTTAACCCCTAGACCACCAGGATACCCCGATGACAGATAAAAGTGTAAACCAGTGAGCTATTAGTTATGGAGAGAGAGGCCGTTCAATTTGATAAGATGTGTAGAAAGACTAGATGCGTTGAAAGGCTAGATTATTAAAAACTTTTAAGTTTTTAGATTTTTTAGTTACTCCCCATAGTGAATCATGAGCTTACCACTGATGCACCTCCAGGATGTAGCAGTTTTCCAGTATATTTACTGACCCTAAATGATATGACTTGCAATACTCTATACTTTTCTTATTGTCAAAAAAATCCTATAAAAAAATTACAAAAAACAACAATAAATTGATCCTACTAACAAGTATTGTGTGTAGTGTATTTTGAGTCGATCCCACGTAAACCGCCCTGCTGCTGTAAATACTCGGTAGAGCAACGAATGTGTATTACTCCACAGCTGAAAATAGTCCCCAATAAATGCATTATTTACTCCTGTTTGAATAACATTTGCAAAAAACTACAGTACCCAACTGTTTCAGGAAATTTTTTGCCTTTTTTTTTTAAATGAAATAATAAAATTATATAAAAAATATAAAATATTGCCAGCCTTATCCTGTAAATGGTTAATGGCTGAAGCAAGTTATAAGTTGGATGAACCAACTGCTCGCTCACTGAGAACGTCCATTTTTGGTGGACTTTCAGAGGACATGGTTAATCCTGCACAGAACAGCTTTGGGATACTGGGTTTATAAAGTGAATTGATCCCACGGGCTTACTACTCACATCTCTGTCTCTATTTCATTGAATTCCTCATTCTTCTTCTCTTGTTTCTCTCTCACCTCTCTCCCCTTCTGTTCGCCACTACCATTCTTGTCCTGTAATGATTCAGGAAACTGCATTTAATCAGTCAGAAAAGCACTAATCTCTCTGAGTAATTACACCGAAGCCTCCCCAAAAAACACATTAGCACAGTCTTGCTCTTACACACACCATTGCTCTCCGGTCGTTCTTCAGGTTTCTTCTTCTTTGAGCCTGGAGACTGGGGTGGCACTTCCTCCTGTGAACTCCGGCCTCCCCTGTTCTCATTATTACTGCTCCCCCGCCCCCAACACACACACACACACACACACACATGCACACTTTCTTCTCACCAATCCACTTCTTCCCACTCTATTCCGCCCTTTCTGTCAATTTCTTCTCACCAAAGGCTACTGTCTGACTCATGCCTGGCCTCTTCTGCGGCCCTTACTTCCATCCTAATTGTCTGACTCCCACTGGCACTTTGCAAGGTGTCAAACTCTGCTCTCTGCTCTGAGCTCATACTTCTGCCTGCACCCAATGCCCCACATTTTACACAATTCATTCTCCTTTTTTGACCATTTTTCCGCATAAAACAGCTATTTGTGCACTCGCTGGTGTAAGGAAATGCTACATGTGGGTATGTACCTTTTTACAGTGACAAATCTCGCTCTAACCTATATCAGTAAGCTGAAGTTACAGTTTGAATTTCTAACTGTTTAACTACAGAAAACCACAGCACTGCCTCCCAGTGAGCTATCAAAACAACAACACAGGGTTTGATCGCTCAGTACGCCAGAATTCATACACACAAAAAAGCTAGAGGTGCAAGATGCTGCTTTCGCTCTGGCTGGATTGACACGATGCTGCATTTTAATGATGTGTTTTACCACATTGTGACGGTTGCTTTTGCTTTTCTGTTTCATATTGCTGTCTCATGTTTGCGTCTTGATCCTTCACAGGGATGAGATTCAGCGCCAGCTTGTCCAATTTTAGGGGGGGAGGACAAAAAAGTGCTTCTGCCTGTAAAATTAATTGTTTTTGCACATGCAGATTTATCCTTAGATTCTTCCAAAGCAATTACGTTTTCAGTAACAACAGCAGAGAGAGCAGAGAGGAATCTTAAATTGCTTTGATTCATAAATATGAAGATATAGTGATTGACAGGCTGTAGTGATGAGGTACTTTTATATAAAAAATAATATGTTAATCTTATAAAAATACGACACATTGTTGAAGAGCAGTGGTTTCATTTAAATAGCTGTTCAAGACCCAACGAGGTAAAATGATCCAATATTAAATACATATATACAGTATATATATATATATTTTCATGTGTTAGAGAAAAGTCCAAAATATGAATACATATGTGTGACCCTTTGGAGAGGCCCTGTCCCTCAGGTTGGGATCCACTGAACTACACTTCCTAATTGTATTTTAAGTTGTTGAAACATTTCTCTGACTCATGAGTACTTCTACTTTTGATGCTTTGAGTACCTTTTGTTAATAACTGTGCTTTTGATTGTATAATTATCGCATTGGTACTTTTACTTATGTAAGGGACTGTACAAACATGATTTGGGTGTGGACTTCAGAGTTATTCATATTTTCTTTGGACACTCCCCTTCACTTAGGAAAAAACTGCAAAATAATATAACAGTATTGACTGCTGTCATCTGTCTGCCATCTATTTGAAAATAAGATAAGACCGGGGGTAAGACCCTCCCTTGGTCTCCTAAAAAAGTTGGACTACCCTCCCTTCAGCAAAAATTAAAATACTATTATTATTTGTTAATATTTCTGACCCCTCTTCATAATTTTCGTAGTGTCCCAAAAAGTCACAGTGAAACAGAGATTAAAGTGTCTTTAGCTTCTGTACAGTGACGTATTTCAGAATGAAACAACAAAGATGTCAAGAAAGATTAAATCCAGCACGTGACGGGTTAGCTGGTTGCCCAAAATCAGGCTGAAGACTTCGTCCACTACTGTCTTTGTGTGTATGCCCGCTCAGCTCTCTACCTCCCCCTACAGGTGAGTCCTGTCCAGAGAACGGCCGTAGCCCTGGCTCTGTCTCCACGCAGCACAGCTCCCCCCGCAGTGACTTCACATATGGCAACAGCACCATCACTGCCCAGGCGCCCAACGCCGGCATGGGCAACGCCACCGCCGCTTCAGACCGGACATCCACCCCCAACACGCAACCCAGTGATGTCATCATCAACCGAAAGGAGAGCGAGGGCTTCGGCTTCGTCATCATCAGCTCGCTCAACCGGCCCGAGGCGGCCGCCACTAACAGTGAGTCCAGTGATTGTTTTAGTGGTGTTTCATGGAGTCAAGTAGATGCTTATGCATCATCAGTCATCCTCTGCTCTTCATAGCAAGTGCTAAACCTTGTGTGAAAGCTCTTAGACACATACAAACTACCGGATGAACTCAATATAGTGTGTCAAGATAAGTGCCAAACTTAAGTATAAGAAGAGGTCATGGCTCAATAAAAAGCGAAGCACCTCTCATTCTATCTCCTCAATTATACATGCCCTCCCACGGTACGTCAGTCACACACATCTTTGGTAAGCCGCCGTGAGCATCAGCGCATCGCCCACACACATGAAAAAAAACCCTGGATGCCTTACATAAGCCTGGGGTGAATAGCAAAATGAGAGAGACGGAGGCATATTCAGTCATTCAGTCAGTGAGTGGTGTGTGAGCACAGACAGGCGTAATCCTCCAATCTGCCGCCGAGCACGTCTTTACCTGCAGCGTGTTGTGTTTGAATCCTCCAACAGCTGTGCCCCATAAAATTGGCCGCATCATCGAGGGCAGCCCGGCCGACCGCTGCGGGAAGCTGAAGGTGGGAGACAGGATACTGGCAGTGAACAGCCAGTCCATCGTCAACATGCCGCACGCCGACATCGTTAAACTGATCAAGGACGCGGGCCTCAGTGTCACCCTGAGGATCATACCGCAGGAAGGTGAGAGAACACGTGGACACACACTTAACACGTGGACATGATAGACGAGGACCTGAAACTGCAATACTTTGGGAAGACAATGATTTATGACAGTAACTGATTTGGCTCCATTAAATGAAAGTTGTAATATGAGTTTTGCCAAATGTAATTCTTTTTAGATTAACTGTCACTTGTCATATTCATGAGTTGTGTTCCTCTGGTCTGGTTTCCATAACACTTTTGCATACAAATGCTTGAACAGAGCTGCTATCTCTCGTTGTGGTTACAATAATACAGAATACACAATGACTGTATTATTTCAGTTTCCTCGTGTTTTTTCTTGTAGGCTGCAATCATGGCCATGTCTCTTTTGAAAAAGACTTACACCTAGGTACCTAGAACAGATAACGGGCTTAAAATTACTAAAGCAAGCAAGACTGAGTTTATTACTAAGATTGAGGAATGACTTTCAGTATTCATTAAAAGATGGACACCATATTTGTTTAATTAAATGATAATGATGGTTGGTTTGCCTCCTTACCTTTACCTGCGTTTTCTGTTGTATGCTTTGCCATTCATGGACATTTATAACTTTGTTATTTAGAGCTATATTAAAGGTAGCCTATGGGGTTTTTGACTGTTAGTAGCACTGTGGAGTTCGAGTGGGTCTCCATTTAGTTTGCACTGTGCATGCGGGTTGTGGCGTTGCATCTGCTGCAGGTTACACGCTGTTCCTCTGACGGCTGGTGGCGGTAACTCACAAAGTGAGCGGCTAGCTTCATGCTGGGTTAAGCATCAAAAAAATACTTTCACTTGATTAAATATAGCTTAAAAGTACATGTTATGATTAGATTTGTCTCATGCTCTGTCATTCTTTTTGAATTCCAGAGATCAGCAATCCCCCATCAGCCCCCAGCTCAGAGAAGCAGAGCCCCATGGCCCAGCAGCACAGCCCGAAGATCCAGCCAAGCGTCGCTGCCTCACAGCCCAACCCGGCTGTGACAGAATCCAACCCTTCTGTTGGCCAGCCCAACCCAATGCCACACCAGAGCCCTGTGACCCAGCTGCCCGCCCCTCCACCGCAGACCTACACCCACGAGAGCAGGTAAGACACCGTTTGTAAGGATTCCAGGTGACAGAGCATGACAGGTTCTTCTCAAAGTGGCGGTAAACGGTTATAATGAATGCTGTTACAGTGACAAATTTGCAGCTGTCTTGATTTTCTGATGCAGTGAAGCATTTTTATAGACTAGCCCTGTATCTGTCTCTGGGGCAAAACACTGTTCCTCTGGGAGTACAGGTATGAGTGAGTCGCATACTTTCATCCCCCCGTCCCCATTCTCTCTACCTTTCTTTCACTTTTCTTATTCTCTTCATCTCTTGTTATAGCTTCTTCCTCTTTCTTCCACCTCTTCCTCTCTTTCTCTCACTAACATTGTCTTTTTCTATATCACCATCTCATCTCCTCACTCTATTCATGTCTCACCCTCTCTCTCTCTCTCCCCAGTTTGTTGTATAACATCACTTAACTCTTATGGACTGCTAAATTATTTACATAAATTGCTTCTTTATAGAGATCTGTTGAATATTTTACCAAGAACTACAGGGGTCCAAAATCTACAATGTCACTGCCTTCCAACCTCTGCTTTACACAGGATGCAAACCTCTTTGTCCTCAGCATCCCCAGCCTCTGAGAGAACTTGCTTTTATTATCAACATTTTATGTGATGTGTGAGGAAAAACTGTTTAATTTCCTCAATTAAGTCTTGTTTAATGGTTGTCGGTGCAAACCATAACAAGCCGTCTCTGTCAGCACCGGGTGACCCAGCGGTTTGTCAGAAAGCATTATTTTCACAGGACACTAAGTGTACCACAAATAATGTAGCGTCTCCAAAGGTAATAATGACAGTAATAGAAATCCTCCTGGAAGTTATTCCTTCATTCTGATTGGTCTGTTAGTTACAGGTCAGAGGTGAAGGCGAGGCAAGATGTTAAACCGGACATCAGACAGCCGCCGTTCACAGATTACCGACAGCCGCCGGTGGACTACCGCCACCCTCCTGTGGCGGACTACAGGCAGCCACCCACGTTGGACTACAGACACCCGCCACTGCTCGACTACCGACAGCTAGCTCCCGACACCAGGCAGTTCACCATCCCAGAATACCGAATGCCACCAGTTCAAGTAAGGATGTCTCCCGCAGCAGAACATTTTTAATTCCTCACAGACTCTTATCTAGAGCCCGACTGATACTGCATCTTTGAGACGATACCAATATGGATGTTTTGAGAGTAAGGAGACAAGGATCCGTTAAAGCTGCATTAACCAATATCTTTACATTAAAGCAGCTCAATGGAACTTTTCACTTTGTGTTGATGTTGGCGGTCCCTGTGGACCAAGGCGGTAGTGTTTCACCTAACATTAGGGTTACATGTTCCCTCCGCTTCGCTCCCCGCCGCAAGAAGACTACTTTGCCGGGAGGAGAGCGGGCGGCAGCTCTGGAGACGGACTTTCAGTTAGCAGCTGAAGCA
>NTHP01000406.1:361208-395133 GCA_003416845.1 Oplegnathus fasciatus | reverse complement strand
CAGTGGCAGGCATTAAGAATAACTATTAGAAACTAATAGAAATAGCCAGTCTTTTCGCTGTTGGTCTCGTTTGCTTATGTAGGTCATATAAAGGCATCGGTATTAAATTGAGACTGTTTCATAACCAGTTAAAAACTCCATAGAGTACTTTTAACAATAGATTGAATTACTATGTCTGATGTGAAAGTGGTTGCTTGTTGTGACGAACCCACAGAGAATTATCCCCCCACTCTACAGTTCCCTTCAGGTCTGAGGAGCGTTTTAGCGTGTTTTAGCTCATTGTTTTGCTCTTGCCATCATTTATACAGTATTACAAATGAATTCTGCTTGAAATCATTTTCTCTGTTGGTCAGTTTAAGGATGTGCCAAAAATGCCATACATTTTCATACCTAATGCAAGTGCCTCTGTAAAAGTTCAAACAAAAAGATTTTGTTTATTTTACACTGGGCTGATTTCTTCACACCCTGATTGCTTTTGCAGATATTTAGATATATTTATAGTTTTGACTCCAGACAACCCCCAATTACTTTTGTGTATGTACTGTACTTTCTTTACCTCAAATTAGGCTCCATTCTACCACAGTTCTTCTATACAGCTTCACATAAACTGTAATTCTGTTTTTGTACAAATTTAATTCAGATATTTCTACTTCAAGGTGACACTGTCTGTCTAAACAAATTCTAGTACTACATTATGTCAGAGAGAAATACAAAACTGTATGTGTGTAAAACAGCGTTTTTAGAGAAAGCTTGACTCGCCAGCATTGGTTCTTTTGCATCGTTTTTCCCTCTGGTGTTGTTTGTGTTTATAAAACTGAGCAGACAAAGTGTGCAGCTGACACATACTTCAGGATACTATCAGGATATTTATCTCTTGAAGAGCTCCCTTGTTTACCTTTAATGCCATATATAATATAAAATAAGTTATATTCATAATAATTCTTGGTTGTTTTTACCTTGCATTTGCTCCATTCGTATTCACTTATTTGTCTTTGCTGACTCTTGAGAGTATTTTCTGCTGTAACGGCCCATTTTTTCCTCAGATAACACTGAATCTAATCATATCTGATCTATGCTTGTCTCAGCTTGCACAGGACTTTGACTTCTTCACAGTGGAGCTGGAGAAAAGTGTGAAAGGCTTCGGTTTTAGCATCCGCGGAGGGCGGGAGTACAAGATGGACCTCTTTGTCCTACGGCTGGCAGAGGACGGACCGGCCATCCGCAACGGGAGGATGAGGGTAGGTTTGATGATGTCATTTCCTTCAAGAAAGCCACCACACCCCCTTTAAAGGTTAAGCGGCTTTCTATCTCTCTGGATTACATGGCAGGCGCTCACTGTAATTGTCTGATGTTATCGAAGCTGCAACAGCAACGTTTCAGAACCGGTTAGGAAATAATCTGTCAAAATAACTCCGAGATGGTTCGTCCTTTTGTAGCTGAGAGTTTTTTAGAAGTTTGTCTCCTCCCAAGTTCCTCAAACTCATCTCTCCTCTGCATTTAGTAACGGATAATATTCAGAAAGATAAAGAAAGATAAAACATTTAAGTGGGCCAACTTAAATTGTACTTTAATGTTTGCATAACTGCACAATTCCCCCTCTAGCTATAGTTGCTACTGTACTATTGGGTCAGAGAAAGCACACACATATTTTCTGCATTTATAAAGATGTAATAAAAAGTACTATGGAATTTCCCAGCTCCACCACTGCTGTGTAAATTTCCCCTCATTTGCTCCATGTGCTTTGCTACTGGCAACATAAATTGCAACTTCCACAGTAGCTTTTCTCTGTTTGTCAATGCAGAGTAAATCCACCAACCAACGCATCTTTTGTGATTTCCTGCTTTCTCCTTCTCTTTTTCTCTTTCTTGTGGGTTCCCCGATCTTTACGTCTGGAGCTGATAGACTCAGTCTGCTCTACATTCCTTATCTGTAATGAACCTGTCAAAGATAATGTGTGCAAAATGCCCCCAGGGGAGGTATTACTTTCCCTCCTCTTCGCTGTAGTCGATGGAGTCCAGTGGGCCCAGACGCAGGTGGAGGAGGAGGAGGGAGTCCCTCTTGAGCTTCACTTAAAGTCAGCATACAAACTGCCATGAAGTCTGATCAGTGGTGGAAGTATTCAGATCCTTTACTCAAGTAGAAGTACAGATACAGTCATCTAAAAATACTCCATTACAAGTAAGAATCCTACATTCAAAATCCTGCAAGTGAAAGTGCAAAATTATTATCAACAAAATGTACTTAAAGTATTAAAAGTTAAAGTACTCCTACTTCAGAGAAAATGGTCCTAAATTATTTTAGATTTTATTATTAGATTGTTAACACTGATGCATCAATGTGTAAGTAGTATTTTAAAGTTGAAACTGGTGGAGGTGGCGCTAGTTTGAACTACTTTATATACTTATATACTATATTTATTAACTACTTAAGTATTTTTAGTCCAGTTCGTCCCATGCAGCAGAACCACAGATATTTTTTTTATTCCATGCATTCTTCTTCCTTGTCAAAATCTGGTGCCTACATTACCCACAACGCAACTCGTCTGCATACAGTTTGGTCAGATATTCAGATGTGTTGCGGCTAATGTAATGTAGCTCACCCGGATTTTTTCATTTGTACAGTAGTAACACCTGTAAACAGACTTTGATGTGTAAAATGAGTGGAGTTCCCCTTTAAATGAAACCATCTGAGAAATTTAGAGGCGAAATCTCTCTCTGGTGGAGTTGCTAACAACTCATAGACATCTGAAACGTGTATGATATTTCCCTCTGAAATGTAGTGAAGTAGAAAGTAGCATAAAATGGAAACACTAGGAAATACTACTGTAGAAGCAAGTACCTCAAAACTGCACTTGAGTGAATGTCCTTAGTTTCTCTCCTCCACTGAGTTTAATTTGTCTTAGATGAATGGGCAGTCAGTAACACTGCTGGTAGGATATTGAAATCAACTCGACTCTGTGCTGTTGAATAGATTTCGGAGAACAAGGTGCAGAGAACTCTTTGATCCCTCTTCCAACAATCCTGGATCCATACTGCCGGGTGCAGAGATGAATCAGTCTGCATTTAACTTGAGCAAATATGAGACATTGGTTAAAAAGCTTTTGACTTGCTTGTCACTTTGGATTTGAGCGGGTGCTTTGACACGTTTTAAGGTGCAGAAACCAAATACCCACTTGCATTGTGACTCCCCGCCGTCTCTGAAGTTTTGAGTTGGAGCCAAGTCACTCCTCCTCAACAGGCACTTTTGTCACATCTTTAAAAAGGAAAAGAAAATATCTATTTTGACCCTGGTAGTCACAAACCAAACAAGGAGTACTAACAAATTCTAACAAGCTCTTTTTAGGTCCAAGAGGCAGTGAAGAGGCTTTTAAGAAAATTGTATAAAGTGATTGGTTATTACAGATAATCATTCAACACATTTAATTACCTCTCTAAGTTTTAAGTGTGCGTGGGCATCGGCTGAAGAAGCAACTCCTGCTTCATTTCCACCGCACTCTCCCTGTGCTCTGCATTCACGTGCCGTCCATTCAAACTTTAGTCCCCTCTTTATTAAAGATGAAAATGGAGATCACTCTCCTCTGCCGGTAGGAGGTGAGGATTAATGAGCGAACCGTCTTGCCTTCCACCTCTCTTCAGACCACTGTAATGACACCTAATCACTCCCCCTCTCTTGACTCAAGCCCGCTCCTGACTTTCAAATTACCCTGGCCATTACTGGAGGACTTCTCCATTTGTTAGCGTAATTGGCCGGCATGTTTTGTCCTGTTCCCCGTGAATCCTCCCCATTAGTCAACCTCAGAGCCATCTCTTGAAGGGCTGAGAAGTGAGAGTCTTGACAGAGGGAGGACTGACTGTTTGATCCATCCTCGTGTGGTCACAAAAAGGGTAGATAGTCCAATTGATACTTACATTAGCTGTTAACTGAGCTGCTGCAGTCATTTTAAATGGGCAGGTTATTGGTATTCATCGGGGTGTCCTAATATGTTCCTTAGCAGCCCCATGAGAAGGGGTCCGCCATAATTCCATCCAAATGACATGTCGAAATGACTCCAAAAAATAATTATAACTGACACCAGTTCATGGCTGGCGATGCTTATTAACGCTTACAGAAGCTCATGGGAAAGCCAGTGAATTATAGATCCATATTGATCCTTATAAATCACTGTCGTCCATAATGTAAGAAGCTTGTTAATATTCAATTTCATATGTAGCGTGCTCATTTGCAAACCTGCCACATCATAATTGACTCAGTCTTAGGTACGCAAACGCCTTCATTAATTGGCTCATCTTATTTTTCGCCTTTGTGAACTTGACCGGTAGTTTTATGTAATAATATGGCATCTAATATATTTTGTATTCAGCGTTTCTATCAATCATTTCTACAGTTCACACCTCGCAAGGATCCTCAAATGCTGTACACACACAAACATGTCAGTCTATAATTGAAGGTTGTACACAAGCTTCATTATTCAAACTGTAAATTGCATAGAATATATTAATCTCCATCATGTTCCAGATGGGAAACAGTGCAGGGCATCAATTTGTTTTTGCCCCATGCTTCACAGGAACTGGTCAAAGAGCTTTAATGATACGCTAAAATCTATAAACGCAGCTTCAGTCCTGATCCAGTGCTTGCTGTGCTTGGCTGCTCTGAAGTCACACAGCGTTTATCAGTGATTAAACAAAGCTTCCCAAAGTTTTTGGCAGCTAAAAGACTGTTCGAGACGATGTTATCTGGTTTCTACCTGAAAGATTTTGCTTCTGGAATAGATTCTCTTCTGTTACACTTGATTTCTTTAGGAAGATTAATAAATAATGCCCAACTTACTTAGTTTTATGAGTCAAATAAAGTCAGGTATGTTGGACATTACATAATATATGTATCTTATATTTGAAAGCAAAACCCTGTGGTGGATGAAAAATGCCACATTCAGAAGCACAATATAAACATTTAATAAATTGTTTATAACACTCTATAATGTAGTTTGAAGCAGATAGAATTACATTATATAGGGTACAATATTGGTCAACAATTATTATTTGTCCAATGAAGACATATTTTATATTATCACAGATGTGTTTTACTGTGTTTACATCAGCCTCCAGTTATGGGTGCCTGCAGGAGTTATAGTTGTTAACAAATACATTAATAAACACTTTTATCTGCTTACAACTATACTACACAATATGGTCAAAAGTGTGTGGACAGTGCTAGTTGTTAAAAATGAAATGGGTGTCTGTAGGGGTATGGAGAGGCATGACAGAAAAAGTTTGAAGTTTGAGAACCACAGCTCTAAGTAATAATATACAATACACAAGATTTAAGAAAACACTTAAAATAATGAATCCAGGTGAGCAGCAGAGTTGCCACACCTTTCAAAGTTGAGCTCACTCAGCCCAAGTAGGGCAATCACAATTTAACAATGTGCGACTGTTGAAAATGTCTATGGGCATAATGTTTTAATCTGCTGCTCCAACAGCCTCCACTCCTCTGGAAAGGTTTTCCACAAGACTTTTGAACCCGACTGCTGGGATTTGCTCCCAATTAGTCACAAGAGCATTATTGAGGTCGGGCATTGATGTTGGGCGTTCCACTTCATCCCACAGGTGTTGGATGGGGTGGGGGTGGGGGTCAGGGCTCTGTGCGAGTTCTGCCACACCAAACTCTGAAAAGTTTCCTTTTGGAGCTGGCTTTGTGCACGGGAGCATTATCGTGTTGAAACAGGAAACGGCGTTCCCCAAACTGTCACTGCAAAGCAAAAAGCTCGATGTTGTCTAAGGGCCAAGTCCAGACCATGAAAAACCACTCCAGACCAAAAGTAGAACCAAGTCTGTGGACACCCCTGTCCATATAGTGTAGCTTTTCTTTTGACTTAACATTTTGTAAGATTAAAATCAAAACCAAAAACACGTCAGTCTGCATCGAAAGCACACACACGTTATCTCTCTGACAACTTCTTTTACTGTCTGTCACGCACTTCCCGACATCCAGGTTGGAGACCAAATCATTGAGATCAATGGAGAGAGCACCCGGGACATGACCCACGCCAGGGCCATCGAGCTGATCAAGTCCGGAGGCAGGCGTGTTCGTCTTCTCCTAAAGAGGGGTACGGGGCAGGTCCCAGAGTACGGTAAGTATCAAAACTTGAATACGTAGCAACTTTCTTTGTCTTCAGGATCATTTCTTAACTCTCTTTTAACTCTTACCACTGTTCTCTCTTCACTGTCTTAATATCACCTCAACTCTTGATAACATTATTCTGGCATGCATCTATATTCATGTTATATCTTCTGTCTTTGTATACTCTGTAATCGCTGTATTCTGTATTTCACTATGCTGTAAAAAAACAACTAATTATTTGTCTCTTCTATCTTGACTAACACTAGTTTATCTTCTGTCCATTTCAGTGACCTATCACTAATTGATTGGTCTAGGTTGTTACTTCCCCTTCTATAGGAATGGTATCTTCCAGTCTCTCCATGTGCATGAAAAGTGACAAGCATGGCTCCCCCTATTTCTTCCTAATGGGCCACTCTAAAGACACGGTTTGTGACCATACGAATGTTTTTCTCTTCACTTAACCCTGGCTTTCTGTGCTGTGGTTTTGTGTGTTGTTCTGCTGTAACCACCTGTTCAAGATGCACTTTCATATCAGCGCAACGAAGATTTTGCCTTTCGGCTTACAGAATAATCAACAAATATGGCTTCAAGCTGCAGGAGGTTGTAAAATTAGTGAACATGACTCTTCTCCCGAACAAAAGATAAATCCAGCAGCTACCTACAGGCCCAAAAATATAGCAATTTGAGCGTTCACCCTGAGTCAGCCAGAACAGATGAACGTGAAATATTTCAGCAGATTATTTACCCGGTGAAGTCTCGCCGCGGCACGAATCGAGTCTGGAAGGGGACATTTATTCTTGTGACACCGCGGGTAATAAAACTCCAATGCGTCACTCACTCCTGTGGCTTCTGCACCAGCATGACACTCACTTTTCCGCATCCTCCCACAACAGAGAAAAGGCTGTTTTAGGGGAACGCCGCCACATTAGAGCCCCCAGTGATGCGCATTCATCAGCGTTTGGCCCTGGCAGTCACCCTCCATCCCTTAAACACAGGAAATAGAGGGTGATGTTGTTTTCCCGCATCTGCCTTTTTCCGCCAGCCCCCTTTCCAGCCGGATTTAATCTCTGAGTGTGGAGAGCTTTTGTAATATTTGCCTTGAGGTTCTACAGCCTTGATGATATGCACACAGGGAGTCTTCATCCAGAAGACACAGTCCTCCATCATGAGAGATCCTTTGTGTTCTTTCTGAGTTCCCCTGCTGCCTAAAAGTAGAAGCAGCATTTTAACCCACATGTTCGGTTCTGTGTGGACTTGATTCAGCATTTCATCACTCCTAGTCTACAGGCGCTTTATTTGCATACTGGAAGGTTATGCAAATCATCTATGGTGATTAATTTGGCTATTTAAAACATTAGCATACTAATGTTCAAAGGAGCAAAGTTATTTTTGTCTCAGGTTCTGTGCGGTGTGCTTTTTAGGAACAGCTGAGTGCAAAATGAAGAACAAAAAAATTGAGAATATAAGCGGTGTTAATGTTGGCATAAAAACATATGGTTATGGGCATGTGCATGACTATTGATTATTGTGTGCCTGTCTGTGTGTGTAGCATTGTGTGTGTTTTTGTGCCTCTGTCTAGCGTTAGATCTGCACCCCCGCGGCACATATTTATCAAAGTTCTGAGAATTTACACTCAAGAAATGGATAATGTTTTTAAAAACCAACACAGGAGAAGAAGTGAGACTGCAGGAAACTAAAGAGTGACATGCCATAATTAATCACATCTGTGCTCCGACAGGGAAAGCCAGTCAGACACTAGGATTTAGCCCCATTCTTCATTTAAAAATATATATATCCTTGCATTGTCTCAGTGAAAAGTCTGTTTATGGTTTTAAGTTAATTCAAGAAAACTTGAATATCTCCAGTAGCAATTAAAAGAGTACTCTTTCATTTCAGTATTGCATTTCTATAAAGCTGGGTGGCTTGAAAGAGACAGATTAAAGAAAAAAAAGAGTCAGTACTGACTTTTTTGTCCTTTTAGTCCCTATGGATCAGCCACCAAAAACACTGAATCTTACACTTCCTATAATCCAACTTTCATCTTTTTTCAGACCTTCCCTCCGAAGGTAAACGCCCACTCCATGCCCCCAGTTTGTAAGGCAAACTTTCTATTAGAAATTTGTACTTTTTCAAGCCCAAACCGAGATCACACAAGTAATTTTCCCAGACTTCACAAAGCTTCCTCCAGAGCCACAGAAGACATATAACTGTTTTCACAGGCTGAGTGGAACTTTCTCTGACTAATTCATTGACTCTGACACATGAAATGATTGGAGAGCCCCTTTAACATTTAAATTAACAGCAAGCAGGCTTCAACCTTATCGATAGGGACAAAAGTATTGGCTTAGCTTTGTTTTGTTTCACTCTTCCCCCTCTCATAACGTCGTTTCTGCTGCAGCAGGCAGCTGTTTTCAGCTAAAAAGCTCTAAAAACCCACTGTACACTACCTGCCCAGCACCAAACAGCACACAGACGCAGTTAGCAACTAGCTAGTGAACGTAATAGCAGCTAAAGAGCCAGATATTTCCTTCAGGAGTTGGTGGAGACCAAAACGGAGCAAAAAAGAGAGTGAATATTGGACTTACATTCATCAGGTGGACACAAACATGACTCCAAATGAATGATAATGTTGTAAGCAACTGTTTACTAACAAGTTCCCCATATTAACTTATAAGGTATGTCAGTGTTGTGTTCAAAGCCCCAAAAATCACTTATTGCAGCCACTGAAGAAGTTAAATTCCAATTCTTCTCTCATATGGAACAAATTTACATCTTGTAGTTTGTGTTATGGTTGACAACAGGAATTATGTGCAACACACACATACCAGTACACACACACACACACACACACACATACACAAAGGGCCCTTTAATGTCACTTCATTGCACCTGGCATATTTAGAAACAACCAGGTACTCCCTCTCCCTCTTAGTCCTGGATCTAATATGCTCCAGCGCTGCATGAGAGTCTGCTTATAATTGGGCCTTGTGGCGCCGGTGTAGCTAGCCTAGCCTCTGCCCCCTGCCCAGCCCGCTGAAAGTGACTGATGGCCGAGGGACCGAGACTCATCGGTGCAGAAACGGGAGCTAACAGTCCGTGAGAGTGGAGAGTTGTGGAGGAGCGCGCTGTAGATTCACTGCAGCTGCTGCACTGGATACAGACTTCTTCAGGCTTAAGAGGGAGAGAGGCACTCGGCCCCTGAGGTTTTCATTCTTGCTAAAGCACCACCCTACTGGGCACATCATCCATTTCATTAAACCTGTTTTCGATTTTCCGCCAAGGTTTAAGATTGGCCGGGGCTTTAAAGAGAGCTACGGGAGGCAGATTGATGTTGTCTAAAAGTAGAGTTGCCCTGTGACACGTTCGGAAGTAGGTTGTAGTGCTGCTCTGATATTTACTTTAATGCTTTTAGCTTGTAGAATAGGAATGATTGCTGTGTTGATTATTTTTGTTTTGATTTAGTGTTTGGTTGTGCAGTGGCATGCGTGCAAGCTTTTAAGCAGAGTGTGTGTGTGGGTGTGTTTTTCACATTATTGACTGTGTGTATGTGTGTTCCAGATAATGCCGCCCCATGGGATGCTCGCCCTTCAGCCTCCCCAAGCCTGTCGGAAGTAGCCCCTCCCATCGACAGCCTTTCCATGTCATCGCCTTCATCTCATCTGGCCCCGGCCCCCGACCCACCTCACCTGCCGCCTCTGGACGTCCCTCGAGACCCGGTGGCAGGAGACAGCAGGAAGGAGCGTTCGAAGAGCCCCCAAAAGGCCGAGCTGCTAAATCCAGATCCGATCAGCCAGGGGAGGAGAGCGGCTACAACCGGCGGGAGCGGCAGAGCCAAGAAGGAGGGTGGCAGGTCCACCCACAAGGGGCACAGGGTGCAGCCCACTACTGAGGGGGAAGGGGGCAAGGAGGGGCAGAGCGGGGAGCCCAAACCTTCCAGGAGCACCAGAGGGAGGTCCAAGGAGAGAAATACAGGGGACAACAAAGAATCCACCCAATCTCCCAGCGTCTCCAAGCTCCCGCACACTAACGGGAACAGCAGGGAAGATGTGGAACGCTACAGTAGCGGGCAGCAGCAGGTGGAGTTGGAGCAGAGCAAGCCCAGGCCCAGGGAACTGGACAGGGGCCTGGGAGAGAGCCGGCCCAGCCTGCCCACCAAGAGCACCAGCAGCGGCGGCGCAGCAGGGAGGAAGGCCACGGTCTCTCCTGGGCCTTGGAAGATCCCTGGATCAGACAAGCTGCCGAGCACACTGCGCACAGGCACGTCCACGCTGAGCAGATAACATCGCGGCTCCAGCAGAATACAGTGGCCACACTCATCTGGACTGAACCACCCCACCTGGATGAAACTACCATCCTCACACCTCCCTGTGCTCCTTTACCCCTCCCCCCCTCGATCCCATTGTCCCATAGACCACAGAGTCAAAACCGGGGGGGGCAGGGTGATCTGGACCACGTGTTTTTAGAGTTTTATTTATGATATTGTACTCTAAATTATTTTGAGAAATATTTTACACCCACCACCTTAAGAACTGGAAAATCATCCACTTTTTAAAAAAATGGAAGAGCAAGTAGAATGTGTGTGTAGCGTGGCGGAGGATCATTCGGGGGGATACAAACTTTAAAGAACTCTATTTTGAGTTCTCCCCAAGCAGAACTGGGGGACAAACATGCAAATATAAACAACTGACAGGAAGCAACTGTCGGTTGCCATTGGATTTTTTATATATATATATATATCTTCACAATGGAGTCTGTTTTATGAAAAGGAATGTTAAAAAGAAGGTTTGCCTGTTTTTGACGAGAGCGAATGGAACAAAGAGTGACAGCGGAGATGAAATCTACTCATCAACAGAACTTTGCCTTAACAGAGACTGTGTGGGCCTGAATCTGTCTTGAATAATCTATCAGATGATTATGGACATAGATATATTATAATGAATATGAATATGTGGGATCATTTTGTAAATAAGATCATCTTTAAGTGAACTGAACCTTTAGTTGAGCCGATGGAAATTCTAGTCCGTGCTCAGACGAGCTAAACGGCGCGACATGGACCAGAACTTTCACCACACCAACTTCTCCCCCTTCTACACTCCCGTTCAGCCCTGTGATTGCAGTTTGGGGTCTCGGCAGGCCTGCTGCGGTTGACTGCACGGTCTGTTTGCGCTTGAATCATCCCGAGTTCAGCGGGGGTGTCATGTCAATCCATTTTTCTCATTTCTGTGCTTAATGAACAAAGCAATCCGCGACGGTGGTGTCCAGCCGGACGCTGGGAGAAGGAGCTCGCACGATACCGACCGAGGGGCAGAGTGCCTTAGACTGACAGAGAGGTTGGCTTTTAAGTCAAGGGTTCAACTCCAAAACACTTAAGAGGGTTCAAAACAGGCTGCTATACAACATCAACTTCACAGATATAAATAATAAACAGTATTTTTTCAGATACGAGTGTGATAACGGTGAAATATATAATTTATTTCACAAGCTCATGTATGAAAATTAGTCCATCACCAGAGGTATTGACGGTCCTTGTTTGTGCAAGTGGTTCATTTTGGGTCATGATGGTTTTCATTACTGATTTCTTAATAAGGTCTGACACTATTCATTTCTGTGCCCATGAGAGATGGTGTAATCAAATGTCAGCACAGAGCAGAGCTTTGCACCCAAACCAAACTAAACTGGTAAAATCTCATATTGAATCAATCTCACTTGTCAAAAGGCTCGCTCGCCTAACAATCTGTAACCTGAATGAATGAACGCCCTCAATTTGAAAATGAAACATTTCTATCATTTCCACACCGGCTGAGAAGAGGTTGCACCTGTCAGCCGCTGAATTTGATTTGTTTTAGGTGATTCTGTCTACACTGTGTGATATTAAGAAGTACATCTCCATGCCAAAGCTCCTTGTAGATTATCATTTTTATCAGCAGACACGTACCTCCCCCAGAATTTGACTCTATTTGAAGGATGTGCACAAGCACAGGTGTACATTTTTATACAGTTGACAATTCGCTAAGCCCTCCAACCCCTTAGTAACTGTTGCTATGCCTGTCAAGCTTTCCATTCTGGCAGATTTACAATTCGGAAATTCTTGATAATTTTTGAAACAATGGGTCCTTTGTGTCAGACAGAAATAAACGAAAGCAGCCTCTCATTTCTAGCCGGCGACTGATGATTTTGCCGGCTTTAAAGACGACAGTCACAGGCAGATTTTATCCGCTGTACAGTAGCTAGCTAAATTAAGCTGATGTTAGCTCCATGAGTTGGCTGAAAACTGTGTCTCTGGCTGACTTTTTAACATTTCCAGCTGACTTGTTTTAAAACAAGAATCTCGCAAAAAAAAAAAAAAAGGTTTTTAAATATGCACTTGATGGCTACATACATGATATTGTGCTAAAAGACTGAGGCTAAAGCTACATGTCCCGGCCAAAAGCTTCCTCACCAGTTGATAAAGACAAATATAGAAACAGCATTATTTTTGTATTGCAGGGTAGAGCTACTTTGTCCTTGTATTTTAAGTGTGATAATAAAGGATGTAAGATCAGACTGTTATTTCATTCTAACATAACACTTTGACTTTTTGGCTGTTTAGCTTCCATACTTACAGTATGTTTTTACTTTTAAGGTTTCAGGAGAAAAGTCTTTTNGGATGAGGACTAACCGATGAATTTAGTGAACGTAACGTTGTCTCGGGTAACGCTGGCTGGAGTGTAAACTTACTCAAATCCAACAAAGAGCAGGACTGCTAACGTTAGCTGGCTAGTAAACTAATAAGCCGGTCACGCTAATGATTGCAGCTCACATTATAGCAGATAATCACACTGTTTATGCTGTTCCTTACACTTTAACTCTTTAAATGCTGAGTATTGCTCGTACTACTGCTTCAAAATGTGGAGAAATCATAGACTGTATAAAAGAAGTGGACGTAGCCACCGTGACATCACACATTGGTTTGTGGACTACCGTTTTGAAGCCTCGAGTTTGGCATTTTGACTGTCGCCATCTTGGTTTTTTTTGGCGCAAGAAGTGACCATATTTGCCCGAGATGGATGGTCGAGCTAGCTTGGTTAGCGAGGTGCATCTGTAATTCACGTTAACTGTGATCTAACTTTCATGAACTGAAAACACACTGTGAAAGTTCTAAGACGAAAACACGGACCAAAAACAAGTTCACGGCTATTTAAATGTTCACAGTGCCATGGATACGCATTGCTACACCTCTATCCTGATTGACAGGTCGCCATGGTAGCGACTTGTCAATCACAAAGTAGCCACGCCCTAAAGCATACCCTGCTTTATCATCTATTTTACTCTAAATGGGACCATAATTTACAAAATGAATATCATGCTGTATTGAAGAAGACCATAAACTCATTAGGAAAGTGTTTACTGAGGTAATCAATCAAGTGATAATTGGGTCATTTTCTCATAGACTTCTATACAATCGGGCTTCTTTTTGCAACCAGTGGAGTCGCCCCCTGCTGGCCATTAGAAAGAACACAGGTTTAAGGCACTTCCACATTGGCTTCACTTTTCAGACCCGTAAGCTACGTCCACTTCTTTTATACAGTCTACGGGAGAAATCCAAAGTTTGACAGGCCTGCAGTGCCTAGTTACAGTTGCACCAAATCTTTTCACAGCATCTGCACCCTCTCTGCAGATGTGAAAATTCTGAGTGGTTAATTTTTCCCCTGAATGAGCCATGAGTCATGATACCAGAACAAAAGTTTCCTCTCCTTCCTCTGCCGAGGGAAGTGCAAACAGTGTTTAAAGAATACAGTAAAAGAGCAAAGGGAGACAAGTCATTATGTTTGCCATTGTGATCCGTAATTACACAAGGAACAAGCAGCCTGGCTTTAAAGCACAATCTCACACAGAGCGTTTGGGATATGAATTATTATGTCGGAGAAAATCATCAGCCAGGCTCAAACTGCTCAGCCCTTCAATCACTTGTAGATGGTGTGCAGGGACAATATCGCACACACACAAAAAGCCCCAAACCTAAATTTTACATTTACAGACTAAAGGTAGCAAATGCTGCCTACATACTTTTTCATCGTGCTCATTTGCTCCTTTATTTTGTGACTTCTGTTTGAAGCAGAAACAAAAAATGTGCATATTTTTGCTCAGCGTTTGCACAACTTCACTGCTTTCCACATCTGAGCTGTCTCCATTGAGCCAAATTGTAAGTAGTTTTCTACTGAATGCAAAAAGAACAAAAAAAAGCATCTAGAGGGGTTTTTTTTGCAAAGTGTTGAAATAACGGCACTCGCTACACCATAAACTCCCACCCAAGCGGCTCAGCATCACTGTGTAGTGTTATAGCAGTGTGTAGACCCTGAACAAATATCTCTATAAATATGACTCAGTGTACTATTGATGGTCACAAAGACTGTAAGTGGAGCAACTATTTTTATGAAATGCAACACTATGGATATATTAACTTTTGCAAAAATCTTGTTTACCTGTATGATATTCTGAAACGCTGTCAAAATAAAAGAAAATCTTGACACATGACAGATTTATTTAGGACATGCTGCTGTGTGATTTATTATGGGTGTCTGTTTTTATTAAAGCATACAGTTCATATAGAAGACGTGCATGGGTTACTTTAACCCCCCTGTTAGGCATTTATTAACAGTATATATGTATATATACTGGTTCATAACACTATAATGTAGTTGTAAACAGATATAAGGGCATTTTAAGTGTTAATTCATGTATTTGTCAACAGCTGTGATTCCTCTTGTGACATCTATACCTTCTGTATAAACCGATAATGAATGATAACACAGCTGTAATCATATTTAAAGGAGTAGTTTGACATTACTTGTAATACACTTATTTACACCCTGGTAAAACCACAAATTGTCATTTTTACACTTTGGTTTTTGTACGTATTAAACAAACAACATATACCGTGTTAATTAGAGCTTCAGAGGTGCTGGTAGGTGGATTATGTTACCTTCAGACAGAGCCGGGCTAGCTGTTTCCCCTTGTTCCCAGTCTTTGTGCTAACAGTTAGCTAAGCTAACTGTTTTCTGGCAGCAGGTTTATATTTAATAATCTATCAATCTTCCCATCTAACTGTCGACAAGAAAGCAAGTATTTCCCACAATGCTGAAATATTCCTTTAATGAGTCCTTACAGTGTGTTATGAAATATTTATTAACAGTTTATACACGTATAATTTATGGGCATATTTAAAACTGTTTAGAAATGTGCTCAGAAGTCATGAGGACGTGTTGAGCATCAAGGACCATTCCTGACTTTGGGAATAGCAGTTTCACAAAGAATTCTTAAAGGGGTGATCCAGCTGTTTAGTATTGCACTTCCATAAAGTTGGTGGACTCGCAAGAGACAGATACAATAAAAATGGAAGAAGCAGAGGCAGAGTTATCCTGACCTTTAGTCCCTAATATGGCTCATAGGATCGCACATTTCTTCCATACACTGCTTTCAAATTTCACACCCGTTTGCTCTGTTGTCAAATGAACCATCATATTTCATGTTCATATACATGTTTTATATGATTACGACTGTGTTATTATTATACAGTATTGTCAATTATATTTATTAACTTTTTATACATCAGTGCTTCATAGGACAAGTTGTAGCTGTTGACAAACACATTAATGAACATTTATAAATAAATATGCTCCTTGTATCTGTTTACAATTACATTATAGTGTGTTATAAACATTTTATTCATTGTTTATATGCTGCTTATAAATGCTAAAGAGGCACAGGGGTTAAAATAAAGTGTTACCAGTGCGGGTCTGTGCTTGTATGTGTTTGTATGCAATAACACAAAAATTGTCCTCTTTCTTAAAATGTTTGTACTATTGTAATGCTGCTATTTGGCCACATGGAGGCATCTGATAAGCAGGTGAAATACAGCAGATAACAATAACACTTAAAAAAAGGATTTGGCTCTAATGATTTGATTTGCTGAGGGGGATATTGGCCTTAAATGTACAGAATATACTTAGTGATAGTTTACATACAACCTTGTGCAGGTTGAATAGAAAATCCAATGGTTTTATGTCTTGTGTGCATGTTCTCCATGTGTCCACTAGAGGTCAGTATAGACCAGGCTTATATTTTTTATGCTGCTGGGTTTCATAATTGTTGAACTTATATAAAGTTATTAGTCAGACATTTCCTCTTATAAAATGTTATAGGGATTTCACCATCCAGTTTGATGTTGTGATTTCACAAACTATAGAATATTACATCTTATTTGAATGCATACACATTCAGTTGTGACATTTACATGATCTTTATCCTCTTGGGGAATTCAAAGACACCACACTTCCTCCAGTTGACATTGTGGTTTTCACACGTACATCCTGTTGCAATACAAATGAAAAACGTGTGTAATATAGGTTGCTATTAGTGCCACGTTTAATTCAAGATCGGAAACCTTAGACTTAATGTGTCATATAGTGTGACTCTGCTTCTGTTTTACCTTATCTCTTCTTGTGAACAAAACAGGCCTTTTGTTTTAACACATACCTAGTGCATCTACCTGGTGTTGCATATCTATCTGTGCTTCAAACAGACAGGAAAGAGACACAAAAGAAACACAGGGTGAGAGATGAAGCACCGCAGGAGTGGGACAACGAGCTCTCCTGCAGAGGCAGCGCTGGTCGAGGCAGCCTGCTGCCAGCTGGAAGCTGCTGGCTGGTGACTGTATTCTCCACAGGGGCGAATCAATCCAGCTCATGTCTCCACCGGGAGAACGACAAGCTTAGTGCAGGCCCCAGCAGACTGCTGTGCTCTTCCTGAAGACACACCAAGGACATTAGAGTTGAAGAACCACCTTCGACATGGTTATGAAATGGCACTCAAAGGCAATAATTAATATTTTACACATTGCTGGGCTCAAATCATTAGTCTAGTTCATAGCTAAGATGATGAACAGCAGCTTTATGGGTTGAAACTGTTCATCCAAGCTGCACAAATGGCTGTTTACCAGTATGCCTCACATCCCTGGATCACCACACACTGCCCTAATGTATCTCCCAAACACACACACACACACACACTAATGTAATTGACAGTAGGCATGACTCAGATTTTCACAGCAGTGTTTGATGGATTGCTTTACCTCCTCCGCCGACGTCTCTGGTGTTCTCCCTCACTGAATTGCTTCATCCCGTAGCATCTCATCAACACCAAACATATTGCCAGTAAAATAACTGCAGTGCAGAGACAACACTAAGTACGATGACTTCATCCCTCAAGAAGGCTTCTCACACACACAAAAAAAAATCTTTACCAGCATCTCCAGTGAAGGTCTGCTCCCTCGTCATTAGTTAGCCAGATTGTCTGCAGGAAAAATAGTTCACTTGAGTGCAACACAGGCTCAGTCCTGTGCATGCACAGTTTCATGCTTACAGCACTCTCAGTTGAATTAAACAATGCGTACTGTGCTTCAGCCATGATGCTCCTGCAATCAGCGAACAATGTCAACCTGGACCGTGGTGGGAAAACAAAAATTTAAGGGACAACAAATAATATGTTGCACAACAAGGATTATCTGCAGAAGAGGCGAAGGGTTGTCCTGTTCCTGTGTGCCACTTTGAGGTTTGTGGGTCAAAGCCCAGTTTGCAGGCTGCTCTTTATGCCTTCTGACACACTGTTTTTAAGTTGCATTAATTGTTGGGGGGGGAAAGCCTCTAAGCCACTGCATGCACTCTCCAGAGCTGTCTGCTAAACCTGCTCTACCATACTGTGCAGAGTCGTGTCATCCTGTCTCCATACTTTCACAGCTGAATAGAGATTTATTTTGCTGATTATATTATAGTTATTGTGCAGCTGTAGCGGAAAGCAAAGTCTGTGCCCTCCAGCTAAGTGCAGTGAGACTATGATCAAAGCTGTAAGATGTGGAATAATGGCACCAACTGGAGATTTAAGGGTCCTCCAGGCAACAGGCTGGATGTAATAACCGATATGGTGGCATTTGATGCCTGGTACTTGATAACTTTAATTATACATCAGTGTTTTGCAGCCAGGGCAGCAAATGATCTGCCCTGCATGTTTTTATGTGGGTGTCAATAGAAAGGGCCTGTCGTGACATGATTGTTATAGCTGCAGAATGAACAATGGGTTCAGTTTAGGGGGCGATCAATGGATCATTTTATGTTAGGAGAGAAGCCGTTTGGTGTTTCAAATCATTTAGAGACACTTAAAGTTTATCACATCACTGAGGGAACATGAATAATGCTCGGATTTGATTTTACTTTATTGAATTGATTGTTTATGTCCAGATTTCTGCTGTTCTAGAAATAAATGGTCAGCTTGGGAGTGTTTCATGTCACAATATATCCTGAAAAATGAGTGAGATTATTCACAGGGTGCAATCATTTTCTTGGATCCCAGTATAGTATACATCAAAGGTATACCAGGAAACCCCATCTAGAGTGGATAGATTTATATTCATATATTTTCTGGAGTTTTGCTTTATGAATTAAGAATTGGGTTTAAATTCATTCCTAATTGTATTCACTTCATAATCAGTGTCCTGTATTCTCCAAGCCTTTATACAAATATCCTACTTTTAAAAGTAATTGTCAAAATGCACAGTATTTTGACATGTAAACCATTCAAAAGTTCTATTTCAGTGAAATAATGCGTTTATATTTGTGTTTTGCATATGCCGAATTTAATATTCTGACATTTCAGAGAAAATATTCTCCTTTCCGCTTTTCAACAAACAACGATCAAGCAAGTTACGTTAACTTCCCCGATTTTTGAATGAAATTTGGCGTGACGCTCGGTCTGCATACGACAGAACGGCGCGTACCGGCGGGACTAGGGGAGGGCCCACGGGCGGGGTGACGCGCCCTGCCCACTTAGTATCTCGTATTTGTGTAGCAGTCTGTCTAGCTGCGGTAGTCTGCAGACAGACAGGCAGTCGGCGGGGCCGTACTGGGCTTTTTTGACTGTGGAAGTATCCCAGCAGCCAGAGCCCAGGGGCGGCCGGTGGGAGGAGGCAGAGACTCCGCAGCTGCTGCACCGCACAGCCTCTTTGAAACCCGCAAGAGGAAGGAGCCGCCCGCACCATCCGATGTCAACGGTAGGAAGCATTTTATTTCTTTTTTTTACTTTCAAACGGCGGGAGGTTTGTTTATCAGGATCTGAATATGGATTTTGGGAGGCAGAGATGTGTCGTGGCACGCCGCTGCCGGAGCATCTTTCATTGGTTTTGTCGGCTGTGTGGTCGGAGCCGCGGGAGAGAGCATCAACACGCCGGGGCTGAAAATGTCTCCGAGCAAACCCAGGTGGTAAAATTCAGAGTGTTTGGGTTTTTATATCGGTCGTTTGTTTCAGTCTAAACGTGGCAGTTGTGTAAGGAGAGCGCACCAAGTTGTAGCCGCCTCCAACAGCAGGGCGGCGGGGCAGCTGGACAGCCCGAGCCGCAGTCAACGTGGAGCGGCGGCGGCGGCAAGCTAGCAGCCGTTAGTGCTGTCGAGACAGGAAGTAGGGACAGTGGCCTTCAAATGAAAAGCATAAAAAAAAGGACAAAAATAAGAGAGATTAACAATTTAACAACCTATCTAATGCTTAATAGTTTTCAGTGAGTCTGATAGTAGAGTATTTCTGCAGACACAGATTTTTAATGAATTCATGTGTGTTGAATGATCCTATGGTTAATCATCCTATCTGAAATCTTACAGAAGAACTTGAACTTGAACTTGGAGCCATAATAAGTTTTCAATACTATCTGTTAGTATCAAATGTTAATTTCACCTAAAAGCACCAGTTCCCTTCATAAGCTCATACCAAAATACCAATATATCATCCTGTATTCTACTTCATATTCCCCTGCAAGTGTGTGTATCGGTTTGAACTGAGATTAATAGTTGAATAATCGATGGGACAGAAAATTTGTCACCAACTATTTAGTTGATTAATCCTTTAAAAATATGAAAGACTTGCTGCTTTTGTCTGTTTTACATCTTTATCAATTGAAATATCTTTAATATCTTTGGGGTTTTGGACTGTTGATGGTCACTGTGACCTATGAAATCACGGACATTTTAAAGTATTTTCTGCGTAATTGATCAAATAACTGGCAGATTAATCGATAATAACACCCAAATTCCCCACTGGGGGCTCAATAAAGGATTATCCTGTCTTCTTTTAATGAAAATAATCGGTAGGTGGAATGGTACTTTTTCCTTCCTTCACTTTTTAGTTGTATTTTGAAAAGTTTGACCGGAAGTAGTATTGTAATCATATTTCCATCTTGACGCTATCGAATGTAGAACGATGGCACGGATTTGTTGGAACGTTCATTTCGTTACATTGTTTCCTAACCGTCGCACTGACACATAAATGCCGCTGCCTGGGTAGAAACACGGAAACATTGTTACCAGAACTGACCGCCTGTCGTTCTGCTGTGTGTGTGTGTGTGTGTGCGCGCGCGCGCGCGAGCGAGAGAGAGAGAGTGTGTGTGTGTGTGTGTGGTTTGCCATGTGGAGGCGAACCGTTTGAAGCACCTCCTCGCTGATGTGGTCTTGCTCAGCGGTCTGACCGAGATGACAGAAAAGCCCAGCTGACTCTCCTGATCATGAGTGTGCAACTGGGCAGCAGCTTGTGTTCAGATCAGACCCCGGCCTCTCACATGGGTGCACAGCAGACCCCAGACCCCAATTTGAATGGAAATTTACTGTACTTAAGTATAATTTTGAAGTACTTGTACTTAACTTGTTATGCTACTTCAAAAGCTAATATTGTACTTTTTACGCCACTATATTTATTTGGCAGCATTAGATGCTTTGCAGACTCTGATTATTTATACAAAATATAAATCAGCTAATAAAGTATGATGTATTATTACGGATTTACTTGCTGCAACACATTAGTGATGATTACACATTAATGCATCACTAATTATAATCCAGTGATAAACAGTAATATTAATCTGAAATGGGCCATTCTGCATAATGAGTACTTTTACTTTTGGTACTTTAAGTATATCTTGATGAGTATTTTTACGCTGTGGTATTGCTATGTTTACTTAAGTAAAATATCTGAGTACTTCCTCCACCACTGCTACAGACCCTAGATCTGATGTGTGGGTGTTGCACAATGACTTTTGCTATAAATCCTGTCTCTGTCTACCTATTTATCAAAGTTGTACATTTTTAAACAGGGGAAGTAAACTCCCATGATAGGCTCGGCTTCACAAAACCACTGGACTAGTCTGCTCTACAGTCTGCTACATGCTTCTCCACTCATTCTGTGTGCATTATCAGCATAATTGCTGCATTGCCAAATGTTACAAATTACATTACAAGCACCCCCCCCCCCCNNTTTTTCAGGCTACAGTGCAAAGGCGTCATGTCCACTTAATTTGAAGGAGCGCGTGCCCAAATAGATTTGATGGCTTCAGAGAATAGCTAATTCTGTTTTTGTTTAATTTTGACAAATTAAAATGTAATTATGAAAAATTAAAAACGTGTTTCTAAGCGTGGCCCCTCAGGTCAGAGCTCACAGTGTCTAAGTGATTACAGTCAGCAGCGTGAGGCTTTATTTTTGTTATTTTGCTTCCTGTGTCTCCAAGCAAGTAGCATTTTATTAGCTGCAGGAATCACTTCAAACAAGCTGTCGAACACAGACACTTAAAAGTTGGATTAATTGGTCGTTTTGAGACTTTAAAGTAGGATTGCACCCAACGATTATTATTATTTAATCATTTTGTCGATCAAATGGTGAACGAAAATAGTGACAAATGCCAAAGTGACGTCTTCAGGTGTCTTGTTATTTCCTACCAGCAGTCCAAAACCACAAAATATTCATCACAGCATAGATCTCTACAAAACTGTTGTTTAAAGTCTGCCACGGTGTATTTCTCCATTTTATTGATGCAAACATGCATAATTACTGTACAGTAAGCCAAAATCGTCTGTACACAGGTCAATATTAGTTGTTTTATCTTGTGTAATAAAGCAACTGTCTTCATGATGAGGTATAAGATGCGTGACACCCCTGCTACAGTGCTATGTTAAAGGGGAAAAATACAGCCATATGGTGTGGGAATGAAGCGTACCTTATTCAAATCCAGTACCACTTTTCCTTTCTTATTTAGACAAAGCCCTAACATAAAATATCCGACCATCATACGGTGCAGACTGTGAGCAGATTTCCCCCTCAAAAGGTGTTTTGATGTGTGATCATAAATTTAGCTCATCACCATCTGAGCTATAAGAGGCAAAGTGAGAAAAGAGTCTTGAGCTGATTTCTAAATCGGGATCACAAATAGAGCTCTAATTATCGTCACGGGATGACCTATATTTTGTTCTCAGATAAGTGTTAGGTAAGCGTGCACGCATGTTCGTGAATGTGTGCTCACTTATGTATTTATAGCTGCATAGATGCTGCCAGAGAGCATTTCATTCTCAAGCTGACGTCCTTCACGGCTTCTAAGATCACACACGTGGCTGCTTTTTTAGCTTTTTTGTTCTTTTAACAAGCGTCTTCTGAGGAGTTAAAAGTTGACGCTGTTGGATTTCATAACAAAGAACGCTGCAAGGCAGATTTATAAATTCCCTCTTTTGTCTTCCGGGTTCATAACCTGCCTTGTTTACACGTGTGCAGCCTCTCTTACCTACAGCCACAACTGTTCCTGCAAACCCCCTCAGCTCTCTTCCTTCATTATCCTTTTCCTCCATCTTTTTTTTTTTGTCAACTTCCTCTTTACATGTGTGCTTTCTTTCCCGCCTGTCTCCTGTTGCAGGTCTCCATAAATCTTTTAAACACTTAGTCGATGAGTTTCTGCTCTTTTCAATCCTGCTCCTCCTGTGCGTTTCCATACCACAGAGAGTAGTAGTATGGTACAGCAAGTGAGTGCAGAGGCATGATGGGAGAGCTGCGTGGGAGCTGTTTCTTTCCTCGCATCTCTGCGTCCACAGTTTCAGGCAGTTTGAGGAGGCTGTGATGTAAAGACGTGATCTGGGGTGAGGGGATTTCTGTGCGCTTCCTCTTCAGCAGATGAACAGCCACTGCCAGGATGTAAATCTCTTTATATTGTCGGTGTTGTCAGTCAGTGCATGTGTGTGCGTGGTGGTGGAGGAGGAGGAGAGGAGGCCATATTGAGCACTGCCACCTTTGGCTGCATCTTTCACAGATGTTAGCCTCAGATTTTATCAGTCGATCCTGTTCAACTAGATCATGCATACGTCTCAGTTTGGACATTTTAAGAAGCCCTCGGATTGATTTGCTGCCTCAGGGGAATTCTTTAGGTGTGTGACCATAAATTTTACTGTCCGCATCAAAGGAATGAAGCTCCCAGTAGATACCATTTCAGACCGTGTCCTCAAAGATCAACTAAGGGGAAATGTCATCAGCTTAAACGTCTCTGTGACATTTAAGGTCACGGAGCAACATTGTTATGAAGAGATACAGTCAGAGCAGTGCTTACAGTAACGGTGTTAAATGCTGATGTTTAGCAGGTTGTTTACCGTCTTATTTTAGCATGTTAGCATGCGAACATTTGCCAATTGGCACTAAACACAGCGTACAGCTGAGGCTGATGGGAATGTCTTTATTTTTGCACCTATTTGGTCATAAACCAAGTATTGGAAAAGTGAAACTTTTGACCTGATGATGGCACTAGACAAAAAGTCCTTACAATTCATCCTGAGGGGGACACGAATGTGTATACTGGGGCTTCAGCTATCGAGTATTTTCATTATCGATTTAACTTGCCGTTTATTTTCACAGTCTATAAATGTCATAAAAAAAGTAAAACATGTTGGTCACAGTTTCCTAAAGTGCCGGTTGACATCTTCAGAAAATCTTCACAATTCAAGAGGAGCCAAAGAACATTTGGCGTTTTTGGTTTAAAAATGACGATTCAACTAATCCATTAATTGTTTAATTACTACAGCTCTAGTAAGTACCAAAGTTCATGGCAATCTGTTCGCCGGTTGTCAAGAAAGTTCAACGTCATGGTGGCGCCAGAGATAAATTCGGGTAATCATCAAAGTCTTTAGGATTCATCCTCTGGGCGCCATGAATGTCAAAATGTACAAAAGTGTGTGCCAGTCCATCCAGTAGATGCTGAAATAAGTGAAAACTTTCACCTGCTGGTGGCACTTGAGGAAAAGTCGAGGGATCACCAAAGTCTTTAGGATTCATCCTCTGGGAACCATGAATGTCTGTGCAAAATGTCACTATGCTTCCTGTGATTAGTCTAAAAGGAAGAGGAGCTCTTGTCTCTGGCATTTGACATGTTTTTTATTTTCTTTTTGCTTTTGCCCAGGTGGTTTAACTTGATTATTCACATTGTTTGCTTTGATATTTACACTTTATGCCAACAACAACATGGAGAATCAACTTGACAAACACTCGATGCTTCGTCTTTCCTGTAATTTGTGTGGAAAGTTACAGATCTTGTTCTTCCTTGATTGCTCATATTGTCTTCTCACCGCAGGTTCTGCCTCTATTTACCTCACAGTCATGCCAGTGAGACCAGTATCAGCTGACAAAGAGCTTAAGAGCTAAATGGCTCTCTAGCATAAATGATAAATGTTGCAATTCAAGAGAAAAACACTGAAAAGCCTCGTAAAATGAACAGTAAATACAATATGCAGGTGTTTATTTAAAAAAAATGCTAAAAGGTATGAAAAGTAAATCAGCTGAAAATAGCACACAGTGTAGCTGTCGGCTGTGTCTTTTCTTCAGGCCGGGCGGTGTCCCCGCACCTGTGATCGGCTGTTTCTCATGGGAGGATCCGGATTGGTTTGAATCAGCATTTGGTGCAAAGGCTGCGGATGGTGAGGATAAATGAGCAGGAGAAAGGGGCCATGAGAGGGAGGGCGTCCTCCTTTAAGGACTATCCTGCAGGTGATCCTGAACAGACCAAACAAGTGTGTTTGCGTGTTTTAGCTTCTTCTACAAATCATCGTGTACGCTTTACACTTTGGATGACCATTTTCGAATGCATGCTTCACAGTTTTAGAGTTTGTATGTATTTTTCTTGCTGTTCCTTCAGGGCTAGGTCACAAACCTCGATGCTTATTGGTGCTTGGTCGGATTTTTAAGCTTGTTTACTCGTGCTGGTGCTTGTCTTTGGTTGATATTTTCTGCTCTAAATCAAGAAATTCAAACTGTGTTTTATCTTCTGATGTTCAATTAATCAGTTAATTTTTTTAAGCAAAAGTTTTGGATTGTTGGTCGGATAAAACAAGGAATTTGAAGACAGCACCCTGGGCTCTGGAAAATTACAATGGTAATCTTTCACCATTTTCTAACATTATATAGATGAAACTATTGATCAAAGTAACTGAGAAAATAATCTACAGATTAATCAATAATGAAAATTATTGTAGTTGTTGTATCTGCCTTAGATCAGATATTTTTCCTGATTTATACCAAAGTACAGCTGCTTGTGTTTAGACAACTTTTAATATTTAGGAACTTGCAGCTTGCAGACCAACCAGTATGCTGTGATAATACTACCTGGCCTCATGTTTTCTGTGTCAGTTAGGTTCTGGGAAATTTGACTGAAACAACTTAATTCTGGGAATATGCACCATATATAGAGACATAGATATGTGGACCCCTGGAAGACTAGCGACCAGTTTGTGGAAGCTAATGTGGATCCGAATAAAGAATAAATCAATATGGGCAAAATATAAACTAAAACAGGTCTCTAAACTAGATTCCGACAAATCATTAGCTAATTATGTGGAACCTGCGTTAGTTGATATTGCACTTAAATGGTGCAATTCCAATCAAATATGTAATTAATCGCATTACCAAAAACTCAAACGAGGCACAGTGAATCTGGGGCATTTGGGGCCCATGGAGGTCTGGAGCCCTGGGGCACTTTCCTGCTTTGCCTGGTTGGTTATCCAGCGTTGTTACTGTATACCCAGCCCTATTTAAGAGCCTGCTAACTGATTTTCCTACTCTGTTAAAGTGATTGGAAACCAATGGCTGTCTATTGTGGTAGAATAAATGCATCCAAATCTAGCTATATGTCAAGTATACTGTATGTCATTTGTAGTAAATGGGCTACAAAGTTCAGAACCACCGGTGTGGTCCTTTTTAATTTGATGGCAGAAGCAGATGTTGTAAATTACCGTCGGTCACCTTGCAACAACCCTCTCCATCTGTGGTTCCTGTGGCCCTCCTGGCTGCTAATAACCAGAGGGGAATATTCTGGTGGGTTGTGTGACATTGAACCCCACATGGACATGGGTGCTCTTTTAACAGCATGTTACTGGAGGGTAATGGAGAGGATTTAGAGGCACTTTCTGGAAGTGAGTCACCCAGTGTTGATTAATGGAGCCAATGACCACCACGTGGAGCAGGCTTTCAAGTGCACTCTAAGATGTCTTATAATGCGTGCAGATCACAGTCAATAAAGAGTGGGGAAAAATGAGAAAATGCGTCAGAGTGAAATGAATAATAAAAGAGTTTCAAATGAAGATTCAGCTACAGTAAATTACACACTTCAACAGCTGCTATTGACACTAACTGCTACACCCGAACAGTCGATATTGGTTCACCTATACTGATGCTAGATTAGGCTATACCTCTCTACTATTATCTTATACACTAGCCTGTTAGACCTTGTGTGCTGATAGCTTTGGTGATGGAAGTGGATATTCTTGCAATGTTGAGTGAAAGTTTCACACTTGTGATGAGCAGGCGGTCGTTGCAACACGCCTTTCTTGGTTACATTAATCTGCTGTTGAGGGCGTTGTCCACAGACACGATACTACGGGTGGTGTAGGGTTTCTCCGATTTACACATTTCCAAGAATCGATGCAACTCAGCAACACAGGTAAATCCATGCTTCAGGGCTGTAATCTGTGCTCACACAAGTCCAAACAAACTTTTAATACATGAGGGTTTACGGTGTAAGAGAAGTGATTCACCTGTTGAGCAATCGCCCACTCTAGAGTACAGTACAGAACAGCAGGGTCCTGATCAGATAACCCTTCCACAGTCACCAGAAGAGAAAGAAATTGGACAAAAAAGCATCTATTTGTTCTCCAAAACAACTATTTTGCACATGATTTGGGAGCTGCGTAAATCATACGCTCTGGGGCATACTGTACAAAAGTAGGCTGGACATTATCATCATAAACCAGACAAGATGTTTTGAGTTGATAGAAGGGGCAGTCAGATGGGATTGCTTAAAAATAAAAATAAGGGTTTTCTTTTATACAGGATGAAACCAGGAGTCCATAAAAGGAACAGAACTGTTTCATGCTTTGGGTTTTACTTTGAAATCATCATCGGGAGCAGGTAGAAATGTTTCCTCGGAAGCTTTTTAGACAGCTGCTCGCAAAAGGTTTGATAATGCCTCCGAGGAACCGACGTTGTTGACGTCAGGTGTCGATCTGTATTGATGTTTTATCTTTCCAGCAGTTCAGGCCTGCAACATTATCCGCCTAATTGATGCAGCCGAGCAATTAGCTGGCACACCTGGTATTTATTAGCCGTTGTGTAACATTTGTTCCTGCTCCTGATGGCTGTGTAAAAGTACAACTGAAAGATTGACGCAGCAAAAATGGCTCTGGCTTTTGTTGGAGTGACTCTAATCTTATACATACAGAATGAAGTCAAGATTTAAAAGCATGAAAGTTTAGGTAGGTGGTTAAAGATATAGAGTTTACTTTGACATAAGACAAACAATAGCAGCACATTCCCACTTTTGAGAAGCTGGAGCCAGAGAGTTTGCAATCTTGCTTAACAATCTCCATTTTTTGTGGCCTTTAATAAGAGAAAAGAGATTTTCCGTTGATAAAATTCATTACATAATGCTGTAGAGGTCATACCTCACATATAATCATGTAATATATTCTCTTAAGTATTGACCTTGTTATGGCAGTTGAAGTTGCTCTTGCTGTAACACGATCTGTTGGGGACGCTTGGTAAATACGACGCCAAGAATTAATTCACCAGAACACAAAGTTCCTCATTCTGAGCTGTTGGGAAGTTTGAATTACTCTGATTGTTTGTTTTAGGAGCCTGTCAAACGAGTGCGTCCTCCTTCACCTCCCCAAGACGAACAAGATTCTCCATCATAGGAGGCTACAGCTGGACTGTAGCCAGTTCATGCCCGAGGCTATCATCCTGTTTAGTTGCTTCAAGAGGGAGAAGTTTAGTTTTCTTCTCTCAGACTCACTGTCTTGTGTCCAAAGCCACAACTCAAGGTTTGGAGAGTAAAAGCAATAAGCCTTCAGGGCTAATTTGGAGTGATGTTTGTCTCAGACCCCATTAGGGATGTCTGTGGCAGGGTGGCCCAACCTTGCTGTCTGTGTCTGGGACATTTTGGATGAACGCCCAGCCCCTCCTATGCATGGATAATATGGCTGGCAGCCAAGGCTATGCATAGCTCCCTCTTCATACGTTACCGTCTTTTCTTTCCCTGAGACCTGAACATAAATATCTAACTGGGTATTTCCTCTCACTTGCCCGCTGATTAGTCGAGCAGAAGTGAGAGAGCAGGAGCTTATTGTGATTGCATCCTCCACACAGGCAACACCATGCATCACAGTATTGGCGTGGTACAGAGGAGATAAAGACAGCAACTGCCAGGGCTGCTTTGAAGTGAACCACGAGGCAGTTTGTTAAAGCAAGAATGCAGGTGGATCGGCCCGTTTATCTGGTATTTAATAAAGCTCTTAAGCAAGTTGTTATTGACTGTATGTCCTTTTATTCTCCCTGTGTATTTATTGTGCACATCAAAGCCATTACATTTTGCTTTTAGTTTGATTAAACAGTCAGTGGATCAACATAAAATCAGAGGACAACAATTTCTATAACTGATTAATTGCTCAAACCTGCATTGATTGCACATTGACATCAAAATATAAAGTTGTTATGACGTGTCAGCAAAGAGTTGCCTATTTACACATTCAGCAGACATGGAGCAACATTAGCATTCATTTGGAGTCGTGTTTCTGGTCACTTGATTTATCCAGTATTCACTCTTTTAGCTCAGCTTTGGTCTCCACCAACTCCTGAGAAAAATATCTGGCTCTTTAGCTGCTAAAATGTTCACCAGCTAGACGCTGACTTTGTCTGTTGTTTGGTACTGGGCAGGAAGCGTTCGTCAGAGCTTTTTTTGCAGAAAACAGCTGCCTGCGAAGTTGGTGAGAGCGGTCAGAGTGGACGAAAACATTAAAGTTGCGGGCCGTGAAACCAAAACAATGAGCTGAAAGACGCTAAAATGCTTTGTGCAGGTGAGGTGAACTGCTGATAATTCTCAGTGGGTTTGTCACTATGAGCTACACCTTTCACTTTACACAGTCATTTGATCCATTGTTAGTATAAAGATATTGATTAGTGTTGCTTTAAGTCATTCATCAAGAAAAATACTAAATATTTGCCGGTTTTAGCCTCTCCAATGTGAGAATTTGCTGCTTTTCGCTGTTGTGTAGTCATTTGAATATCTTTTGGTTTTAAGCTGGTGGTCAGAGAAGGCAGATGAAATTTTTCAGTTAATGGATAATGCTAAAATGATTAGCCAGTTAAGCGATTACTTGATTGACAGCAAACTAATTGCTCGTTTAAGTTATTTATCAAGCAAAAATGCCAAACATTTTCAAATTTTAGCTTCTCAAATGTGAGGATTTGCTTGGATTGTGTATTTTTTTAATATGATCGAACAAAACAAGCTATTAAAAACATCTCTCTTTGGGCTTTGAACACTATTTTTGTAACACTTTATAGACTAAATGATAATAGAAAAAATGGGCTGATTAATTGACGATGAAAATAATCATTAGTTGCAGCATTATTAATAAATGTCTGTACAATAATAAGACTCTTGTAGCCACCCCCCTTATGTGCACCACCTGTTCAAATGAGGCATACGAGCATCTTGACCTAATAAAAAGATGAACTGCAACAAAGTCATCTCAGTTTTAGACCACATCATTTACTCTGGCAGGAAGGTACGGCTCTAAGTGGCCCCTCCGAGACCACATCCTCACTCCAATCCCAGGAAGAGAGCAGCCTTTCTTTTAATCTCTCTGCCTAGCCGTGTACCCAGCAGACAGCCAAAGCTGATTGCATCCTCTTTTCCCTGAAACACACACACAAACACACACACACACTCCCGCATCAACAACAACCCTGTCCTTCTGGCCCAGATATATTTGTCTTCCATTCACAGAAACTGGCAACGACCACTCTGCCGTGTTTGTAAGTTTTAAAAGTTGTTGTTTGTTTGTCATGCGCTTCAGATACTATCACAACTCTACCAGAATGAGCAGTGTGTGTGATTTCATGAGGGTGTTTCCTCGTGTCTCATTCACAGACGATAAAAAGATTACGATGGTATAGTGTTGAAATCCTGTTGCATTACTGTATCCTAATCTGTCCACTAGCAGCGGAAATCTGAAATAATCTGTGGATGTTCATGCCTCTCGTGTTCAAAACCATCAGTGTTGTTGTGTTTTCTACCTTGGCTTTAATCTGCATACTGGATGGTTGGATGGATGGATGGATGGATGGATGGATTGATGGATGGTTGAGATACTCGAACAGCTCACCAATTGACGCCAGTGCTCCCCTGTCATTAATTATAAACCTGGCTGGCAGCAGCACAAGGTGAAGCTATCGAGCATGTGTGTAAAGTAGTGCATTACTCTTAGTGTTGTGTCTTCACTGTAATCTATCTTTGCGCCGGATACCTGATTAAATGACTTGGTCACAGATATTGGTTTCCGTGCATGCGAGCTGGTTGTTGTTCAAAAGCAAGTACAAGATGGTGTATAGCTACAATATATCACGCCACTGTGGCTTCAGCTTCACGCTCATGCATATAAATGTGACTATAACATGTGCAACTCTTGGATTAAGAGGACTCATTCACCACTCTCCTGGGCAATATGGCTGTTAGTGTCACAATATTAAAAACAACTGTACTTTGTTGTATCATGACGTGGCAAATATATATAAAATGCATGTAAAATAAGGTCTTCACGGGTCTGAACTTTGGACGTGATGCGTAAAAAACCTTCCTGAACCCAATGTGCATAACAAGTTAACTGCAGGTCTTGAAAAGACTTAAAAAGCCTTGAATTCAGTTCCATCAAAAAGGCCTTGGAGGGTATTAAAAAGTCTTAAATTTAGTTTACAAAGGTCTCACAAAGGACAAAGGACGGTAACTTTAGTTATAACTTTAAGTTATAACTTTTATTGTAATGTGGTTGCAGGCTGTTGGGAGACGTTACACATCTATAAACCAAAAGTGGGATTGTTTCAACAGTGAATTGTGAGAGCTGGAAGCTGTTAAAAGCTTTTTTTGTGGAGTTTCAATCAGCACCATCAGACCTGCAACAAACATTGTCCCTACTGTTAGCTATAGTAGCTAGGAGTGATGGGAGCTGATACTGAGTCCACTCAGATATTGACACACCAGGCCCGCTGCATTACATCGGGAACCTACCCTGATCTAATTAGACTAAATATAATTTGGACTCGGACCAAGATGGATCAGGTCTCAGAGTGGAAACGTGAAGACCTCTAATGTAAAATAATCATAATTGATTTTAAACACAATTATCTGTATTCCTCTGTTACACTTACTGTAACATTAGAGCGAGACAATAAACCAAATCTGTCAAATTACTGACATAAATCAACTCATATCACAACTTTTAATAAACGTCAATAAACTGACATTCGCTACAACAACCACTGACGTCAAACACAAAGTTTAGTGAAACAGTCGGCCAGCAGCACAGTATCTATAACTGCTCATACTGTAGTTAAACAGGACAAATAGAAATTAGTACACATAAGAATGGAAGTAAATGCGATAATTTACATAAAAAGGTCACGCTTTATTGTAGGGGTTCGTAATTTCTGAATAATTTCCCAGGAAGTTTCCTAGATGTGTAATTTGTTACTAATTAAATGGAAGTGGAAATCAATGGTATGCTTACAATTAATTAATTCCAACTAATTGCCAGTGCAACCTAGAGTCTTTCGTTTGTGCAGGTCAGCTGAACATGCAAACATTTAAAATTTTGTTTACTATGTCAGCAAAAAGCCTTACCAAAAAAATGTTGTGCTACATTTATTATTTATCAAGGCAAATCTGACAATCTATCTTGATAAAGATTTAAGGCTTTACTTTACCTTTGGGCTTTGTTTTGTCTTTTTTGTCTGATGTAAACACACAAAAACAGTAAATTAATCTGTACTTTGTTAGTTTTTTAATTGCAGTTTGCTGGGAATCATTAATTTGGACGATGTCGCTGACATTTGGTAAACACCGATGTTGAATAATCACCCAGCCCTATGCCCGGAGCGAACATGTTCTGTGGAGCAGTGAAGGCAGCTTCGAGGAATCGCCTGCAGAGCCTCAGTGATATCCTGCTCCACGCCTCTTTTCCAAATTAGGAAAATGAGCCTTCAGGATAAGTGACAGGGCAGCTGTGGCCTGTGACCCAGTCTTTTTCTGTTTCTGTGATAAGGGGTTGAAACTGCCTCACCAATTAAGGCCTGTTCCCATCATCGCTGCATGTCCGCATATGTGAGCGTGTCAGGCTGCTGAAAGCGAGGGCCTTTTGTCAGCCACTGTGTTAATGGCTGCCTCAAGTGGATCATAAAAGACCACTGGTCTCTCTGCAGCTGGAGGTCTGTGTGGGTATTTTATGTCATTTGTAACAATTACAAACCCAGTGCATGCTGGGTGAAAGTGAAACAAATCCAGGGCTGTGTCCTGAAACACTCCCTCATTCACTATTCCTTACACAATAAACACTCAATAGTTTACTCTACAGTGAGAAGTAAACTGAGATTGTGAGACACTTGAAGGATGAATCATCCTTTTGCACCACCACCAACAGGCGTGGTGGTGTTGCACAGTGGAAACTTACACATCGAGGACAGGAAAAGCATTGCATTGTGGGGCTTTTAACAAAAACTGGTGCACATGATATAGCCTGACTGATACTGGATTTTGAAGCCTATACTAATAGCAATATTTGGGAGTTTAAGAAATCCATAACATAAACAATCTTGAGACAGATCCCTTTGATTTTTTTTATTGTGACCAATGTATACATACTGAATGAGACATTTAACAGTTAAACTTTTAAAGTTTGTGTATCCAAACAATCAATCAATCAATAAAGATTTCATTGTATTTGACCACAGATGTTCTGATAAATTGCCCTGACTCTGAGCCTCTAGGAAGCGTAGATTGTATGCAGAAATAAGCTGATGAAGAAGTGACATCAAACGTTTTTTTTTTGCCATTGTTTATTAATCTGCCTGTTTTTTTTCCACAATTAATCTTTATGGTCTCTAAAATGTCATAAAAAGGTGAAAAATTCCCATCACACTTTCCTTGAATCCAAGGAGACATCTTCAAATTGCTTGTTTTCACCGACCAAAACCAAAGATATTCACTTTACTATCATAGAGGAGTAAGAAAACCAGTAAATATTCACATTTGAGCAGTTGGGACCAGTGAATATTTGGCTAAATTACTTAAAGGATTAATCAGTAATCAAAATAATTGCCAATTTTCTGTCGATCAACTAATTGTTTCAGCTCTAGTGTTACTCATCTGTGAGTAAATGCTAATAAATGCAGTTTTTGTGTTATTTTATGTGTTTTTAAATTTAATTAAAGTACATTTAAGGCCAATTTATCACTTTATTTCGGATTAGTTTGCAACTGCAGCATGAGTGTGAAAAAAATTCAAAACCAGAGTGTTATAATACAGAGGGTTCTCTGTTTTTTAATGCTGAATATTTGACAGAACTGCAGGAAAGTGTTGTTTTTTGAAAAGACGGTGGGATGATTGGTT
>NTHP01000406.1:338492-359493 GCA_003416845.1 Oplegnathus fasciatus | reverse complement strand
AATTCTAGCGGCACATTAGTTATGTTAAACATTAATTCATGAAGCACAAACAATTTAAACGAACAAAATAATGAAACAATAAGGCTCTCGCTCGAAACAGCTGCTCTTGTCCGCCTGTCCCTATTCAACAAATGGCGCAGCCGAACAAAACAATGTCAAATGGGCCACAATTAATGCCATTTCTAGACTAACAAAGCAGACCAAACCAAACCAAACCCATTTTTTAAATAAATATAAAGTGCTGTATAAAAGGAAAATAAAAAATACGTAAATCCTACTGGCTATTGGTTAATACATTTTTAATCGGTTAAATTCTTAATAGCAATTAATTGATTAATGATTAATTATTAACATCCCTAATGGCGACCATTGAGGGTGAGAAGTGTCCAGCGTTCCACAATCAACTTTTTGACCGTTATCCAGATAGGCTACTGCATTTTGCAGTTTAGCTAACAAGTATGTTAGCTAAGCATCCAAACAGGGTTATGTTAGAATGAAATAACAGTCTGATCTTAAATTTTCATATACTATATATACTATAATATGCAAAATTAGAACAATGCTTCTTTATTTCCATGTCTTCTACATGTATCATCAGCTGGTGAGGATGCCAAGTCTTTGCCCGGGACGTGTGGCTTTAGCTTCAGTCCTCTAGCTTGATATCATATGTAGCCATCAAGTACATGTTCAAGACCCCTTCTGCAATATTCTTGTTTTAAAACAAGTCAGCTAGAAACATTAAAAAGTCAGCCGGGGACTGACTAACCCTTTTTTAACCAACTCATGGAGATAACGTTAGCTTATTTAGCTAACTCCTTGCTATCTACAGCTGACAAAATCTGACAAAATTGACTTTGCTGACTATAAATGAGAAGCTGCTTTTGTCTACCTCTGTCTGAAATCATGGCCCCATTGTTTCCAAACTTAATAACATTTTTGATGGTAATTATCACTGTAAACTGTGTACGTTTCATGCTAAAATTGAAAGCCGTAGCAACAGTAACCAAGGAGTGCAGGGCTTGAAAGTTTTCTCACTTTCTCAGCTGTTTTTTCCCCCCAGGAGCTAATACATTTTATTAATCTAATCTCATGATCCGGTCATTACCCCTCCCTCATCCTCTCCCTCTGGGTAAAGAGACACTCAGACATTTCCTCTCTACTTGAGATTGTCACAGAGACAAGAACCAGAAAATGCCTTAAACTACGCGTTGACAATGACTCGGTCAAAAGTAGAAACATTGTCATTTTCGGGAAGGTGCTTTGGACGATCATGATGCTTTCTTTGCTGATTAAGACTTAATGTGGGCGGGTTATGTCCGTACCTGTAGATGGAAAAACATGTTGGCCCCTGTGTTACAGTATGTCTGCACAGGAGGTGTTTCTGCTGCGTTTTGCAGTCATCTGTCTCACGCTAAACATCAATCCAGCTGTCTATAAAATGCACCCTAACTGCCTTGTAGAGCATATTTATATGCTTCGAGTCTATTTTCTTCCGTTGATTATGTACTGGACTCTGAGCGCTGCCAAAACGGGGGTGACCTACAGCTCAGTACTGTGCCTGAACGCATCCTGTGAGCACTGAAGCTGCTACTGCCCCTGTGTAGACACTCCTGTGTTACTTTGCTCTGGGAGTCTTGGATCCTGAATGAAGTGAGACTTGTTTGGCCCCTGAAACCCTCCTGTCTCCTGGCTTGAGTTCACCAGTTGGACCTCGTCTTTTCAGAGGTCTCCATGCTGGCACCGGGGTGTAAAAACGACTGCCCGCAGTGGTAGTACACTTAACTCAGCTTTACAATGTTGGCACTGTGTTATTTAGTGAAAGGGGTTGCCTTTTCCTTTGTGTTGCTTGGCACTGGCATTCAAGTTGACTAATGCTGCCTTAATTATTGGCTGCATTTTGCAGCATTTTGCTCTTTCTATTTTTCCCACACTCCCTCCCTCCCCTCCTGCCTCTGTCGGCTTTTGTCCCTTTATAATGGTCTTAGCCAGTGTGCAGCTGTAGAGCTCGATTTTTGCCTGTGTCTCCAGCAGCACTCAGCTGACCCACTAATAGAAGGGTTGTGTGAGGAAAGGCCGGAGGCAGCAGAAGGACTGCAGAGCTGCGGCTTAAAACAACCCGCCTCCGACAAACAGCGTGGACCTCCCGGGGAGAGAAGCTTTGAGGAAAAACACAGAAAAACCTCCGTCAGAAGAAAAGGAAACATGAAATAAGGCCAGAGTGCAGCAGTAAATCTCTGCAGCTCAGCTGTATTCCTATGCCTCGAGCATCTCCTAACTTCATTTTTGAAATGACCCTGAGTGACTTTGGACATGACGCTGTACTTTGTCAAGATGGCATCATAACCTGAGAAGCTAGTCCCTTAAGGTTTTAGTGCTCGTCCTTCCTGTCCAGTACTTTTCCTTTCAAGTCATAATACAGACTCTGAAAAGGATGCTGTCTTATTCATCAACACAACAAGGTTAATGCTGACACACGTCTTCTGAGCTGTATTCTGCTTGTCCTTTTACTATGATTGACGAGGGCATGTTCAGGGAATTATAAGCCCATTACGTTTTTTTGTATGAAAAAAAAATAGTGTTATGAAAGTTTGTTGCAGAAATAAAACATGATGGCAGCCTCAGGAAGCAGAACTGTTAAGAGTGCTTTCAAGCAAGTCAGGATACTTTACTGCGTGTCTGATAATGTTGTTTACTCCAAACCATCCTCTTCCTAATGTCTGAAATGCTCTGGCCATGGTCTAACTCACCAGTTCCCAACCTTTTTAGCTTTAAATGAAGTAACCCCCTCCTGGCTACCCCTCGTCACAGGGTGCGTATGTCTAAAAGGTGTAAAAAGAATAAATTTCACTCATCAGACTGTTTCATTTACGTAATTTCTAGAGGCCTGAAGATGTAAAATCATACACGACTTCATAAGAAAAAAGCAATGATCAGAGAAAAGTCTGTAAAGTTTGATTTTCTTATCCTACCCCGGTAATCATCTTGTGAACGCCTTAGATTCATCTCCAATCTTATGGTCTTAACTGATCTATGCAAAGTCTAGTACATATTCTTTGATCAGATATTTCCTAATTTAAGTTCAGACTTAGCCAATTATACACTGTTTTTATTTCTGCAAAGTTTTTTTCACAGCTGTTTGTGTTAAGACACATAAAACACAGCTGTGTCTGAGAAGTTTGTATTATTAGTTAAATGGAACAAAACGTAAATCAGCATTTAGTGAAAGAATGTATCTGCAACCATTTCCATATTCAGTTAATCATTTAAATCCATTATTAAAAGCCGAAATGAGAAAATGATGTGGATAATTGCTGTTTTTTAAGCCTTTCATGACAGTAAACTGAATATCTTTGAGTTTTGGGCTGCAGTTTGGACAAATCTTACCCTTTATAGACATTATGATGGACATTTTTCACTGTTTTCTGGCATTCTATAGACCTAACGATTGTGAAAATCATCCATAATGACATTAATCATCACCTGCAGTCCTAATTCTTTATATCCCTCGTGGGGATTTCTGTACAAAGAGACAGAAGGTGGACTTCTTGACAGGCAGTTTAGCTCCTGTTTCCATGTTGGCTTTCAGCATAGGGCGGCTGGACATCATCAGCCTAACTGTCAGGCCTAGGGAGAGGCTGGAGGTTAGGTTGTCTAACTTTAGAAGAATGCAGTAGTGGGTGTATGTGTGTCACGAATCTGGGATGTGCGCGTCCATTCCAACACTTTTCCAGCTGCAGGAACATTTCCATTGTCAGGCGTTAATCCGTAGTGACTTTCAGCCCCCCCCGCCCTTGTCCTTGTGTCCACAGGGAATCTCTGTGCAGCACAAAGCTGGAATGTCAGGGGCCTCAGCAGAGGACCTTGACTGACCTTTTTTATTTGGTGTGCACACAGAGTGTGCAGATATTACCTTGTCTGTAAGGTATAGATACAGGAAAAAAAGGATTAAAATAATCTGTCAGAACGTAAAGCTCAGTGGGCTTTGCTTTCAGCTTGGCTTCTTTGCCTTAGTTTCTGTGACGCCTCTTTTCCACTGCAAACCAGTGGAAGAATAAACCAAACACACACATCTTTTTTTCTGTGTGTGTGTGTGTGTGTGTGTGTGTGTAAGGGAGTGTAATTCAATATTGCATGCACAGACGGCAGAATGGAAGGAAAGCAAGTAAATACAAGATTGTTTTGTTATCTGGGCCACGTTTGGCTCAGGAGGATTTGGTTTCCGTCTCCTGTCTTTGGGCAGACATGCCGGGAATCCGCAGCCCAGGAGAGAGGATGAAAGAAGCAGAGGGGAAGGGAAAAAAAACTCATCTTGTGTACAAATCACAGCTTCACTGAATCATTAAAAAGTGCTGATCGAGCGTGAGTCTTGGCTAAATGTTGCGCTATTGTTGCCAAGTGCACAATTTTACAAGCAGGCATCCCATCAGCCCTTTTTTTAACATGCTGGTTGGAAAATGTTAGACGGGTCTGAACGTGCCACGACTGCTACCCCCCTGCCCCTGTGATTGGTTGGGAAGAGAGAAATGATGCCAACCAGAGACAGGAAGCTGTCATCCAGCCTTCAAGAGACCTATGATGTATTGGCGCATCGTTGTCATGGCTACACACAAATGAACAGCAACATTGGCAGTGTGGCTGTGAGCTCTGAGCCCACACATCCAACACAATGCTCTGATCGGAGAGACACATAGCTGCAGCCACAGAGAAAACACAGCTGAAGTCACATGGCGGCTCAGGTTGCTGTCAGTTATCGTCCAAAGGGAATAAGGACAAAGTCTCAGACTGTAAATGTTTGGCAGCACATTAAAGCCATCAAATAAAAAAAAAAGTGCAATAAAATCCGCAATTATCGTCCGTTTCTTGCATGTAAAAAGCCAAACAGTTACAGATAAGCTGTGCTGCTTCTATAAAACATTACTTTTAATGTGGTTTTTATAACCTCAAACCAGTGAGTGGCTTGTTTGTTTCGCAAGTTCACAGTTCACTTTGTGTCATCACCAAACTGTAACCTTAAATCATACATTATAACTTCTTTAATATTCCCACCACAGAAGCTGAAGTGCAATGGCATTAATGAGTGCATTGTGTAACTGTATTTAAGATTTGATGGGGACATTCTTGCCTTTGCCTGAAGCACAACTTTATGACAATAGTGATCAACCAGCCACACAGTTAAGTATTTTTCAATACTCTTGTTAATACCATGTACATGTACATGGGGCTTTTCTGCAGCCATAATCCCACCGTGATAAACTTCGCATGCACTTGCTCATTTCCTCAAGTGCCTACAGTATAATTGCCTGCTGTAATATTGTTGTCTCAGGGGGCAACCTCTCCTTCCAAACTACACTTCCACTGAGGCCAGTTACAGTAAATGCAGTGAAATGTATTAGGTGGTATTGGGCTTGAATAACCAGAATTATATGGCGATCAGTTTGTCACAGTGACATTCAGCCAAGTTATGAACTCAACTTTCCACTAGTGGTGGTTTTGAGATGTGTCTCTTTTTTGCTGCCACCACAACAACAATGGAGGTGAACAGAATTCTGTTCATGGCTGTCAAAAGAGTGAAAAATGACTTCAGAAACAGTGTCCCCATTACTCTGGATAACCCATTTCCATTTTTTGCAACTATTTTTATAATCGATTCGGTTGTTTAAGTCATTTTTTGAGCAGCAGTAACAAACATTTGATTGTCCCACCTCCTCAAATGTAAAGTTTTGCTGCTTTCGCTTGTCTTGCATTATAGTAAACTGAATATTTTTGGGTTTTAGACGTTTGAAGATGTCACATTGGTCTATAAAACATCATAAATCTTCCTAAACGATTATTTTTTCCACTAATCGAATGAACCAGCAGTTTAATGGAGAAGGAAAGTAAACAATCGTTGCATCATCCTAGTTCTGATAGGGCGTATTTCTTCCTCTCAGGTCTGTGAATAACTGAGACATTGAAAAATCAAGTCGTCATTTTTCCACTGTTTTGAGAGCCAGGACACATAAAACCAAAACTATCATCATGGTAAGATACAGTACTATGAGGGTTAAGTGGAAACCATGTACTTTTGTAATTTAGGTAAATTGACCACAGATGCCCCAAATTTTGACCAATCAGGCAGCACAGTCGTCATCAAATTGACAGGAAATTAAATCTGCTCAGTGAAGAGCCACTTCTGCTGTTGCCTCCAGACACTCAGTGGCCAGTTGATGAACACTGGGAGCTGATGACCAGTAGCTGAGCACTCTGAATGTCAGAAGCCACATCAGCCTCTATCTGGTGTCTCTGTCCTAATCAGGACCATGTAGGACCTGGCTGCCTGCCACTGCTAAAGCAGCAGACGCAGCTCCTGATTTATTGTATTGAGTTGGCCCAAATAAGCAGACACAGTCCATTACACCACCGCCATTAGAGCAGCAATTGATCCAATTAAGTTGTCATAGAATGAGGGCGGCTGGACGTCCAGAAACACGTCAAAAATCATTGAAAGAATGACGGGGAGGGCAAGTCTGGGTCACTTTATCTTGGGTAAATGGTGTCTTAGCAGGGTGAAACAGGTGTGTTTGAGTCATTCTTCATTTTGACTGCATTTCAATAGGTTGAGATTGTTGTGTAAATGTTGTGGCTAACCAGCAAGGCTTCCAGCTAATTGTTGATTTGGATCTGTCGCCATGTAAATCTTATCATGGAAGGGTAACCCTGAGTCAACACGACAAGCTGAGAAACACACACAGCAGAGGAGAGGGATTACACAAACAAAACAGTGACGGCTGCTCATGTCGCGCAATGTCTCCAGAACAAGGTTAAAGTGTTCTTGGTGTAACAGATAGAAGATAGTCCAGTGGAATATTGTCTTATGGTGTGATTGTAGTCGTACATCCTGTGCTGCTTTGTTTTGAGCTGTCTGATTGAGAAGGACAGAGATAGTAGAGCCGTGAGGTCACAGGTGTGTGTGTGTTTGTGTGCATGTTTGCCTCTGGTGGCTTAAAAAAACCCCAAAACAAACATAATAACTATATCTGTGCAAGGCTGGATGATACGGTTAACATGTTCTCTACGTCATATATACGTCATTATAGTGACAAATGTTTGCAAAACATTATAAAAACTTATATGATTAATTTTGTTGTTTTTACAACAATATGGGCTGGAACTAACAATTATTTTCGTTATCCATTAATAAAAATGATTATTTTCTCGACTAACCCATTCATTTTTTTTGGTCTACAAAGTGTTAGAAAGTCCAATGTGACGTCTTCATGTTGCTTGTTTTGTCCAAAACCCAAAGATAATTCATTTACTATCATAAAAGATTTGCATTTAAGAAGCTGGAATGAGTGAATGTGAAAATTACTTAAACGACTGATCGAATATTGTAAAATGTTGCAGACTAATTTTCTGTTGATCTGCTAAATTAATCATTTTAGCTCGAAGCACAACATGTTCATATCAGTACGATACAATTGCACTAAACTCGGTAAACAACAGTATTGAGTAATTTTTTTGTCACAGATTTTTTCCTTTCACACATCTCCTGTGAGCCAAACCACATTAGGTTAATCAGAGAGTGTGATTGTGTTATGGGTTTATTTATCCAGCAAAAATGTCAAATATTCACAGATTTCAGGCTCTCAAAAGTGAGGATTTGCTGTTTTTCTCTCTTTTATAACATTCTGAATTGAATATTTTGGGGGATTTTTCTATAGTAGTATACTACAATAGTTACCGTGCGATCTGGGAAATTAGAATGGACTTTTTCACTATTTTCAATTGTATCTACCAAAAAAAAAGATAATGATAATTTATTGCAACTAGAGCTAAAACTAGCAATTAATTTATTAGTCAATCAACAAAACTGTCGATAATCATTTTATAAGAAAAACTGAGCAAAATTCACTGGTTTCAGTTTCTCAAATGTGAATATTTGCTGAATTTCTTGGTCTTCTATGATAATAAATTCAATATTTATGGGTTTATGACTGTTGTCAAAACAGGCAGTTTTAAGACATCATCAAAGTGTTTTTTGGGCATCTTTCTGCCTTTATCACAGACATTAGAGAAATGACAGGAAATGAGAAAGAGAGAGATGCGACAAAAATCCTGGGCCAGACGTGAACTGGGGGCGCTGGTCGCCGTCTCAACCCTCAACCTACGGGCGAAACTGGGACTCTGGGAAATTCGTGATGAGCCTTTTTCACTCTTTTCTAAAATGTTATAATATTTGGTTGCAGCCGTAGTTGCAGCCTGTAAATTTCACTTCTCCTCTGGAGCACAGCCTTTTTCTGCGGACTCATCATCAGACACCATCGCACACACACAGTTGCACACACACACAAGCTGATGTCAAATTGCCCCTGCACATTGCCCTCTCTCCATCCGCCTGTATGAATATTCATCTAATTTGCATACTGGTTGCATGTTTCTTCTGGCAGTCTGAAGGTCAGAACAGAGAGATAACACCACCGATCCACATTTTGAATTTGCTGAAATGTGTATTTTTCCTTCCAAAATATATCAAACTATAAACAATTAAAGGCTGTACATTCATGCAAAACTTTGCTCCTCTTCCATCAACCTTGCCATCACATTAGTGTGTTTCACAGTTCAGATGCGGCTTCTCCCTGAAGCGCTCCATCACTTAAACTCACTGTGTATCACACACAAGCCCCTCCTAATACAGTATGTAAACTACGTGGCTGCCAGCCCTCACGTTCACATCCTCCTCCTCCCTCTGCAGGAGCTGTCTGAAGGCCGGGACCTGGACGGGTTAGGAAAGCAGGCAACAGACGGACAGACCAGACTGACAGACATCTGCAGTGGCACAGCGGGCAGCAGAATGGCGTCCATAGCAGAATACTACGCTGGCAAGAGCGTGCTGATCACGGGAGCCACTGGCTTCATGGGGAAAGTGCTGGTGGAGAAGCTGCTGAGGTCCTGCCCGGAGGTCAAAGCCCTCTACCTCCTGGTCAGACCCAAAGCCGGGCAGTCCATGCAGCAGAGGGTCAGCGACATGATGACGTGCAAGGTAAGAGTGAACCTTTTACCCCCCACTGTACTCAAGGTTGAGTGCATAACAACTACAGAAGTAAACTGCGACTCTCAGGGTGCATTTTGGTAAGAAACATCCAATCACTGAGTTTAATATTCGGTTATGTGGGCTGCTAACAACAAGTGGAAGCTTAAGATTATGCTTTTTAGAAAACTGACACACAATCTGCATCTTAAATGAATTCACTTTGGAATTCAAGGTCTATTTTGGGTGAATTCAGCACCCACTGCTGCTTGAACTGCATTTTCTGCCATCTTTTCTGTGGTTTGAACATGTGGAAAATGACAGACTGCAATAGCTAAAACACTCAGCAGTCAATTAATATGTAAAAGCAGCAAAAAGAGAGCCACTTGTTGAGAAAGTGCTCCTGTTAAACCATTACAGAAGCACTTCTGAGGCCATCCAACCAGGTGACAATGAGTATATTTGGACGTTTTGACTAGTGGGCTGTTGATTCAAATCATCATTCAAAACCAGGCTTGTTCAAATGCTAAGTGTGTTTACAGTGCAATAGAAATTTGCCTGTGAATTACAGCAGCAGCTGTTGTTGCCATGGTGAAGCGAACTTAATGATCCCAGAAGAGTCCAATAGTTCATCATCTAGCTTCGGCAGAGGGACACAAAGAGTCAGAAAGCAAAATGAGGAGTCTGATGAAGACTGCTAAAAGGCTAACTGAACTGGAAGCTATCTCTTTAAAAAAATATCTGGTGTGTTTGAGCAGAAGGAGGAAGGTGACAATGAGGAGTGTGGATAATGAAGACAGGGAGGTTTTAGGACGAAGAGGAGGTGAGTAAAAAGGACAGAGGCCAGAGATATCAGAGGAAGAGAAGGTGGAGGTGGAGCAGAGGGAGGAAGAGGAGAGAGGTAAGAGGGGGGTGAGCTCTAAATATGTGGCGTCAGCTGTATCAGGCCAAGCAGCAAAGCATGACTCAACAAAAACCTCCAAACTATGTTGGACTTAATGAGGACTGAAGGATTGACACTGGGTGCGTATTGATGTGCTCAGAAGCAGCTGCCGAGGCTTCTGCTCTGCTCGGGTGTTGTTGGCCTCAAACTGTCAGCACACCTAAGAAAATCACACTTTCGCTGTATTCCCCTTTCTCTTTCTCTGTCTCCCTCTAATAGCGTCTATTTTTACCGCTCCCATTGAACCTTGGTACTGCATTCATTATTCTACTCACTGCTGTAATAGCAGCGGAGCAGCAGTTTGAGAATTTGTGCCTTAATTTAGCCTTATCACTTCTGGGTTTTTTCTTTTTCTTTTATTTCCCCCTCCTTCTGTCGAGGTGAGCGGGATGCTGCGGCCTTCCAGGATTCACAGAGTACCTTTCTCACCGTGTAATTAGTTCGGACACAACAGTACTGTAAAAGTGCCAGTTAACAGCACCCTGTAATTTCTGCACAGCAGAAATGGGGTGAGTGGGCGACAGAGAGAGGAATTTATTTTTTTACATAAACACCTTTTTAAATGAGTGTTCCTCCTCTGCTGCGGCTTTTAAGGAAGAAAAGAAGCGGTGATAATCAACCCGTTCGTTCGCCTCTTAACACGCGTCTGCATTTATCGGCAACAGAACACGCAGCCTGACGAAGCCAAAAGAGAAGAGACTAAGACTAAGAGTCTGCAGTAGAGCTGCAACGATTAGTCGATTAATTGATTAGTCGATGACAGAAAACTAATCGGCAACTATTTTGATAATCGTTGTTATTGTTTAAGTTTTACATACATCTGCTGCACGTACTTGGACACGTCAGTGTTGTATCCCGGAGTCATTAGGTGTTTCGGGTCTTGCAACAGACACCCTCGTCCAGGCGACCCGACCGAGGTTGATCAGGCCTCTGCCTGTGTCCAAGAGGCATACTACTGACCCCACTGGTCACCCCTTTTCAGCCAGAGCCACCTCTATGCTTTCTCTGTCGCCTCCACGTTGTTGCTAATGGCTCTTCTCCTGCTTGGTCCGGTAATGCCCAGGGCTCCGTCGGTCTTACTGAGGAATAAGTTATTTTTCCAGCAAAAATTTGATTGTTCCAGATTCTCAAATGTGAAAATTTGACACTTTTCTTAGTCTTGCATGAGGCTGTAATAAATTGAATATTTTTGGGATTTGGGCATTTGACATTTGATGAGGTCATCACATATTGTGATGGGAATTTTTCACTGTTCTCCAATGTTTTATAGACCAAACGATTAATCGAGAAAATAATCGCCAGATTAATCGCTAACAAAAATAATCGTCGGATGCAGCCCTAGTCTGCAGACATGCTAGCTTATAAGTGCTTTGGCACATCTGTGCTTTGAGCTAAATGCTACCAGCAGGCTCACAATAACAACGCTAACATGCTGATGTTTAGCAGGTATAATGTTAACCATTTTCACCATCTTACTTTAGCGTGTTAGCATGTAGCACTAAACACAAAATACAGCAGTTTTGCAGGTATTTTGTCATAAAAGTATTGGACAAATAAATATTTTGTCCTGACGATGGTGCTAGATGAAAATTCAGGGGATCACCAAAGTTATAACAAGTCATCCTGAGGAGGACATGAATATCTGAACACAATTTCATGACAATCCATCAAATAGTTGTTGAGATATTCAGGAAATGGTCCCTTGAGTCTCTGAAGTCACTGCATCCAGCCAAGAAATAGTCCCACACATAACCGCAGTAAAACTAAAAACGTTGTTTTTGTTTTTATCCGATTAAACAAATAAGATATAACTTAATAATTAATAATTACTTTTAGCTTTAGAGGTGCTGGTAGGTAGTATTTCTTTTACCTGTGGACAGAGGCAGGCTAGCTGTTTCCCCCTGTCTCCAGTCTTAATGCTAAGCTAAACTAACCGACTGCTGGTGGTAGGTTCATATTTGATGGACAGAAATGAGAGAGGTATCGATCTTCTCATCTAACTCTCTGCATAAAAGTGAATAAGTGTATTTGCCAGAACTATTCTTTTAGCCTGGGTCTGTATGTGCTAACAAGTCAGCAACAAAGCAGACACTGGCAAGAGAAGAGAGAGAGAGAGAGAGAGAGGATAAAAGGTTTGGTTAACTCTGCATCCCACAACAGTGTCATGTAGATGATTAAAAGTCCATAAACCTGATATGGATGCATATCAGTCAGTAAGTATTTAACCCACTTCATCCCCACAGATATCGACATATAATTTATCTGATGCAGCATTTGCCCCTCAACAATTTTCCATTGGATTTGGCATCACTCTAATAGTGTCTGCTATCAGGACACTGCTTGATGCTCTGCCAAGTACAGACTCACTCATGCTCGGTCCGCATTCAGAAGTGATGTCATTAAATTTCCATGACCGAGCCTCAAGTACCAATTGCTATTCATGCGAGTCCTCAGGTCAGTATTATTCTATTCAGCATCGGGATAATTCATGAAGGAGAACGGTGGTTTTGTCTCTCGAGTAGCCTCTCCTCTCATCCTTCAAGCCAGGCTAGTATCTTTCTTACCACCTGTTGCTAGGTAACGAGCAAGAGATCTGTCCTGTGGTGTTTTTCAAAGGATGCAATCAGGGCAGCTGCCCCGAGCAGGAAAGGGACAAACCGATAGGAATCTCATTGTCCGTGTGCATCTCCGCTGCGCCGACTTTGACATTTAAGTCTGTCTGTGCGGAGGCTTCTTTGATCCAGTGGAAATGTTTAGACGCCTGCAGCTCTTACTGCGGTGCCAGGCACTGAATGGCATGTCAGGCACTTGATACAAGTAGGCCTCTGGGTACACAGGGCCTCTCTCCTGCTCTGTGGCGTGCTTCTCTCGCCCACCAGCAGCCCGTTGAACCCAGCAGCAGTCTTAAGTTCCAGCTCTGAGGCTGTGCAGCATCTTCATACTGCAGGTCCGGGGCGGGGCTGGGTGGAGAGGTGGGAGGAGGAATGCTTTGGGTAGGAAGGGATCTTGTGGAATTTTGCCTTCAAGGCAGGATCCTGGATGAGGGGTGGTTTACTCGGCATTACTGTAGAAAGACTATTGATCGTAGCTTTAGAGGCTATTCAGTGATCCGTGTGGCAGCTATAACATACTCGGCTTCAAAATGATACTGAATTTTGTGTTTGTGTGCTGACTGTATCATGATTATCTGGAAGCTCTTCAGGAAAGGAATAGTCCTCTCCTAAAATGTGTTCTGCTGAAACCATCAGTTGGTTGACAGAAGATCTGTTATTCATGATTTTTGTTAACTTTTCCAACACAAAGACCGAGCAACGCGACATTTTTATGAAAGAAAATGTACAGATAACAGAACAAACACATGAATGTAGCTAAGACACATAAAATGAGACAAACCAATAAACATAAAAAGAACAAATAATTGGGCAGCACATTTTTCACAGTTAAAATAGTATAAATATTTACCTCCAATTACTTTTTCTGTTCTATATAAGTCAAAAAATGAACTCAAACTTCAGAGAAATTCCCCTGATAATTATTAGTCCTTGTGATCACTGATTCAAAAAAACCACTGTCTGTCATTAATGTTAACCATTCATCAAAATTAGGCTTTGTCTGACTCCAGTGGTGGAGAACAATCGTTGAAGGGCCAGAAGAGCCTGCACGCTAATTCATTAATATATGAGGATCTGCTGATTATGTGTTTTATATTGTTTTTAAATTCAGGAAAATTATATTCAATGATAAACACCATAAGATGCGCTTGAAAGCTCAAACAAAGATTTTGAGTCGAGATTATTTTGTTAAATATTGAATTAAACATCTTTTGGATTGTTATTTTGACACAATTATAAGACGTCATCTTGGGTTCTGGGAAAATGTGATGTGACATTAGATAGAAACAAAAGATGAATAATTGATTGTTTTTGTTTTTTTGTGTGTAGCATAAAGCGACTCCAGCTTGAATTTCATTATACAACCCTGTGTTGTATTATGACAAATAAATGAACCCTTGAACCTTGTTATTTGCAGCCTTAAAAAGTCAACTTCAGCCCAGATTTTGCCGCTTGAAACTCAGGGGTCCGAGTCGTTGTCAGGGGCCCCAAAATGTCCAGCAGCGGCCCTGCATCAAACATTGTCTCAGCAGATACTTTCCACCCCATGCGGTCTCCTTTCACAACATTCTCTGATTAAACAAAGCCTGCCTGTTTTACTTTGTATTGCTAATGTACTGTCACTGGTTGCCAGTCGGAAAAGTGTTTACTCACCACATTTGTTCAAACATGTCGTCTAATGGGCTGGAGTGGAGCGGAGTGGAGCAGGTGAGGAGCTGAACAAGTCATTTATTGAGCAGATGTTGCGGAGTCAGCTCCACTTTTCACTGCAGTCTTTTTGGTTTCATGAATTTAACTGAACTTTATTTTGATATTCTTTTGATTCACAACACATAACAAAAAAAGGTGAATCATGGACATTTAATAAATACAATTGATTTCTCTTGCTTTAAAAAAGAGTGTAGTAGTATTTTTTTTAAACCACGTCATCACCTTCCTCTTCCATCTCCTCACGTTGGCATGATGTCAACACACCCTTAACTGATTCACGGCCTGCTTCGTGTCTGAGACGGAGAGATGGCTGGTGATTACTGTGTTTCAACATAGGCCGACATATCTCATTGAGAGTCTGTGTTACAGTTGTAAAACAGCTTCATGCCTAACATAACTGAAATATAAGTGTTGCTGAAGCCACGTCACGGTGATGCAAAAGAAATAAGCCACACCCGGATCTTCTGTACTCATGAAGGGTTGGTATGAGTTGAAAAATGAGGGTGTGGGAACTTCAGTTCAGGCGCTAGTCTATGTTAGCGACACAATACCATGCAGATACAAGCATAACCACACTAATGATTACTGGCGAGCTCTGACACCAAATAATTATCAGTCTTATAGAAACAGATGTCTGTATCTTGATGGAAGTGCAGACATTCATCTTTAAGTTGTGCAATGTCGTGTGTCTCTAGGAGGCTTTGGTATTGCAACTACTAAATTATTAATAGTGGTGCATCTTAAAGACACTTGGATGGGCAGTAACATACAGTACAAGGAGGTTTATGTATGTACAGTACAAGCACAGATGCACTTACTCACCTTCTGAGTCTTTTTCTGCAGTTGTAGCTGCGAAACAAGCAGTTCAGAGGTAAATCCTAAACTGAAAGCAGACCTAACGCTTCGCTGTTGTTATAGGGGGTGTATGGGATGTTTGCACCAGACTCTCTGTGTTGAGGTGCAGCCCCCTGCTTTGTGGTTTTACCCATTATCACACTCTAATCCAACATGACTACATTACTGTATCGATTTCCTCCTGTTTGCACCCAGACCCAGGTGAGTATAAATATTCAAGATTTATTGATTCCCTGCCGGCTCAAATGGGCAGCTCCGCGTTTCCACTTGTGGAGCCGATGAAATTCTTGCCTGAACTGTTAACGCCACCTGAAGCATCTACCTCTCAATCGTGCGAGCAAGAACAGACCTTTCTTAACATGTTGCCATCCCATCGTGCATTCCTGATTCGGGCCTCGTCAGCTGAATCCCGCAGTTAATGCGTGGCGGCGTGTTTAAGGCGTCTCGAGCTCTGTCAAAACAGCAGCTTTTAGGGATGAAGAGTGAGTGGGGTCTGCTCAGAGACGGGGACTCTGAGGAGGAAGAGGTTGTGGCTGCCAGTCTTTGCACGTCTGCTCATCTGCGGTTGGTTGGCATGCAGTGCAGCCGGCAAGCAAACTGAGAGGCAACCAATATCCCTACAACTACTCCCCAGAGAGAGGGGCAAGGGGGAACCAATGTTTTTGCATATAATTAGGCTGCAAATTGAATCCAGTTTATGAAGAAAATTAGCACATTAAATGTCGCTGGTGAAGTCATTAAGGCAGTGGAGACATGCATAGTGAGGACTCAGTTCTTCAGGGGGACTGTCGAAGGCAAGCCCATTGCCTCCACAGCATGCAGAGAGTCTGCCAACTGGTTTTCTTTCTCTATCCACGTCCATATGGCTCAGATATCTGTGGCAGAGGGCCCTCTGAGATGTGATGTAATGGTTTTTGCCTCTTTATTATGGCCACAGTGTCCTTATCAAGAGTCATTTGAAAGTGCTCCCATCAGAGGAAGGACAAATATTTTTTTTTGTCTTTTGGCATTTTGGTATTGACTTTAAAAGACAGTCAATACTGTGTAAACAGCTGGAGGAGAGCAAAGGAAGTCAACAAATAGGATCTTAAGGAAGTGTAGAAAACATAGTTCCAGATTTCCTCGTCCCCGCATTATTATTTGGCCTTTAGTCGATAGTGTTTGTTATTGTTATTGTTATTGATCGGGTCAAGATGAATGAAACCCTGCTTTTTTGTCTGAAAAAGGGGCAGAAGGTTGGCAGAGGCTTCGGGGCCTGAAGGCAGGACAGACGAGAAGCTGCTCTCCATATCAGAGAGGACTCATGTTCATCAAGATTACAACCCGCAGCAGCTCTGCCATCAGATAAACTCTGAAACCTATCTGATACTAACAATCAGTCTGTTTCCACAGTGCTGCCTGTGAGACATGTTTTTTCTTGTCAGGACTCAGAACAACAATCAACATTACGGTAGTTGGAAATGGTTCCCAGGGGTGAACAGCAAGAGTTGTTTTGTTTTTTTTACCACGTTTCTCTGTGGTTGCTGCAGTATGAGAGAAGATTTGATCACAACTTTTTGTGTAATCTTTGGTTTGACGGCTGCAGCACTGAACACTAGGCTGGTATGTTGTTCTTGCCCCTGCACAGCTCTGTTCAGAGGGCCGGATATACGCTTTTCAGAAGAATGACCCCAAATGGTGAACACAACTAGCAGAGCCAAAAACCTGAGACAGATTTCAGTCTCAAAAAAGAGGACTTGGGACTTAACTTAGACTTGGCTGCGCTCGGATTTGACTCTACAAACATTTGACTCGACTTGAGACTTGAGAGCAAAAACAAGGACCTGGTAAATTCCCAGGACAATAAAAATTGAAAAGCTGGCATGCAGCAGGCTTTTCGCAACTGTCTACTGTAAATACTCATATAAAAGGTGGAATTTAAATAATGGCCGAGCCTCCTGTGGTCAGCACAAATAAACAAAGGCTGGGTAAAAAAGACATTTAGGGGAGTGAAATTACTTGTAGCCTACAACAATGACTCACATGGTACATTCATGTACACTTCCACAGCACTTTGTCCATCAGTGCAACAAGGTCATGTCATACTCAGCACTTGGCTTTTGAGTTTCTGTTTTTAACAAAATTAGTTGTTTCATCCGCCCATTAATTCAATTTTTTTCCATTTTTCCTGATCGATGTTGAGCTGCCGTCAATGAAACTCAACACTTCCTGTAGATTTTTCACATTAAAAGCCCACCAGTAACAGGAAGTTGTGGAAGACTTTTAAAGTTAAAACAAATCAGCTGGAAGTGCTGAGCTCCATTCACACAGATCTGCGCTTCTCTCAGATGACTTCAGTAGACTAATATTTTAAAACAGCTCTGGCTGGCTGTCTCCGCATCGTGCTCAAAGAAGCAAATTGCTGATTTCACCTTTCAATACCATCTTATTCCTTGTGGTATTTAACGAGGACACAGATGCCCGCAGCACACACCATAAACTCAGTCTTATTTCTGTCCGTTTGCTCTTGGAGGGGAATAAAATTCTCCTTGGCTCAGCGTGAGGTCAGTGTCTGAGAGACGGGAATGCGATGCCACCGGCATACCGAACGCCAAGCCCAGAAACTCTACATCTGCTGTCACTGTAAACCTTATTACTTTGCTCATATTGATCTGTTCAATTGAGTTGTGTACAGTGATAGCCCAGAGCCAGACATGAGAAAACCCTCCATTTTCATTAGTTTGCTGTGATGAGCTGCCCACTTCAATCCTTGATCACTCCCCTAAGCTCTTAAGAAGCTGTGAGATTCAGGGTTGAAAGAGTCGAATAATGAGATAGCCGGCATTGTCTCTCTTAAGTGGACCACTCCATGAAATATAACGCTATTTGTAGACAGTGCTTACCTTAAGATAAACCAGAACACTTGGTCCCTCACGCATATCAAATTGGGTGCTTCAATTGACCTTTTTCCCTACATTAATCAGAGCTTTCTTGGCATCCAGGAGCGTGCCAATGCACAAGCAAGACTCAGCATTTTTAAGCCAAGAGTATGAAATCAGTGTTTCTAAAACAATTCCACCTCAGACTGAAGGTTTTGGGGATTTTGCTCAGGAGTAGTGTTTGAAATGTGAGGTGACACGGGCTGGTTAAATCTGTTTTTATGCCACTGGGACACTGAGGCAGGGACGGGGATAGATTGAAGTCAGGGTGAAGAGGAGTGAAGATGAACCCTTTTTTCTCCTTAATATGCTGACAGCCCCGGGGTTCAGTCATGTCTGTCCTTCGTCACAGCGTCTGTCTCCTCCCTAGGCTTAGCCCTTCATCCTTAGTATGGGGCCTTGTCAGTTCGGCAGATGAGAAAGAGAACCTCGCTGGTATCTGAGAAATAGTGACAACTGCCCACATCCGCCACCATGTATGGGCTTTTGTGCCCATTGTGCTGGAGGAGTTTTGGTCATTGTTAATAACTTTTGGAAAAACTCTTCTTTTCCCCGTTTTGTCAGTGATCCCGCTCACATCCCATTATTCGACTAATTTAAACAGTGCATGTCAGGAAATGGAGGTCATCGCTGAGGGTGCAGCCGTTAATTGCTTCTGTCTGACACAGTTTGGAACACCTTCCCTAGTTACAGTAAATTTTCTGGCCTGTTCATCTCCAATTGGTGGTATCCGGCTTACTCAGCAGGGAAGAGGCCAGACAGCAGCTATCTGTCAGACTCGTACGGATGTTACAAAGGAACAAAAAGAGGGAAAATGACTGAGTTTGTGTTTTTCGAAACTCAAGTACTAAAGCCTTTGTCCCAGAAACTACCAGGAAACTGTCTGATAACTTAGTGACAAAGTAAGTGTGTGAAAAATAAAAAGAGAGTTCTGTGCACCTGGTTAGTCGCTGCTTGAAGTGGGCGTGATTGTTGGATTGTCAGTTTTGGAAAGTTACAAAAATGATCAGACTCAGCATCTCCAATTCCGACACGTAGGGCTGCAACTAAGGATTATTTTCATAATTGATTGACTGCAGATTATTTAAGATTAATAGTTATGTCTATAAAACAATGAAAAATGTAGATCACAATGTCCTATAGCCCAAAGTAATGTCATCAAATGTCTTGTTTTGCTCGACCAACAGTCAAAAACCCAAAGAAATTCTGTTTTAAATTATATTAAAATTTGGAAAATCAGCAAGGTATCCAATTTGAGAAGCTGGAACAATCAAATGTTTGGCATTTCTTCTTGAAAAATGGCTTAAACAATTAAATCGATTATCAAAATCGATTCAAGATTCAAAAATTGATTCAAGAGTCTGCAGCTGTGACCTCCAGTCTGTCAAGGAGTTATGCTACACCTCTGAAAGTGTGAAGAGCATGGCCACCATTAGCTCTGCTTCACACTGTGTCTTCGCACTGTGTCCTACTGCGACCCACCCCCCCACCTATGAGGACCCGCTCCAAACAACTAGGCAGAGTTGACATTTTGCAACCATAAACTTTTTGGACAATGCTGAAAAAGAAAACACTTTCCTGTTGCCTTCCTCGCCACTTTTTGTGCCTCTTCTGCTTTTCTTTCTTGCTCTTTCTCTCTCTGTCATCGCTTTGCTCCGGGGGAAAAGGTCTGCGTGAAGGGGGCTGTGAAAAGAGTGGAGCCCAGTTAAAGGGCAGTTAGCGAGAAGAGAGGCTGTTTGAATGGCATCTCGGGTTGCTGGGCTGAAAGGAAAGTGCCATTAGTGTTGGGTTTCTGTGAAAGTCCACAGAGTGGCTGCTTCAAGCGCTCTTGATGGAAGATTTATAGCCCTCAGGGTCTTTTAAAAATGGCAGTGTCCTGCACAGAGAAAGGCCAAATGGTGGCCACATGTACGAGCCACCTCTACAGGTTAACATTTGCAGGACTGACTTCATACAAGAACTCAATCAGTGCGTGTTCAAGGCCGTGACTTTGTTTGACTTACCACAAAATGTACCACTATAACACTTGTGGCTGCACTGCAGGGATGGCTCTGGGGATGTGTGAGTGTTGAGGAAATGCGAACTGGTGGACTATTGTGTTTCTGTACAAGGCAGTTTGCTCATTGATGCCCGTGGGTCGGAGAAGGGTGTGATGGTAAATGCGAGCGGTGGAAGGCTGGCACAAGAAAAGAGCCTTTTACAAAACAACGCCACAGTCCCACAATGCCATTCTCTGCCTGTGCCCATAACAAAGAGCGCTCTGAAGCCCACACTCTACAGCCTCATTCACCCCTCTGACCCCGATGCACTTTCTCCCTTCTGGGTCTTTCTGTAATTTAACTTTGGCTTAGAGTTGCTTCACAAATATCTTCTTTTGGCTGAGTATATCCTGGTAGATACTCATGCTACTGTTTTAGTTGGGCAGTATGTCATGGAGTGAGAGTGTGCACTAAAAAGTTTTATAGTTTTATCATTTTTATCTGTCAAGTGTACAGTGAGTGATAGCATTGTACAGTTGTGTCTCATTTTCTTTTGCCACTTGATATCTGGAGATATCTGGATAAATAAATTGACATGTTACATTTAATGCCGTATTCATTTGCAGACATGAAGAATTAATAATTTGTTGAAGACAGCGTTTCACAAAGTATATAGTTTCCCCTTACTCAAGAAATAAAAAATACTGTGCGATATTTTAAAGGGAGTCTGGGGACTTTCTCCCAAAGGAGGTTACGGTTTACTCTATCTCTCTAAAATTTGATATGTTTATCGTCACAAATATCTGGTTGTTATCTCTTTTCCTCTTAAAAATGGTGAGGTATTTGGAGAATCATTCATCACTCTCTTTTAATAAAACTACCAATATCTGGGTCTGTGAGGAGAGCTGTGAAGCTGTTACACATCAAAACTGGACTGGCTTTATTCATTTTGGGGCTTTTTGCCTTTTTTTTTT
>NTHP01000406.1:289932-338290 GCA_003416845.1 Oplegnathus fasciatus | reverse complement strand
TTTTTTTTATTGATAGGGACAGCTCAAGATCTTGACAGGAAAGGGGGACAGAGAGAGTGGGGGAGGACATGCGGTAAATGGGTCTTCGCCTCGCAACATGGGGCGCCGCGCAGTACCACTACGCTATCGTGACGCCCCTGGCTTTATTCATTTTAATGTAGACCTACATTAGAATAAGTTTGCACTGTGCAGCAGTATCTTGTAGCGAAGTATAAATATCAGATCGAGACTTGATATTACCAGGTATTAAATCATCACTTACATTGGGTTCTTATTGTGATTATAGTAACCCGATGACAACTACGAGCAGTTTTGCAAAAGCTTTAAAAAAGAACAGAAAGTATTGTGGTTGAGAGTTCCTCTTCAGGCAAACCGACTCGTCTCGTTGCAGCGTTGAGGAGGTTCTTCTTTATCCTGTTTCTGGTGTTAAATTGCTAAAGCGGTTTTTGTCTGTAGCGGTTGCAAACCTCATGAATGACAGTCACACTACCAAAGTATGTCTGGCACTGAATGAATTTCTTCATGAAAAAGCAGCTATTTTTTAAAGTTTCTCTATTTTTACGTGCATCATCCTGGCCGATCCCCTTTTTGACTGACAGTGTTCTGTGCGAGTTGTCACACTGAACCCTTTTACCTGACGTGTCCCCTGACAGGAACAGCACGTGACAGGGCACATAAACACCAGGGTGTAAGAAGAGTTCACGAGTTGTCAGGGTAAACTTTCTTAAAAACTTCCTCGTCACACTACCCACAAGATTTTGCGGGTGATGAGCCGCTGCCAAAATCTGGGTGGTTTGTTGTTGTTGCCAGGCTACACACCCTCAAGAGGAAGTTGAACTGAGGTCATTACATGACATCAACAGCTCCGTGAATCATACAGTAAAGAGGGAACAGTTTGTGCAGTGAAACACATACCGATTTGGGTATTTTTGGAAAGACTTTTTGTGAGAAAGCTGCACATTGTATCTCTTCTTCTACTGCCACTCTCTACAGACTGTAGGTCTCCGTTACTGCCAGCTGTTGGAGCAGAGCAGAGGGATGGAAAACACTATTATTTTTGCATTACATAATGATAGCAGTGCTACACTATCATGCAGAAAATATCGCATGCATCCCCCTCCCCCAGTTGGGAATAGTTCTGGGTTATGACATTCCATACTGTACATCAGGACTTGTGCCTAATATGGGCAGCGTGGAGGTATTTGGGGAAGAGAGGGACGGCATTACAAAGCAGAAGATTGATGGGGATACAGAACATGAATATAAACAGCAGTTTGAAGCTGTTTAATTCAACATCTGTCCTCTTCAGCAAGAGTGCTCTGCTTACCAGGACAGCTGACACACACATACACATAGAGCGGCAATTTCATAACAGAGAGAGCACGCACTTTGATGCCAATCCCTTCTCTTCCCCTCTCATTCACCCTCTCCTTCTCCTCATGCCATCTCTGACTATCTCTGTAAAATGCTTTTGTGCACAGCTGCTAGAAATGTCAGCCATGTTTTTGCGGCAAAGCAACGCTACTCTTTGCGACTCCTGATTGGAACTGCACAAAGAAATGCACGACGCAACGTGACATCTGACTGACTTTCTCTGCTGCCTTTGGTTAGTGTCTCCCAACACAACGGTCCTGCAGGGGGACTCTGATGCAGTGCTCAGCGCTCTGCAGGGTGCACGGGGGTGTCAGGCGGCAAGGCGTTGTGCGAGACATGAGCTGGTAAATCTAGACGAGAGTTCACTTATCCCTCCCTGCATGTTGGAATGTCGTCCGCAGCCCTCAGTGAGCAAACAGCAGTGTAAACAGGTGGAATAATGTCACACAAGCGGGGCTTTGTGTAGGGTTACACGTGGTGCGTCGTGCACAGTATGTAGTGCATGAGCATATGTGCTCACACACTTGTCATCATCAGTCAGGCTAGCGTTTTTGACCTGAGGGAGGAACTCTTTGCTTGTGCTAGCTTCGCTCGTGCAACAGTTTTGATAATCATTTGTCATTTTTCAAGCAAAAAATTGCCAGACATTTGCTATTTCCAACTTCCCAAATGTAAAGATTGTTGTAGATTTAATATCTTTGAGTTTACGTGCGGTGTTAACTGGAAGAATAATTGTTCCTTGCAGCCCTACAGGGGTTTAATGTTGCTCGTGGCAGTGAACAGCGGGGCGAATGTTCAGTCTTACATTGTTGGATATACTGTATGTTTGGTATGTACAGCACTGATGGTCTTATATATACAACAGGGAGTGCATTTCTTAAATGAGGTGATTAACTTTCCAGGCTGACTCACTGACGTCTGTGCGTGTGTGTTTGTGTGCGTGTGTTCAGAGTCAGACATTCATCAGGGGACACGCCTCAGTCTGACTCATTGCACTGACAAATAAAACTCATTGGTCCACAGCAGAAGCACTTCTTCTGCACTACACGTACAGCCCGACCCCTCTGTCACGCCTACACGGGGCCAGAGAAGCACTTCATATAAAAGTGCAGATATTGACACAGTCATATTTCCTATTTTTAGTTGAATGGCTGATAAGGCAGCTAATTAGAAACCAGCTATAATGAAGACTTTTATTTATTGACTGATTGTCTTGGCTGTAAGGCCATGCAATAAATGCTTTTCTTTGCCAATTGTTTTAGAGGGCACCTATTGTGTTTCCACACTGAAGTGTTTTAGTAGCTACTAACAGAGGTGACAGTATAACAAAATATGTCCGGTGAAGCGATATAAATTTCCTGTACTGTTTACACAGTGATGACTCTTCCTTCTCTGGATATATTAGTACTTTGATTTGTCAGGCATTTAATTTGTCAAAAACACACATTCCCATCTTAATAGTTTCTGAACTGATTCTCCAGAAAGTAGACTTCATCATGATATACATACGTATATCAGTACTGTGATATAAAAATTACATATTGTGATCAATGATTTTATCCAAATGCCCTACCTAGTTGGGGCTACAACTAACAATTATTTTCATCATCAGTCAATCTCTCTGTCCTGTCTATAGATTAAGTTTATACAGTAGTATGTCAAATGTCAAATAATGACCAAAATTCAATTAAAATTGCAAATTTTGTAAGATAAACCTAAAGATATAAAGTTAAGAATCATGAGAAACACAGAAAAGACTGCAAATCTCGCCCTCTGTTGGGCTGTAACAAGAGTTTTTTACCACAAATTAATTTTCTGTATTTTAACTGAACTATTTCAGCACTACAACCGCTTATTAATAGCTGTCAATGTGGAGGTGTAGAGGACACGGTGTCCTAGCAGGAGAAGGTCACACATTCTCATTACCGTGAAGCGTCTTTGAGGAGACACTCCAGCCCTGACACCCTCCCTGTCTGACCTGTCTCATGACATCCATGTTTACTATTATTGTTTTCATGAAATAAAACAGGACGTACACTTCAGATCCGAAAAACAAATCTGGTGGCGATGTTGAAACTTTACTGGGACACGTGGGTGATTTTTGCCTGAGGGAGGGGGTGATGCAAACTAACACATTTGCTGTCTTTGCTGACTTGAGATCACTTGCATTCCTTGTCTGGCTATTTTAGTGTTTAGCTGTCAACGCGTGAGTCAGTTTCTATAGTCGATCTGCCCCCCAGCTCTTGTGCAATATGGGCATAATTATAAGTGGCATTTAAGTCGCTCGCTCTATTTATCGTCCTGCATTATGTGACGGCTGCTGATGTAAACGTATCTTTCTCTTTGTGTGTTTTCTGTTGGGTGTGTGGCAGCTTTTCGACCGAGTGCGGGAGGACAACCCCGACTTCCACCAGAAGATCATCCCCATCAGCAGTGAGCTGACGCAGCCCGGCCTCGCCATCAGCCCAGAGGATGTGGAGAAGCTCTCCGCCTGCATCAACATCGTCTTCCACTGCGCCGCCACCATCCGCTTCGACGAGCCGCTCAAGTGAGGATCACATCCCTGGATTTAATGCTTTAATTCCCTCATCTGCTCTTTACCACCCCTCCGTCATGCATAAACACAAAACATACTCTGCTGCTGTTTCTAAAAACATTTGAAAATGGCAAACTGTGCTGCTTTTTGGCATTTCACTGAACCACAACATCTCATTATTGTTGGGTAAATGTTCCTTGTTGCTGGAACTTCCTGTTGTGAGACGTCACTCACAGATGATCTGCAGCTCACTGAACAGGCCGCGCCGTTTAACCAGTTTAAACCAAAGAGGAAGTAGAGCCGTTTATCACAAAGGGACGAGGATGTGGAGAAATCAACCTTTTGTAAAAACATAGTGCAGTGTGACAATCTGTCAAACAATAGACGGTTCCTTCTATTCAAGGAGCCACACGGAGCACAAATGTCTTGTGTGATCAACCCAGAAGACGTTGTGTTTAGAAGATAATAATGAGGCATGCAGAGGTTTTGATCTCCCAGGTAGAGACAGTGCTGTGATCCTAATTAGTGCGGCGGGAGTGATGCTAGCCAACTGACATGTAGGAGGTGATTCAGACGTTGACTTGTCACAGTTGATTCAGTTACATCAGCCAGTGAGAGTATTTTTAGATACAAACATTTGTTGGAGATTGATTGCAGTATGTTCATCAGTAAAGTTTCTGTATGTCCTGACTGCCAGCTTGTTATAAGACCAACAGTGTGTCATCACACATCTGCTGCAGCCTCAGGCTACGGTGCTGTTATTGGATCCTGATGGGGACAGTGCATTATATATAATGCTGACCTAGTTACTTTTTTTCTTCTGTGGATGATGTGTTGGTGCTCTGCTCCAGCTGATCAGCCCTGTAAGTTTTTAAGCGCCAGTCCGCCCTGTATGCATTGAACTCACCATGCAGAGGGCTCTGTCTCTCCTGAGGGGCGTTTGCTGCTGCCCGAAGGGTTTATTTTATAAATTAGAACAGCAGTAATAACAATCATCCCCACCCAACCTGGCAGTGTGTCTCAAAAAATCTAGTCTGAACAAATTTTAATTAAGTACTTATTTAGAATTAACCCACGTACTGTTGATTGTGAGCGCTGGTCTGAGGTCAGTGCATCAGAGCGCCATGTTGACACTGAGCTGACAGACAGCAGGAAAGCCGTCTATTTACACTGTGCTTAAGCCTACAAGTTTAAGATGATGTACAAATATACAAGCATGTTCTTCTTTGTCTCACGGTGTAAATATCCGAGCACTGAATTAGGTTTAATCCTTCACGTAGTATTTACATTGCACCAAGGTTACGTCTGCTGTCATATTTCTGCAAGGTTTAATTACGTAGGTCACACGCACACACCATTCACACTCTCCACTAAAATTACAAACCTGGCAGTACAGAGAAGGCTTTAAAACAACACTTTGGCCTTAATAATGAGCAGTTAAGTGAGTAAATATAAAGTGACATTTCACAGAATTTCTTTGGGAGTCATCAAAATTTTCCCAGGTCGGTGAGGTTCTGCTGGGGGACTTTGGACTCACTACCTCCGTATTATTAAAATCCTGGTTAGGGCCATGCATTCGGCCTGTATAAAGATAATAATACATTTTATTTGTAGAGCACTTTTCAAGATACTCAAAGAAGTTAAAGAAAAGATCCCAGATAACTAAAACCACACTAAAAGCACAAGGTAGCACAGGACATTAAATAAATCATTAAAAGCAGTTATAATAAGGTGAGCTTGGAGTAACTTCTAAAGATAATAATATGGGAAAGAGTTCTACGTCACACTCCTTGTTGCACAACCTGTTTTCATCAAAGCCACAATTTACTGTGTGTGAAAGTGTGTGTGTGTGTGTGTGTGTGTGTTTGTGACTACAGCTTTAGGAATGTGACAATAGGCAACACCAACAAGCTGTTTTGATCATTTGCATCCGATAAAAACAATAGAACAGAAATGGAAAAGGGCAAATTCTGTCTGATCTGATGTACAGTGTGTTCAATTTACTTGTTACAAAACGTGTTGAGTGGTGCACAAAGTGTCTTGTTTCTGTCTCTGGTGTCTCTCTGGTGTGTGGAGGTAGATGACTCGTGTTTGAGGTGGTTTCGGACTTGAAGTGTTTGGAGGCGGGGACACCTGTTAGGTTTGAGTGATGGCTCAGTTCGGATAAAGCTGCTGCGCTCGATCCACACGGCTTTATATTGATCTGTTACTGCTTTCACATCTCTCTCTCTGTCCTGCTGTGGCTTTCTGACCAGCTCTCCCTCTCCATCTTTCCATCCATCCTTCCATCTTTTTCTCTGAGTGGCCTTCACCTTTTCTTTTTTTTTTCTTTTTACCCCTCTTCATCTAGCTTTCACTTCCATATTCACCCTTCCTCTCTCTTCCCTCCCATCTCTGTCATGTCTCAGAGTCATTACTCTTGTGTAGCAGCCTTGTAAGCAGTGCAGAGGCATAAATCAGACAACTCAGGCATCCCTGTTTAAGGTTTCAGACTCAGTCCAGGCTGACACCTCAGTTGGTCTTTATCCTCTGCAGGTCTTCATCCACACTTAAAGGATAATTCCTGTTTATTAAATCTTGGATGTTATTTTGGCAGTTTTGGCCATAATTTCTATCTGTAATAGAAACATTGTACTCACCAGGGATCAGATCATCAGACAGCTTTTAAAGAAACCCCTATGTTATGTGTTTCCTTAAGTTGCAGTATTTTGAGGTCTCTCAGCCACCGTATAGAATACTTCATTTCCTAAAGTCCAAGGTGACACATTCAGATGTTTTGTTTTTTCCAAAATCCAAAGATATTCAATTTACTGTCACATGAGGCAAACAAAAGCAGCAAATCCTCTCAATTTAGAAGCTGGAACTGGGAAATGTTTGGGGATTTTTGTTTGAAACAGTTAATTATCAAAATAGTTGCTGATTGATCAGTTACATCTCCAAATAAAATGGTTTAAATCAGCGGTCTCCAACCTTTTTTGGCTTGTGACCCTTTTAAAAAGAAGCCAAGTTAACTTGTGACCCCTGTGTCAAAGGTGACATATTTTATGTTTTACTTGAAGCAAAGAGCATCTTGAAAAGTCTTAGATGAATTAATCATTTTTAATTGGTTAATCCATCCATTTTCTGTCGTTTATCTGGGTCCAGGTTGCATTAATTTAATACATTATATCATTAGGAATTATTCTCATTCTTAAATAATTCTAGGTCATATCGTCCCTACTGATTTTCCATCATTCTTTCATACTTTGGACAATACAATCGTTACATAATCGTTAGGTATTAAATTGCTTTCTATGTGGTGTTAAAAAGACTTACATTTATGCTTGTGAATCCTGCAGAAACCCTGAATGAGTGACTTTTATTTTGTAAGATTGTTATTTTGAATACGTTTTACAGGCCTGAAGAGGAGAAACCCTCCAGTATTTTACAAGAAAATAGCAAAGATGAGAAATATCTGAAAACTAAAGCATTTTTATGTAGCAGACATGTCTTTTTTTTAAATATTTTCTAACTTGGTAGCTTCTCACTTCTTATGACCCCTCAGATCTATTCTGCGCCCCAGGTTGGAAACCACTGGTTGAAATAAAGTGTTAATTAAAGTAGTAATGTTCCCAGATCTCTGTAATTTATCTGATGATGGCCAAAACTATGAAAATACGACCCGAGACGTAATAAAGTTGTAATAAAATGATCCTTTGAGGTACCTTGCAGCTCAGATCAGAGCTATGCAGTTCTCTAGTTGTTGCATCCAAATCATAACAGCAGAAACAGAAGGGATATGAGTCAGATGCAGGAAGGGGCACAGCAGTGCGTCCATCTTTTCCTGACTCTCCTGCTGGTTTGACGCCCTGCATATGGTCCCAGAAGGTGGTGGGAAGACGAGATGCCCACACACACATACACACAGCTCGTTCTCTAATAACCACTGGCACCATCCTCCCTCCTCGACTGTCACCGCTTTGCTCACATTTATCCGTGCTGCTGCTAACAAGCTGGCACCACCTTGACCACATCTGATGCATGCCGGTGGACCCGTCGCCCACCACACACACCGACACACACTGTCCATCTCTCTGGCTTTTCCTGTCTCACACACACGCACCTCGTGAGCACCACCCACATGAAGCCAGAGAAGCACTCCTATCTCGCGGTGTCTGTTCAAACTGACCCTCATTTTTTCTTCCTGTCGCTTCGGGCAAAATGAACTCTGTATGCTATTTCACTTCTACTCCAGAGTTTACACAGATCCACTGCTGAATGCAGAGGTTTACCAAGTGATGGAGAGAAACTTGGATGTGTTGCAGTGTTACCCACAGGAGGTCAGAGCTGCACGATTCTGGATAAAACGAGCATTTTATTTCTTTTCTTTGGGAAAACATTTCTTCATAACTGTGCTTCTGTCATCAGAATAGTTGTCAGGACTAGAGCTGGATAAATGTGCCTCTTCTTCCTCACTATACTATCAGTGGAGGGGTTTTCTTAATGCATTAGTAAACCAACAGAATATACTGTACATTCACTGTGTATTATTCCCAATACTCATCTATACAATTCAAATGAAGCACCTTGCCACACCATCACAAGAAGAATACATGTATACAGCATAGACAAGACTTGTACCAAACATGTACTGAATATTAACTGGAACTGTTGTCGTATATATTCAGAGTTTGGTCCTAGTTTTTAGTGTTTGTGTTTTTTCAGATGTTTTTGTCCTTATGTTGTTTGTTTTTGTTTTGTGATGTTGGCTGCTGAAACGCTTCTGCAATTTCCCTTTAGGATTAATAAAGTACTTGGCACCATTGAAAGTATGCCAAATTAGCCATTAGCAGTTACTGTTTGCAGTGTACATACAGGTGTTCAGGCAACTATCACTGGATTACTTTGATACTGAAGTGAACTTAAAAAGGTAATAATTCTCAGGCAAGTTCTGAAGTGAGAGGGAGCGTCTTTTTTTCTATGATTTCTAAGTGGAATAATGGATGTTTATTTGCGATGATGGACATCAGGGATACACTTGATTATACTCATGCCAGTAAAGCAAATTTGGATTCATAATTTAAGTCATTTATTGAGCAAAAATTAGCTGGTTGCTGCTTCTCAAATATGGGGATTTGCTGCTTTTCTGTTTTTATATCATTGTAAATAAAATATCATTGGTTTTTTGACTGTTGGTCAGGTAAAACAAGACATTTATAGATGTCAATTGGGCTCTTGGGAATTTGTGATGGGTATTTTTCACAGTTTTATGACATTTCTAGACAAAGTGATTATTGGTGAATTGGAAAAATAATCTACAGGTTATTCGATAACATGGTTATTAGTTGCAACCCTGTTCTCTCTCCGTCTCTCTCACAAACATCTTTGATTTGTTTTTATTCCTGCCCTGCTCTGACAAGACTGCATTACACCATGTGATGAAGTGTGCACAGGCGTTTATTGATGCAATTTACAGAGAAATTAGGAACGCTTGGTTTGATGCAGCGGATCTCCCTGCTTATGCAAATCCGGCAGAATTGTCAAGTCAGTTACTTGGATAGGTCAGAATCATAAATTGGCCTCAGACGGCTGAACAACATCTGTCCTTTTAAAGAATCCAGAAAGGAGAAACCTCAGGAAGAGCGACAAATTCCTCTTCTAGGATTGTATAGAGGTGTGAGCTGAAATCTGGATTTTATAACGGTTAATCGTGCAGCCCTGCTGGCATGTACTCCACGTCGAGCCACAGAAGTGTTTGTTGAAGTGCTCATGGCTGAATGAGTGGAAGTTTGAGCTGAAAACGGTGCTCAGTGAAAATAACGATGAGCCTAACACATTTATGAGCACAGCAGATGTTTGCTCTCTTTTTCCCCTCCTCCTCTCATTCTGTCTTGTCCCCTCTCCCTCCTGTTTGGTTTCATGTCTCACCATCCTGTCGTGTCGTTCTGCTCCGGCTCATAATCATGTTCTGCAAATTCCTACTAGTCTGCAAATTCTCATTTGAATGGAGCGCTCAGGAGTCAGCAAACACAAACGTTCTCGCATGCAAATGCTCAAACAGAGATATTAGCAGCCTGGCAAATACACCCTCAAAGCCTTTTCCCTACACACACATTTAATCTCAAGCACACACACACACACACACAAACCTTTTACTCCCCCACACACACTTACACACCCTTTCCTCCCACACACACCCAGAGACACACACTGTTTGACACTGTATCTCTCTTCTCTCCGGCAGACACGCCCTGCAGCTGAATGTGATCGCCACACAGCAGCTCCTCAGCCTGGCCCAGCAGATGCACCACCTCGAGGCCTTCATTCACATCTCCACCGCCTATGCAAACTGCAACCGCAAACACATCGACGAGGTCATCTACCCGCCACCGGTCGAGCCCAAGAAACTCATCGAATCTCTTGAGTGAGTGGATGAAGGCCTGGTTTTAGTGCCCCAAGGACATGGAATCAATTCTAGTTCAGTTTGATTCACATTGTTTGGAATATGATGTTTCTAAAGGCCAAAAATATATACTATATATAATATATAATGATATACTTCAGAGTTAATAAGACGTGTTGTCTGCCACACCTGAAAACCCAAGTTGTACCCACTTTTTTGGTTTTACTGGGGACTATTTTCAGCAGCGGATTAATCCACATTTGGTGCTCTACAGCAGCAGGATAGTGTTTGTGGGATTGAGTCCAAATAAACTACAGTGTGTGTGTTCATCTTAATGAAGGAACATGTCACCCAATGTTTTTTAACAATGGGGCTCCATGGCCCATTAGATATATCAGGCTTTGATATATCAGGCTTTGATACACAGACAATACATGTCAGTGGGATACATTCATTGTAACTGGTAACAGTAAAATACATGTAGTGGAGCAAAAAGTACAATATTTCCCTCTTTAATGTGGTAGAGTATAAGTATAAAGTAGTGGAAAATGTTTTGTGCCATGCAAGAATTTTACCTCAAACATTTGCAAAGTTTCCTGAGTGGAACTTTTTTTGGAACATTTAACAGGACTCGATGCCACTGACGCATTTCCATCAGTACTGAGTTTGATATCCAGTCCTCGCCGGGTTCCAAATCTCTAAATCACTGCCAACATCTTTTGATTTGCTCAGTGATTCAAACAGAATGAAGTGAAATGAAATGGCATTTCAGTCTCATTATCCGGCTAAACCAAGTCCTGAAATTCACCGGGAGCAATGAAGCATAAATGGGTGACAGAAAATAAAATATTGCTTCTACTTGTAGCACACAGGAAGTTAAATTTCCTGGTGTGTGTTAAATACCAGCCGTGCCAGTTTAATGAAAAAGAGATGGAGATGTAGGAAGTCTATTAACACTCTGAAAAGAGCTTTTTTCTCTGCTTTCATACTTTCCAAACAACACTTCTTTTTGAGAATACATCTGTCTAAAATTTCAATGATTTTTCTTAACATTATTGACATTTATTTATCATTTATATCACCATTTATTAGAATAAATATATAGACTCTGGATTTTGAAATGCTAAATTGCCATATTGTGTCTGTACCTAGTGGTATCTAGTGTCTTGCTGTTTCAGTCAAGGCTGAAACCACTTGGTACACACTTGGTATACATTTACATACAGTATTATACCTCTCATGCAATAGTTATTAATGATAATAATACACAAATGGGTCAAATACAAGAATAATAAGTATCACAGTACCGTGCATGCTCTGTCCCTCTGACTGACCCCTTCTTTTTTGTCTTCAGGTGGATGGATGACGGCATCGTGCGCGACATCACACCGCGGCTCATCGGCGACAGGCCCAACACATACACCTACACCAAAGCCCTGGCCGAGTACGTGGTGCAGCAGGAGCAGGACAAGCTCAACATCGCCATCATCAGACCCTCCATAGTGGGAGCCAGCTGGCAGGAGCCTTTCCCCGTGAGTCCACTGAGCATTTAACTTCTGCTGCCTGCCTGTGGTAAATGTTAATCAACATGTTTGAATGACTCGGGTCACGTTTTCTTGATCCTGTGCTCATTACGTGTCCACCTGTGACAGTCAAATGAATGGAAATAAGAAATTGATCGATGTAATCCTGCACAGGTCAATGCCGCTCCCCTGTGGGTTTTATCTTAAGTGGTGCAGGATTAAAGCAAATTGGTTAATATCTTAGTCCAAGTGGTCAAACAGCTGTTGGGATGGGAGAATGAGGAGGGCAGAAATGGCACACCGAGCGCAGAGATACACTGACAAAGTGAATGTCACATTGGGGGTGTTGAAGAGTGCAGAGAAGTTCATGTAAAGGCTACCCGGAGAGTTTCAGCAGAGGACTTAAACTCTGAAAGTTGCACTGCTTCCATGATTAAGCTGCTTTCAGACAAGCTGCTGGTGCTGCAGGCGTCCAGACATCTTAAACATTTGCATTTCATGTAATTGAGGAATTAAATCACTTTGCCTTACTGCAATTATTAAATAAGAATATAATATCTGCCACTATTTCACCTTTAATCTTTACATAAAGTCGCATTTTTGTGATCTTTCCGGGGATATCCTTTTCTCCCATGTCCACTGCAGATAAATGTCCATAAATCCGCTTAGAGATCAGAGAAAAACACTCCAGAACTTGCTGGAGAATCCTCACGTTTTTAAGTTTTCTTCAGTACCAAAGTAATACAGTGATAGTTCTTTGTTCATCCATGAGTACATTGCAAACAGTAAGTGCTAATAGCTAATTCGGCATACTTTTTAATGTGCCAATCTGCAAAAATGTAAATATAGGCTAAAAAAACAGGGTTCAAGTTGTAGAAAACAGCGTAACTCACTGAATCCCTGGCAACATTATATTTCCTGTTTACATCCCCCAAAGCTTTATGGGAACTGTTGTCTTGACTCCTGCTCTAGTGAATTAAAAAGAGGGGTATCATGTTCCCGTTGGCCCTGAAATGATTTATTGATCAATTGATGGTCGTTTACTAGAAAATTAAGCCATTTTTATCATTGATTGTTTCAGTCATCTTTCCAGCTTCTTAAATGTGAGGATTTGCTGCTTTTTTCTGTTTTATATCTTCTTTTTTTGTCAAACTACTGTTTCTAAGGTCCGACCAACAGTCCAAAACCCCCAAAATATTCAGTTTACAATGATATAAAACAGCCAGGAGCAGAAAATCATCATGTTTGAGAAGTTGGAACCAGAGAATGATTTATGTTTTTGCTTAAAAAATGACTGAAACTGTGAATCAATTAATATTCTGTCTATCTACTAATTGCTGCAGCTCTAAACTGAATATCTTCGGACGTCACTTTGGGCTCTGGGAAGCTGTGATGCCTTTTGACATGAATCTATCAGTTATTATTAAAATAATAGGCAGATTAATCTATAATTGTAAGTTGCAGCCCTACTTCCAGTTCCATTATGGCAGTTGATTCTGCCTTTGAGGTCGCTATTTTGAGCTTGTTTGCTGTTGTATGCCGTCAGATGAAATAATCAGAGCTACTCGGAGGGATTTAGAAATGATGCTGCAAAAATAAAATACCAGAAAAACACAGGAAAGTCCTTGTTTATCTGGCGTCAGGAAATGTAGGCCTTGTGTGCGCACTGGGACTCTGACGGCAGTTCCTGGCTCTGTGCTCAGCCTTCAGTTGTAAGCTCGGCCTGGCAGCGACTCTTCAAAGGGCCTCGCTCACGCTTGGCCATGCAATCGCCTTGGCAGCTCGTGCCAGTAGGCACTGTGAGGCAAGGGGGGGATGGGACTGCCTGCTTATATGTTTGTGTTTATGTGTGGTATGTTTACAACCACATATGCATCTAGTTCAGTCAGTTTGGGACTCCAAATCTTCAGAAGTCGATTATTTAAGCAACGAATATGATGCAAAATATCAATTTAAAGATCTCTCTGCCACTTTAGCCTGGCATGAAGCCATGGACAGATTGTGGTGCTAAAAACACCTCTGGCCTCAGTGGCCTGGTCATCTTTGTACTTTATCTGCACCAGAGCATATTATTAGACTCCGGACAAGACCGCATAATGGCTCTCCAGTCCCACACGTAGGAAACTGCAGCAGTCTATAACCAGTGGTTTCATCCATTTTTAATGCACTCTAATTGAAGTCGACAATCACTGCTACCATGCCTCCCCTGTTCTCCCACCACAGGAAGTAACATGACCCCCCAACAGCTGATTCAGCACACGTGAACACATACACAACCGCTTACGTGTTGCTGGCCGAATCTGTAACTTCATGTCGTATCTGTGGATTTACACATGTTCTCTGTTCTTGCACCTCAGGGCTGGATCGACAACTTCAACGGGCCAAGTGGAGTCTTTATAGCTGTAAGTAAAAATGTTGCTCTTAAATCTTTTAAACACACAGAAAGGTTCTGGAGTCCTAAGATGGCGTTGTTCTGTATTCAGGCTGGAAAGGGGATCTTGCGCACCATGAGGGCCAACAACGACGCAGTGGCCGACCTGATCCCTGTGGACGTGGTCATCAACCTCACCCTGGCTGCTGGCTGGTACACCGCTGTACACAGGTTAGTGCCGGACATTGAAGTTTGATCTGGAACCTGCAAACCTGGTCTTAAAGGATAGGTTCACAATTTTTCAATTCTTTTTTGGTCTTTTTTTGTGCAAAAGTCCCTTGTGTTTCCCTAGACAGTGTTTCCTTGCTGAGCTGCAGTGGAGAGACAGTAAGAAAAAGAGGGAAATTTGTACTAAAAAGACTGTAAATTTAGAAGATACACATTTGATGTGTCAAACTCAGTCTGCTGAAACCTCATTTTACCTTCAGATAAACTGAACATATATTTGCACAAAACAAGGACTTTTGTGGATTTTGTCCCCCATCACTGACACTGGAAACATAGGAAGAGATGTTTTAATGGTCAGAACAGGAGGAATGATTACAGCAAGCAAAACCAGTTTTATTGTTTATGCGGGCGCCTGACTATTGTTTTAAGAGAGACTTGAAAAATTGTGAGCCTATCCTTTAGATAATTTTTTGTTTTTCAGATAAAACATTTTTAAAGTATACAGTATGTCAAGCATGTTTAAACTTCAGCTAATGATTACCATATTGCTCAAAGTTTACGTGTAGATTTTTGGAAATGAACTCATCTCTTTATGCATAGACATGTTCACAAGTCAGGCATCTTTACCTGACAACAGTCTGTGTATATTCTGTATAAGTTGCAATCTTAATAGACCTAAAACTGTTGTTTCAAAAGAAAAGAGATGTGTATACATTAAGCTTATTTATAGCACTATGGGGTACTTATATTATGATATGATATATTATGTCCGTTCAGACCAGAGTAAAAGACCACAGATAAAATTCAAAATATTCGTTTTCCCAGTAGAAGAATAGAAAATGTCTTGACCCTGTTTTAAGGACAGAAACCTGGTATCACTGTCTTCTAACATGCTTACTGTTGGAAAACCATTAATGTTTAACAAACATACTTATTATTTAAAGTCCGAGGTGATAAAACAAGTGAGAAAAAGCCATGGAAGAAAGGTACAAACTGTGTAAAATTTCAGATTTGTGCTATCTTCAGTTACTTGAGCAAAGTTTAACAGCAGGTTTAAACAGAGGAGCTGAAGAGGAACTATTTCATACTGTAGCATCAGCTAAAACGAAGAATTGGATTAGATTTTCACGCTGGAGAGGATGAGGGGAAAAAGCTGAGCTGAACGCTCCCATATGATCTAAGATAATAGATGTAAGATAATGGATGCAGTAGACCTAAAAACATTGGCTTTCAGACCTAAATTACATATAAACAAATGTATATCGTAAAGGGAAAAGTAGATCATCATCTCACAAATGTAATAATGCATCAACATTGACATCTGTTATGTGATTATACCAGTGTTTATGTACCTGACTACCTGTACTTATTTTCAGAAGGAAAACAGAAAAACAGAAAAATATAAGTTAAGTATTGACCCCCGCATTGGAAAGTATGTTAAAAGGTTAATTTAAGAGGTTAATGTAATTATCCCTCAGTTTCTCAGCCTATATGTACATTCAATATCTTGTCAGCACTCTTTTAAAGGTCTGCATGTGTTGTCTCTCATGAATTACCTGTTTTAAATAGGCTTATGAACAGCCTTTTATAGCACCATAGTTTCATAGCTTACATAGACTACTCGTACAGTGCAGTGTTACCAGGAAATGTAGACTAATATATATTTTTATTGGCTTTATAATGACCTTCTCCTCCCACACCCTGCAGACCTAAAACAGCTCTGGTGTACAACTGCACGACCGGCGGCATCAACCCGTTCCACTGGGGAGAGATTGGTACGTACATTGTTTGTTGTCTTGCTTAAAGGTAATAGAAACCTGTCACTGCAGGCGGTTATTTATAGAGCTGTTTTGTCTGCGCCTGCTGGCATCCCACAATGTTGTTGTCCCGGTCCACGTTCATCATCACAAATCAATACTCCAGTGTTGTGACATAATGTCCTGTGATGTAGTTAAGACGAGTTGTTTGTGGTGGGGGCTCTTGTAGAGAGAGTGTGCCACCTGCTGGAGAGAGACTGAAGATGGATTTAACATTTGGAGGGTGTTAGTGGGATACTCAAGACTTATTTTCCTGTTATAAGAAGGTTCTGGATATTTTAGCTTATTCTTGAGAGCTAGGACAAAACAGGTTTTCAATCTGAAATAATAAGCTCAGTTATTTTCAAAGGTTTTGGCCATGAAACCATGTTTTTAACGTCCTCCCAGATAAAAATTGTTTTGTTGGTGTTATGCCCATAAACCATCTGCTTTTTCTACTTCACTCACAAGTCTTAAAATTGATCACATAAGCTTTTTTGTTGTTTTAATGCAACATTGAATAATTTCCTTTTAGGTTTGAAGAGGAAAGACAATACTAAATTTGCATAAAAAAGTCAACTTTTACGTTAATAAAAGTATCTCAACAACTGTAAAATGGATTGCCATGAAATTTTGGACAGACATGGTGCCAGGAGGACGAAGGCTACTGACTTTGGTCAAAACGGGTAGGATTTTCCTAAAAACAAAATGTATAGACTCAAACAAAAATAATCCCTCTCAATCATCACTTATGACCCACTAGAAGTGTGTGGCGGTGTCTGTATCTGCAGAGACTCTGCCCTCTGCCCTATCTTCTTATTTTGTTGTGTTCGGGATGTTTCTGGGCATCAACCTTTGGGCAGTGGTGTGTAGCCCCCAGCCAATAACAGCACGCAGGGTGTGAGGGGCGGGATTCTATAAAAACTCTAAAAACTCTATAAAACTATAAAAACGTAGCGAAACGTAGTTGCCAGATCGTAAGCACGTTGGACCACCAGAGGCACGTGCGCTTTGAGCTGGGGAAGAGGGGCCGACTTTGAATGTTGTGTTTACAAACAGCAACTGACAAATCCTACCTGTTATACCTTTAACTTTTCCTATGAGGTTGACATTTGTGGTTTTAAGTGAAACATTTCAACAGCTCTGATGGATCGCCATAAAACATAGTATCAATATTTGCGTCCCCCTCAGGATGAGTTGTAACAATTTTGGTGACCCTCTTTTCTTCTAGCGCCGTCATCAGGTCAAAATTGACCAATACTTTGGTTTATGACCAAATACCTGCAAAACTAATGATATTCCCATAAGCCTCAGCTGTGCTTTGTGCTGTTTAGCAAATGTTGGCATGCTAACACGCTAAACTAAGTTGGTGAACACGGTGAACGTTCTACTTCCTAAATGTCAGCACGTTAATATACTGATGTTAGTATTGAGCTCAAAGAAAAATGTATGCAAGTACAGCCTCACAGAGCTGAAGACACTTGTAATGCAAAAAAACTCCCATTTGACTGAATTGCCAAGGCACTGATGGTGGTTACATTACATATAAGAAACAGGAAAAATTACAATTTTAATCACTCAAAGTCATTATAAAATTTACCCCAATTCATAAAAAATAAAAAGGAAAACATGCACAAACATCTTGTATCCATGAGCTCTGCTTTCTGTAATCACATGTACATCTTTAGTTTAGTTTAAAGATGTGTGTGTTATTACAGACATTTACATCATACCACATTGTTTACTGTTATATAATTATCTCTCTAAATCTATGATGTATTTAGGTGCAGTTTATACGAATCCGTGCTCGAAGCCTTTGTGGTAACTGTTCTAATTTTGAGGTCACGATAGCAGTGATGAAATTACACACAGAGAGTGAAAACTGTCTTTGTTTCCATCCCAGCGGTCATCAGATACAGTGGAATTAGAGGGCTGTGGATGTCGGGCTGGCGGGATGACAGGGGACCCTCTATGTCCCGTTTCCTCTCAGATTAGCAAACATGCTCCCTTCACCGAGGAAATTGCTACCAGATGGCTCGTGGCGGGATTAGGTCTCATCGCTGCAACTCACTGTTACGAAAGAGGAGCCGTGTACTCTAATCTCACTGGCCCAAATGAGAAGTAGGCATGAAGCTAATCTAAAAACACACGAGGATCAGAGGGGACCAAAACACAATAGATGATGATAGAAAATGATGAGTTTTTTTTCCCTGAATATGAAATTTAAAAGTAAAGCAGGAGGATCCAGCTCCTTGCTTCTAGCACAGAATTGTCCCAGACCTCGGAGGGCAGCTCAAGGTTAGCGGCGATATTCCCAACCAGGCTGCGAGGGGCCAGGCCACAGCTGGCTGTCACCTCGGATCTGGTCATCTCTGGCCCCTCGCAACCCGCCACATATCTGTTGCCATGGAAACAAACGGTGAAAGGCCTAGTTTTTGCGTGCTGTGTGTGATGTAATGTCTGTAGTCACATGGCTGCTCTCTGTATCTGTGGATGGCTGCTGCTGCTGGATTCTGGGAGGAAGTGGAGGAGGAGGAGGAGGAGGGGCCTGGCTGTGCTGCCTAGTGGGGGAAGTCATTGTGTGGCTGCTTTCCGCCTGATATCNNCCCCCCCCGAAGAACCAGAGCTGAAAATAATGTTATGATTAAGGCCAGCCGTGGTTCCTGGAAGTCATGATCCTTGTATAGAAACTGCAATCTGTGTTTTTAACCCATTTCATTGTCCCTGATCAGCGGTTGTTAACATGATAACATGGGCTATTTGAAATTGCTTTAAAGGTCCTTTTTTCTTCTTCGAGATCCCCACTTTTCTACTGACTTTTAGAGCAAGGCTAGTCCGAGTTTATGTTTACTCTCATATAATAACATTACATTCAAGTCACAGAGCTAAGCATCTGATTTTCCAAAAAGAAATACACAATGAAGCCTAAAACTTTGTTTAAGAACACTTATTACTGTTCTGAAGCAATAAAACTCTTCTAATCATCTCGATTTAAAACATATTGTAGCTGCACAATAAAAAGGATTTTTAACCTGTTTACCAAGTTGGAACTCCTTTTCCTCCCTAATCCAAACAAAGATGGTACCCAGAATATAATATATATATATAATATCAGTTATTGCTATCGATTTATATTGATGTATATTGATGTTTATTTCCGATATTGTTCATTTTCATACAAAATTAGCTTGTGTTTAAAGAGCATGAAGGCTCATTTCCAGCTCAGAGTTGCAACTTGAGAAACAGATTAAAAATCTCTTTTATCGTATTTTTTAATCCAGTCTGTTAGAAGAGTCTCAGCTCTGTCATTTGAATGTCATGGTAATACATGATGGATCTTTGCCTTTTATCTCAGAGATAACTACTGTATTTTGTTGCCTAATTAATCCGCTCAACCGTGCACCTTCTGCAGAGCACCATGTGATGTTGTCCTTTAAGAGGAACCCGCTGGAGCAGGCGTTCCGCAGGCCCAACGCCAACATCACCTCCAACTACCTGATCAACCAGTACTGGATCCTGGTCAGCCACAAGTTCCCTGCCCTCATCTATGACCTCTTCCTGCGACTCTCTGGACAAAAGCCGCAGTAAGACACGCAGCTATCTGTCATACATGAAATGTAAAGTGAAGCTCAAGTGTGTGTGGTAACCTCTGACCTCTCTCTTGCTCTAGGATGATGCGCATCTTCAACCGCCTGCACAAGGCCATCAGTCTGCTGGAGTACTTCAGCAGCCAGGACTGGGAGTGGAACTCTGAGAACTTGAGCATGTTGATGAGCCACCTAACCCCAGAGGACAGGAAGGTAGGCTTATCCATGTTAATGCTGCCAGTTGGGCCAAATATTTGACCTTCTAAGCTTATTTAGGAACCAGATTGTTTGATCCATCATGTAATACATGTCTGAACAGGTATAATTACTCATAATTCTCATCTGAATGGTCGTTATAAACCCCTTTTTACCCAGCTGATGCTCTGTGCAGGTCACAATAAACGCAAAGAAATACAAAGTAATACAGTTACAGTTTTGTACTCAAGTACAATTTTGAACTACTTGTACTTTACTTAAGTATTTCCATTTTATGCCACTTCATACTTATATTTCACTACATTTCAGAGGGAAATATTGTACTGTTTACTGTAGTACATATACTTAACAGCTTTAGTTACCAGTTACTTTGCAGATTAAGATTTTTCATACAAAACAATTCATTAGATTGTGAAATATGATTAATTGCTGTAGTTTAAACCACCCAGTAGTATATAAAGTATTTAAAATTGGCTCCACATTGACAAAATGCACCTTTGTTTATTTGCTGCTTATAGGTTAATGCCTCAGTCATAACAATCCCATAATATAGATATAATAATATAACATTCTGCCAAACAGTCATTCTCCATAATGAGTACTTTTACTTTTGATACTTTAAGTACATTTCACTGATAATACTGTAATTTTTCTTTTTTAAATTTTTGCCTGCAGGACTTGTAATTAAGTATGTATATTGTGTGGTATTGCTACTTTTACTTAAGTAAAGGATCTGAGTAAGTCTTCCGCCACAGAAGAAATTATTGCTTTTACTAATTAACCCTCATATGGTTGAGAGAGCAAGCAGCTTTGGAAAAGTGCCCTCTGCTCACTGGGAATATATTTCATATAAATAGTACTTGGGAGTCTGTTGCTCCATCTAGTGAGTGAGAGTGGGATTTCAGTCTCAACACCGTCCTAACCATCTTTTCTATCTTGCAGACATTTAACTTTGATGTGCGCCAGCTGAACTGGCCCGAGTACATTGAGAATTACTGCATCGGCACCAAGAAGTACGTCCTGAATGAAGACATGTCCGACATTCCTGCTGCCAGGCAGCATCTGAGGAAGTAAGTCAACAAGAGAATACAACATAAATACAACGGGAAGGTGGTCAGTCTGTATGCCAACCAGTAGATTGTCTGGGCATTAAACAACCACCTAGTTTTTAACAGGAGTTTCAGTGTTTTGACAACACCAAAAAAATATAGATGACTATTTTCATAAATTTAGTTCGGCAGAGATACCCCTAACCATCTTTGCTATTTCTTCATTACCCATATATGTCTTAAAATGAATAACATTGGCTTTTTTGTCATTTTAATGCAACACTGAATAGTGTCATTTTAGGTTTTATAAATAATCCTCCTCTCTATTTACTCTCTTCAGAGGCAAGACAGATACCAGTTGACATAAAAGTCAACTTTTACTTTTAAGAAAAGTAATTTTAATAGAATAAAACACCAGAAAAATTAAGTTGTTTTTTTTCTTAATCACTAAACTACCATCTAGCAGTGTTGTGAAGGTCTGATGGTGACCTTGCATATAAGAAGCAGGAGAAATGACCTCTTCAATCACTCAAAATGATTATTAAACTTACCCTAACGATAAGAAAAGTGTATTCAGGATCCATCATATAACTACATTTTTAGAGAAAATGCAAATTCACAATAAGCACAAACTTTCATTGTATTCATAAACTGTATTGTGTGTGTAATTGCATGTACATCTTTAAGCTTTATTCTGTAGAACTCATACAATATTTAATGTTTTATCATAATCTCTGTGTTTTTGAAACCCCTTACATTATTTCCTGTCTCATTCCTCCTCTCCTGTTCCTCTCTCCCAGACTGAGGAACATCCGCTACACCTTCAACACCCTGTTGGTCGTTTTCATCTGGAGGGTGTTTATCGCCCGCTCCCAGATGGCCAGAAACATCTGGTACTTTGTGGTCAGCCTCTGTTTCAAGTTCCTCTCCTACTTCCGCGCATCCAGCACCTTAACCAACTGAGTCTTCCTCACTGCCTCAAGCCAGAGACAGCAGCCCTCTGCCTTTTAGTTGTCAGCAGGACGTAACATCTGAAACTCTGACCATCCACAAAGGACACTCTAAATCCTCCTTTGAGTGTGGATTAGGAGGGGGCTCTCTACAGGTGGGGGCTGCAGTTGAGTGAAGTACTCAGAAGGGGAAAAAAGAGGTCTACTAGCCATGAATTATTTGTTTAGTTTGGAAATCTGTCATCAGTACCTGCACTGTTCAGTCACCAGACCCCGTCCAAAAAAAGTGTCGTCATTCATTTTGTACCTACCGTTTTCTTCTCAAAGTGGCCAATTATATATGCAACAATAAGCCTTTTGTGTGATTTCCATTTTCTTTTCCACATCATCGTTTCCATCCTCTCGAATCTAGGTACATTGCCTTGCCTTGTGATAATTTTTTTTCATACTTGAAATATGGCAGTGCTTCAGTGGAGGACGATTTCTATAAGATTATTTTGGTTCACTGTTTTTTACTGTGGGGATATCCAATTCCTCTCTTTAATACGCAGGTGATTTGGATATCTGTATGTCTTGCATTACGTGTATCTACTGCCTTTTTAAGATTACACCCAAAAACTAAGTGGTCTCAAGGCCAATCCACAGATTATTGAGACTAGTATTAAAACTCTCTAAAATTCTGATCACACAGGACAACCGTATCACTACATCTACCAAAACATACAGATCTGCCATCTTTCCTGCTGTTGAGGTTGTCACTTATTTACTATCACACGTGATAATGTCAGTCTTTGAACATAAACCTTGTTTGTTTGAATGCTCATCCACTTTTTGCCTGTTTGTACAGCAGTTTGTACTGAAACTAAGTTTACTACTTTTACATCTTTATACTTGCGTCAAAGGCTAGTCTGATATATGTGGTAGACCTTGGCAGTGTATTATATATAAATAAGAGTACATCAGAGTCAAGTTTATTTGTATAGCCCAGGATCACATACTGTATAATGCCTCCCAACAGTTCCCAACCAAACTCAACTTTTCTAAGAAGACAAACTCACCCAAAATCTCAAAAGGTATTTCAAAGAGAGGCACCCCTCTCCTCGGACAGTTGGGGGTGAAATAGGTGGGAAAGGTACAAATTAACATTAAGTTGTAATAGTTAGTAATGCCAAATACAACAAAGATCCAATGGTCATGTAGTAAATCCAAAATTAAGAAGTCCAAGAACTGGGTCCAGTTGAATAAGTCCAATATCAGTGATTCACATAGATCCATGTCCAAGATTGTTGGTATGTGAGGTTTGGGGACCAAGCTTGGAGCAGGCAATTTAGTGGAGTAGGGAGAAAGATGGAAGAGACCCAGCCCCAGTTTGGGCCTCTCATGTATTTGCATTACATTTGAGTCACAGTCGTAACCATCCCTTTCTCTGTAAAATAATGTCTGAAAAATCCAGGAGGTTGTTTAACAACCTGCGCTATAAAAAGGATTTTAAATCCGAGTTGCAACTCTATTTCCTGATCCAAACAAAGATGGCGGCATGTCAGCCACCTGGATGAGAAACCGAGTGGGAACTTGGAAAACGGGATTCAAATATTTTTATTGTTCATGGCACGGAATATTTTTTCATCTAGATGGTTGACGAAGTATTTGAGGTTTCTATAAATACCTTTGGAACAGCAGTAACTGTTGTTAAATGTCCTTGTGGACATCTGAACATTTCTTTTAGTTCTTGAGGCAGGCCTTTGGATACCGAAGAGGTCATGAGGTTTGTTAGAGATTACTGAGATCATATAATTATATGTTAGGGGGGAGACCATAAAAATCAGCACTAGCGTGAATAGGAAGCCAAAGCAAGGAGGCCACGATTGGTCAAGTTTTTGTCAAATTGGAGTTTTTCCAATTAATTAAACCAGATTAAGAGCATTTCAGCTTAATTTATATATATAAGAAAAGCAAGACAACTTTTGACAGCTAGTAAACAGGACAGAGCATGGACCAATCATTACAACTGATTGCAATATAGAGCTGAGTGTCATCTGCATACGAGCGAAAATTCATGCTGCAGCTGCAAATGATTCTACTGAACAGAAGAAAATGTGAAAAGTAGTGGACCAAGTACGGAGCCTTGAGGGTCACCATACCTTACCTGATGGAGAGCTGGACTACAATTTTTAAGCAAGACAAACTGTGACCTATATTTTAGTCTGGACCTAAATCACAAAAGTGCGAGGTTATAAACGAGGGACATAAGGCCCTCCTGGTATTACATTCTTGACCCCAGTTTGGAACATCTGTAAATAGATGAACTACATATTATTCTTATAAACTACCAAAAAATTGTATTTGACTGTTGATTTTGCTTGGTGAGCGTCTTCACAGGATTCCACCACAGAGCTTCCCACAGAGTCTACCAAAAGTGTTAAGTGTGACAGGCAAGTCTGATTTTTACTAAACAAACGAGGAAACTGTGTACAGTATTGTATGTGTTGCAAGGCTTGACTCTTGACAGAATACAAACACATAACAGTTATGAGCCTTTATGGGAGAAAAGGGACAAAACTAAATAAATGTTTATGCAAAGCCCATGTCTGTGGTGTAATCATGGTAACTGTCCTCTTAATTTCAGAGTGAACCAAAATGTCTGCAGTCGTATGAGGCCTGTATGATGAAGTCAAAATTGTTCTTTCAGAGCTACAGGGCTATTGTAATGGTGTCGTCATGGAGTTTTGCTCTTCTGTGTGTCTGTTTGACCAAATTTGCAAACCAAATGCAGAGCACTGTTGGTACGGGAAACCCCAGGCTGGAGCTCCTGTTACTGTATGTAACAAACAGCAACACGTAACCAATGACTTCATCTTATGCTTTCTGGTGTCATTTGCAAAATGTTTGACCACCTTCATTCCCTGCTCTGACAACACTTCATTCAAGTCTGCTTGGCAAAACTGAAATAAACTAGAAGAGAAAAAGTGCAAGTGTGCTGCAGTCCATTAAACTTGCCGTCTACCTCACCATGTAGTTTCTTTACAAAACCTCACAATTACAAGCCACATTAAACTGAAACTTTGCCATTTCAGCTGCATACAGGAGAAAATGACAAGCAAAAACAAGGTATTTTACACATCAAGGTTTATAGTCACGGTGACTACTACACTTAATTCCTACTATGGACTAAAAGTCATGGTGTCTTGGTGTCTGCTGCTTTAATTTATAACCATTCTTTTTTTTTATCTGTCTCTTGCAAGTCCCCCAACACCAGTACAATACTAAATCACTGGAGTACCCTTTAAACCGCTATGCAGTGCAGGGGTTTTATGGTTTTAGAGTATTTTTCAACTGTTCAAGAGCCCATATCTCAGTTCTGTAGTCCTTTATTCTCTTGATGTGTCTCCAGGCTTCAAATGACCTTATTTTCATTCATTCTCAGGCTATTCACACTCTTTAGAAGCCTTCTATTTTACCAATACGCTCACTTGGTACACCTTAAGTACCACTTATTAGCAATAGCACACTCTACCTCTTAAACATTGGATTTTTTAAGTCTTAAAAGGTGCTGGATTTACACTGAAGGCCAAGAGGAGATGACAATTTTTCTAAACACACCCAATGAAGTGGCGAGATTGTCTGAACATTGGTGTAGCACAACATGGCTGCAGCTCAATCAAAGGATGTGAATATCAGTTTTTTTTTTTCTCTCTGCACATACGACCAAGAAAGAATCTGATTTTTGGGGATGTGTAACCACACATTTTTCTAAATAAAGATTGGGATTGACACCAGCACTAAATTAGTCCAATATTCTCTGGTTTCTCATTTTCATAATCTTCTGCTACCTGCCAGTGCAAGTGTCCTTTTCAAACTTGACCAGTATATTTTATGGTTCACATCTTAGAGAGCCAAGTATTTGAAGACCATCCACATGTTCTTGTGACTTCACTGATTTTTCCACACATTAACGCTTTGAAAGAAACTGCACTACTATTTTTTAATTTATGGATATTCAAACTTAATGGAGTTGGAATGATAACCAAACAATCAGCATTATGTGCTATTACAGAAAATGGAACAGAGAGACAACTACAACATTTCTAAAGAAACAAAAGGAAATCATGTTTAAAAACACATGTATGACTGCAGTCACAGGGCACACATTTTACTAAAGTGCAATGATCTGATGAGAACTATTTTAACAACACAGTGTTTAATAGACAGCTTTACCTTTTTCAGTGGAAAAACACAATTTCATGACACACGGTAATGTTGACAATTAGAAAACACAATTCTTTACAAACTGAACAACATTAAATAAGACTGATGGTTAACCCATCTCTCCTACAGGGATGAGACAGCGGTGAAACTGTTAATTAACTCATACGATTTGTCACACACCTCCTCACCATTAAACCGTGCAGAAGGACAGCTACTCCTGAGGGACATTGTCAGCCACCAAAGGAGTCTGGTGATTGTTTAGATTGTTCATCTGGTTGTGTAGCTGCACACCCTAGAATAGATTCAGTACAGGTAAGTCTATCAGATCTACTTCATGGCAACGTTTACAGTGATTTAATACAGACAGAGAAACAATTTCTTCTGATATTAAGCAAAAACATTGCTCACAGTAATGGAGACTGCCTGTTTATTGGGCAAGAGGAAACATTAAATTTTGAATAAGGTAAAATCCATAGACTGTATGGTAAAGACTCACCTCTCTGGGCCTGTAGACTCCGAGTTTGAAGCGGCAGCAGACAACATCAAAACAGAAGCCAACAAACCCATGGAGCATGCCTTTACAGAGAGAGGAACACTCAGCAATAAATGGATGAATTCAGACACATTAAATTACTTGTTAAGATAAATCCTTTATGCAGTTTATTTAGTTGTTTTACTCTGAATCCAGGGCTGCAAATTAACTTCAGCTAGATGCCCCATATACATTACTTATGTTGCATTTCTTCTTCCTATGAGACAGTGTTTATCTGTGCTGTAAACACATAAGAAACAAATAAATGTAATTGCAGGTAAAACCAGACTTGCCTGTCGTGGAGAATATCCCCCCGATAATACCGCACAGTCGCACCAGGAACTGCCACAGTGGCATGTGCTGCTCGCTGACCGTCACCATCAGAGAGCTGGTGTCATACTTCACAAAGATGCCGGAAACGCCGTGACTGCCCGCTGCATGGTTTATCACCCGCTCCTTGGAAACAGACAGTACGGTGGTTAGTATCGTCCCAGGTTTCTCTTAAACTCTTCATCTTCTGTAAATCCCTCCTCTTGCTTCTCATGTTTTGTTACTAGATCGTTTTGTAAAGCGTGGTGTGGTGTTATTGGGTTTTATGTACTTTTTACTCACCCGCTCAGTCACAGAGAACTGGTGTGTGTCTGCAGATATCTTGTACGTGTTCAGTCTGGTTGGAACAACTGTGATGAAGTACTGGAACATCTGGTTATCTGTAGCAAAACACACAGAAAGGAATAATGTGTGAAAAATCTAAATATTTTAGGTTTTTAATCAATTTCAGGAAGGAAAAATATGTAAACCACAGCTGAAAAAACTCACAATGAAACTTAATACACTCCATCATAGTATATCTGTAAAGGAAACATCTTTTCTAATAATACCTACTTAGCAGTGATCATCCAAGGTGAGCTAAGGACAGCTGGGGTCAACTCGTGACTCAATAAATGTCTCAACACGTCATTAATTCTGCAAAAAACTGTTCGAACGCTCACTCCATTATGTGTTTTATCCTCTCTTATCTCTTGAGAAATAGCAGTAACTTACTGTTATAGGTGATCTTCTCTGTGCCGTCCAGAGGATTGATGATGCCTGGTATCTCCTCCCCGAAAGATAAATGGTCTATTCGATGGGAGAAGTTGTACGCTGTAATGCAAAGATGAGAGGACGCTCGGGTTCAATCAAGGCCGCGGGGAATCACTGAACAAGCTCTAAGTGAAACTGGGAAAAAAATTACTCTGCACTTGTAAGCCTGAATATAGTGCTGTTTCAATGATTACTAATAATACATAAAAAATGCAGCATTTAATAGTATTACTGATGGAAAAAACGGCTTTCATATTCAGTAAATGTCCTGAGAAAGATGTCAGCTGAAAAAAATACTAATTTAGCTGCTAAGTAACTGTATTCTCTTTTTTTCACATTTAGCAGTAACCTTGGCAGGAGAGCCAACATAATTTTATTTGCGCCATGAGCAGATTACCAAAAAAGTTGTGCCGTTAAACAAGCCAAAGAAAACATTATGCAGGCATGATTAGAAAAACAGTTGCATACTCTCGTGGCTCACAAAAGCTGCAATGTGGGCATGACCCTGAGGATGGTGAATGGGCCTGAAAAACACAAAAGAGGTATTTCAGAACTCAGCTCTATATTTTTATGTCAATTTTTCATATTTACACAAATTCTACGGTGGTAAGGAATTCACTGCAGTCGGCGCCTTTTTGACAATTCATCTAGTTTCTTACTTTCCCACAGTGATGTGTAGGTTTCCCGCCACCTTGTTGACGTAGACATGCCCATGTATCCTGCAAGCATTGAGCGGCTCCATGGAGGCATCCTCCCTATACACACACACACACACACACACACACAATTATTAAGCACATAATTTGTCTCCTTAATTATTTATCAGCAGTATACCTAACAGGCTACATAATATCTACAGAAAACTTGTTGTGAAACAGACCGTGGTGGTAGGGCAGTGGGACCTCCTTTGAGGAGAGTTTTGTAAAGGACTTCCTGAAGAGCATGTTCCTCCCTCAGCCTGCTCTGTATGAGAATCAACGTCCTGACGACAAAAAAAAACAGGTTGGCAACATGCAAGACTGTCAGACTTGCTCAAAACTACATCTGGAATGCAAGTTTTTCTGACTGCTGCAGTAACTACTTTAAAAACAATCTTTGAAATGACAAGGAATCTTGATGGACCAAATCTCTAATCACATATTCCGGTTTCTCTACATCATTTTAAAATCTAAAGTTTCAACTTTCCATGGCCACAAAAAAAGTTTCTTCTTCGGTGTGCCTGCAAGTTTTATCACCTTAAATGCACTTTCTAAGGTCTTTAAAATGACAATTAGAATGGAAAATTAAACCAATTTAATGACAAAAAAAGAAAACGAAAGACTGAAAGAAAAACAGCGCAACATTTTACAAACCTTTTAACTGAATTTAAGACATAAAACACTATACTTCACTATACGTAAACCTTCAAAGTAAAAAACATAATTTTAGACATTACAAGACTTTTATAGCACTTGCAGACACCTCGTTGTTACAGTGTCTCCCTGTGTGATTTCATGAAAGCTTACCTTTGCCACAGTCTCTGTTGTGGGGTCAGTTCAAAAATAACCTGAACAAACGTACAAAGAGAAGAGATGCAGCTGTGAAAAGCAACGTTAGATTAGATTTTATTTTGAACATGTTTAAAAAAATAAAAAATCTAAGTAAGAAAACAAAAACAAGAATAACCAATAAAATGTACAGCAAAGATACAGCAAACTCACAATAAACAATGTAAATAAATACATATTTTATGTCCAATAAGGAGTAGGAAGAAGTGATTACCTATCAATTATATTTTATCAATAAACTTTGTGGTAAACATGAATATTTTAGCTTTCCGCCCTAGCGTTCACCATACACAAGTCAATCAAATCAATCAAGTCAAACAAAATAAAACATACAAAACACAGCCAGAACAAAATAATTAGAATAAAACAAACAAAACAACACAACTCAAAAACAATCTACACATCCTAAAAACATTTAAAAAGCTAAAAACATCTCTAAAAGCAAAATAAAAACGCAGTTTAACGCAGAATCAAACATGACCTAATGTTTGCTTTACTCACAGGCTCGTACTGGAGGCCGCTGGATGTGATCATGGTCTCAGCCAGGTCCAGAATGTCTGCTCCAACATCTGCAATCACAGACAAAAAAATGCATGGGATCACTGCATTAACTGGCACATATTTACACCTATAATGCACTTCAATGAGTAATTTATCTACATGAATGACAAAGAAGGTTGGATACTCACGCTGGCATTTCATGGCGACTGTAATGTCAATGTTTATTCTCAGTTTACTGTAAATGATGAAAAAGAAGAGTGAGAATAATATCCATTTCCTGCCATATACTGTAATAAATCAAAAGGAAGTCACACAATTTGTTTGGGGGATGTTTTGTGTAATAATTAACATTTCATAACTCTGAAAGTAAGCTCACCTGGAAAAATCCTTGTCAACTTCATATTCATACTTCATCCAAGTGTCTCTATAAACAAAGAACTCTAAGATCGCCAGAAGGGCCATGGCACTGAAAGCTATCAGGGACACTGTGGATGAGACAGACAGGCTGGTTACTGTTCTTTCAAAGCAGGTATATCAGCAAAGGACTGATAAATTTACTGTGGCTCACCTGTTCCTCCTGAGGCTGAGGTCTCCACATAACTGTCCGACACTTTGGGGAAGGCGTCCAGCTCCTTCACCAAGCTCAGGGCTTTCTTACGTGAAAGACGCCTCATCTTCAGGTTCAGGGCTGTTCTCCACCTCCTCCACCACAAATAAAACACATTAATTAGTTTCATTCAGGACCCCAGTCTGCAACCTCCAGCTTTATAATGGTTTTATTAAGAATACAGATTTTACCAAGGGGAACCAAATAACAGCAAAGTGAATGAATTCTAGAAGAATACTATACAAATATAGGGAAGTATAATCTAAATTTGATTTTTTTTGCAGATATCTGATCATTTTCATGACCATTTTATCAAAAAATGATAATGATATTTGTCATTTCATGCAAATAACACCACGTGTCTACTTTCTACCAGTGGAATTTACCAATAGTACGGTAACACTGATGCTTGTTGCAGATGCAGACATCTTAAAACACTCTTCATTAGTAGCTTTCTTAATTTATTACTAATTTATTACTGCGTTGTTTCTGAGTGTCAGCAATCACTCAAAGAGATTAGCACAAACTACTTCATCTCAGATGAATAAAACATGCATTATTTATTTTGGTAAACATTTTAAAATATTTTTCTAAAGCTTTGTTGCCTCAATCAAAATTGAGTTTTTGGAAATATCTTTAAATAAAATAGTAATACAATTAAATAAACACATATATATAATCTTCTTTGGATTTTTCTATAATTTATTTTAAAAAACACATTTCATATTTTACATAAAAATTGCAAAAAAAGGGGGATATTTAAACACATTAGGTTGTCAATAATATTGCATTGTATAATCAAAATCGTACCCATATATTACACTAATGATTTTGATATTGGTCCCTAAATCATAACATATTTTTGATTAATTATTATTTGATCAGATAGACTGAATATATCATGCACTCTAAAGAAACACTACAATAAATGCCCCTATATAACATGTTAATATAAAAATGAATATACAAACACCATCAGACTTGATAGAAGATTAAAATAGAAGAAATTATACGTTTTCTATATAGTCAATATTAATTATGACAGATATGCTGCAAAGTCCAGAACAGTATTAACATTAGAGATGTTTTCTGAAGTGAAGATATCAATCTACTGACGGTTAAACGTCTCCCTGAAGCAAACACCATTTATTAATAATTCATCTTACCTCTTTTATCATGTAGTCAGGTGTTAAATCGAGGTGCAGAATCCCTGGAAGCCATAAGTTATACCTGCTGTTATCTGAATTTTAGGACACCATACATCCATGACGCTAACGCTCGGGGGGGGGNNTAAATGTGTGTCAGTATAATCAGGAAACTGTGTATACGAATCAGAATCAGATTTATTGCCAAGTAGGTTTTCACATATGAGTAATTTTTTTTGGTATGTTGATGCATAACAATAAACATAGTAGGTAGAAAAAATAAGAAAAGGAAAATATGAAAGCAAGTACTGCGAGTCAGAAGCATAGATTAAATATAAAATAGACAATAAAATATGAAAAAATGTTGTAAAATAAAGATATAGACAATATGTACAATATGGCTGTTATTTAAATAAAAGAACTGTACAGATTTATGCAGGAATGTGCAAAATATGTGCCAAGAATGTGCAAAAGTTCACAGTATTTTAAGTCAGTTGAAGAATAAGGAACATTTGCAATGTGCAAAGATAGAGTCCAAAAGATGTGCTTTAATGTAACGCACTGAGTCAGGTGAGTAGACATGAATGTAACGTGTAGTGGGGGTGGTGGGTATAGAGTCAGTGTCAGTGGGGGTCCCAGGCCTTGTTGATACGTGTAAGTATTAAAAGTAAAAGTACTGAATGCAGAAAAATGTCCCCTGTGACTGTTATACTATTATATATTATATATTATATCATTAGATTATTATTCATCATGCATTAATGTAAAAGCAGGATTTTACTGTTGTTGTTGGTTGAGGTGGAGCTCATTTACATACACATGAAACTGCAACTAATTATTATTGTCATTATGGATTGATTATTTTCTCCATTAATCGATTGATTGTTTGGTTTGTAAAAATTATAAAAGTTGTGAGAAATGCCATCACAATTACCCAGAGCCCAAAGTGACACCTTCACAATGCTTTGTTTTGTCCAACCAACAGTACAAAATTATCAAAAATAAATTAAAATTATTAAAAAGAAAAGCAGCAAATCCACACATTTGTGAAGCTGGAGCCATAAAATGTTTTTGTATAAAAAACGACTAGTCAGTTAATCGGCTAATCATTTCAGCTGTACTTGTATAAATTGTTGGGTAGTTTAACTTATAATAAAACATCATATTTTATAAGCTTAATTTGTAAAGTAACTAAATCTGTCAGATAAATGTAGTGAAGTAAAATGTACAATATTTCCCTCTGAAATGTAGTCGAGCAGAAGTAGAAACTGGCATGACAAGGAAACACTCAAGTAAAGTACAAGTACCTCAAATTTCTACTTAAGTACAGTACTTGAGTAAATGTACTTAGTTACATTCCACCACTTCTAATGAGTTTACTCAATAAAATCCAATTTATTTACAATCTAACAGCCTAAGGAAAATACAAACTTCTATCATATACTATATTGTCAATATCTGATCAATGTTTTTTTTTAAGTTTCATAAAGTTTGCATAGCACACTACTTATCTTCTCACTCTTCAGTGGTCTGTTCTCCCTTTGCCTCTGTTCTCTCATGTGTTACATAACATATGTTAAAATGCTTGTGTGTACAGCAATGAATGATTATATGTCACTAATATTTTTGGACCATGCCGTTTATGTAACGTACGTTTTTTGTTAGTAGTCCAGTTTTTAAATGATCAGATTGATTAGTATGAATAAAGGCAAACAAGAGGGGCGTTAGCTTTTAATATGTATATTTATAGACTTTGTTTGCTAACACAGCAGAATTCTGTTCAGATGACTTGCAGCTTACTTTCACTTTCCACATTTAGATATGAAAGTACAGTCAGTTTTCTTTCTTTTGAAAATATATGTTATAGTTTTATATATATTACTCTTGTCATTTGCAAAAGGGCATTACATGTTGTAACATTAGTCCATAAACCAATCAAATAATGTGATATTAGTGGTAGTAAAGCACTGATAATGTTTTTTCAGGTGGTTTACACTGTTAGTGATCACAGGATGTAAGAACTACAGAAGTTGTCCATTCATCAGTAGTGACACTAACCCATCTTAAGAAGCTCTGACCTCCACTAACAGGGGATAATTAACTTCCAGGAGGAGTGTTTACAGGCGTGTGGTGGGTCTGCACACCAGAGAAGAAGTTGCACTGCTCACACTGAACTGACAAGAGAGAAAACCTCATGCAAAGACATGATAATGATCTACTACAACCAAGTGGTGCGGGCTGCTATTATCACCCCGAGGACAAAAGAGATGTTTACGTCTTGCTGCGGGCTGGGAATGCACCACAGAAACAAACAAAAAAAATCAGACTGAGATCTGCAGATGAACTGGGTGAATCACATGTGTCTTCTGTGCAGCCGGTGCTCATGAGTCTCTGCATGCACCAAGCCTGCTTGCCTATGCAGAGCAGCGCAGATGGGCGTGAGGGGGGATGGGTGCTGTCAGCTCACAGATCAAGCTGTGGGTCGGTGGTCCCATTGCTATTCACCACACAAGCACGTAGGGCATGTCAGACACGCTCCATGGAGACATACCAGGGGAGGATATTGTGTTTTGGTTTTGATGCTGTTCTGCAGTGTCTGCTATAGGTTCAGAGGAGCTCTTCGCTAAAGAGAGGTGTGAGAAGTGAAAGATAAACTCTGCAACTGTGCAAATATTCTGCTGATGGAGCAGTTTTGGATTGTGTGTAACAATTATGCCTTTTTTTCTCTTCATGTCGCATCAGCTGCGTTTATAGGTTACTGATAAGTCAGTGCTGATGCTGCACATTTGGAAGCAGGTATTTAAAGCTAGTTTCAGTCAGCTAAAACACTTTTTACACATGGTTTGACAACATTTTATTTATTTATTTTTTCATTTTTGTCTGCTTAATTTTAATTAAAGTTAAGCAATACTGAGTAAAAATTTGACTATTTAAAGCATTGCTTTTTATGGCCTTATCATTACATAAAATAGATACTTTTAAAATTCATATTCATTCATGCACATTAGTCATATTGGCATATTTTGTGAAGAATTTGGGTTCTGGACTACAATTTAAGATCACCTTCTTGGAGGGTCTTCATGAGTTATGATAATCAGAAGCAGAATTAGAATCAGAATCAGCTTTATTGACCAAGTATATGTACACAGACAAGTTGTGTATGTATACAGGGATAGACATAACAAGGACAACAAAGCTGAACAAATAAAGGTAAAGAATAGACAGGACTATTATGTACACAAGTATGTGAAATTAGTTTGAATGGGTTAAATGAACACATCCACTTAAATGTATCAAATATATTTAAATACACCTCTGCTAATTGAAATAATAATATGCTATATATGATATATAATTTACTCACTAAGGCCTATGAGGCTCTCCTTTATTTAGTCTATAAATAAACCATTTTTTAGCTGAGCATCAGTCTCAGAGTGTAACATTGACAAAATGCCCCAAACAATACCATTATGTCATTTCTTTGTTGGAAAAAGTTTGTCTATTGTTGGTGTGCCCACACAATCAGATGGAAATGAATAATTTGGAAACTGACGTCAGAGGTGGGATTGCCTAGAACGGAGGATCTCGTGTGCGCTCGGCTCCGCTCTCGGGTGTTTCCGGACTGTGGGTTAAATCCCCGCCCCGCTTCATTCCTGCGTTGTTTGGGGACAGTAGGAAGATGGCGGCGGCCCCGCTGTACTGTGTCTGCCGGCAGCCCTACGATGTGAGCCGGTTTATGATCGAGTGCGACATCTGTAAAGACTGGTTTCACGGCAGGTACGTGGGTTATGGTGTCTTTTATGGATGTGGTTCGTTAGAAGCGACAAACACTGATTGTTTATTAAAGAAAGGCGACGGTTCTCTAAGCGGTGTTGACTGGTAGCTAACTTAGCTTGCTAACGCTAGCGGTGGGCGACGGGGGTTTTAAACCGTCTATTGACACGACTTTACGAAAGAAAGTGGGGTTTCTTCCTCTGAAATAGGCTTGAATTCAGTGAATTGTTCTGCCAGTGAGACTAAGACTAACGACAGGTGCCTGGTATATGTTATTACGTTAATAACAAACGCTATCGACTCAAATATAGCCTATAGCAAATACTTTTTATCTGCTAATATGCGGATCTATCAGGATTGCCGAACTGTGTCAGTCAACCTGAGTGATCAAAAGCATGGCGGGGTCATCGTGACATACAAAGGCTTTAATCTTTGTCAGCTCCTTGTAGTCACTTTAGAGATAACTTTAATGTTGGTCTTACTTTGATTTAACATATTAAGAGCCGGTTAAGCCAGTCGTTGTGTACCAGTGAGTGGATCCAAGCTCGCAATCTGGCTTAGCAAGTTAGGTTATCCAAGGTAATGGCAACCTCGGCCAACCTTTTTACTGTAAACTTGTTTACACATCATTGCATTTCATACACAACTTCTGTTTGTTTTTGTACACAACCTGCAGGTTATTATTACACCTGATTAGTTAATAATCTATTTTAATACATGTAAATATCCAGCTGTGTTTGTAACTTGAGCTGTTTGTGTTTTGATGTGTTTTCAGTGGTTTACTTTATTAAAGAAAGCAAATGGTAGAGAACAAGGAGCTTGTTATGGTCGGGGTTTTGATTGACAGCTTGAGAAATTTAAATCCCCCTTTCAACCAGAGGAGGCACATGGCAGGGGACCCCTAGTGGTGAACAGGGGGATTATTTAAAGGCACACATGTCCCTGGATTGCTTATGGTCGTTTTTTTGTCCTATTTTCTCATTTTTTAAATATTATATCCTCATTACTGATTACAAGTGGTGTTTTATAGATGGTTTTTATGATTCATGCTGTGTGTGGGTGTGTGGGTTTGTGGGTGGTGGCTGTCAAAATCATAATGGGAATTTTATTGTTGTGTAATACAAACCCTTTTGTGTGTCTGAGCATGTATGGCCTGATTTCAGTCATACATGCTCTAGTCCACACACCTGATATTGTGACAGATACTCTACACTTTGGGGTCAAGATCATTTGGGACTGACAAACTGTACTTTTAATTGGATGATCAGGTTCAACCCCGTTATCAGGCGCTATAAAGACAGGGGGCTGTTGTGTAGCTCGCCTTGTGCTCTGATCCTTAGAGATCTCACCATAGGGATGAAGAACATGTATTATAGCTGTTGTCTCATTCTGTGTAGCGTGTCAGATGGAGGTAACCAGCAAGACCTGACTGTAGAGCTGTGACGATTAGTCGATTAATCGATTAGTTGTCAACTATTAAATTAATCGCCAACTATTTTGACAATCGATTAAATCATTTTTTAAGAAAAAGTGTCCAAATTCTCTGATATTTTCTGGTTTCTTTAGTCCTCTATGACAGTAAACTGAATATCTTTAGGACACCTTGGGCGTTGGGAAACAGTGATCAACATTTTCACCATTTTCATTTTATGGACCAAACAACTAATCAATAAATCGAGAAAATGATCGACAGATTAATGAAAATAATCATTGGTTGCAGCCCTGCCTGACGGTGTAACTGCCACTTTTTATGTTTTTGGCCCGAAGTCCATAGGCCGATTCAGACAAAAGTTACACATGCCCTGTTCTTCAGTCCTTTGAATCAGCCTGTGTGGGCGCATCTCCACGGCAACTGTTTATGAATACAATAATCTGTTTTTGCTCGTGTTGAAATGACGGAAGCCATTGCGTAACCACATTAAGCGCGCTGCCAAAAAACTTGGCGGCCAGAATTTGTGGCGTATCAGAGCCAAAAAAGACTGGCTGTGTGTCATGTGCCAGCGAGGAAAAGGAACAAATGTTGGAGCTTCCCCCATTGATGACTAATAAGCAGATACTCACACACACACTCTCAGAGCAGAGCTCCAAAAACAGCCACATTTCCTGCCTCTTTCCCACGAGGCTGGCCAGAAGGAAAGGGATATTCTCTGGCTGTGGATGATGGCACGCCGATGGAGTGGAAAGGAGAGGAGCTCAACCTCCCGGTGCCTGTTTGTCAGTGTGCTTGCTGAGCTGCTGTTTGTGTTTCGTGAGGGGGACTTTGTCTTGCTGCCTCAGTTTCTGGAGAGTGTCCTGTTTTCCGTCACCTGTATCTCTCAGCAGCTCAGTACACAATACAGCCTGGGACTCTAATGGGATGAGGACTCGGGCATGGTAATCAGGACACTGAGTGGTTTATATGTGTTGGAGTAGTGATCAGTGCGGCGACTGGAAAGCAAAAAGAACGTGAATTTGTCTAGAGACGCTGCTCTCAAATGCTTATATGTGTAGACTCCCGTACAGGCACACATGGCCCCCCCAAGTCAAGTCTTGTATCACAGTGCCAACATTAGACAGATTTCCCTGGTCTATCAGGGACCCGCATATGGGAGGAGATTTTTTGTTGTAGGGATGCACCAATCCAAGTTTTTCTCTCCCGATACTGATTCAACTCTCTTTCCCCCACATTTAAAATCGGTATACCACTCTGCAAGTAACTTGTTTATGATAATTTTTATGCACGTTAATTTGTAAGGTATTTAACGTGGATTGGTCACATCATGGCTGATACCCAATCCTATTACTCAGGTCAGTATCTGCAGCTATACCGATTCAGCGTAATGGATCATTGCATCACTAAAAAGTAGTCGCACACAGGGTGTAACAGTGGTAAATATAAGCTATAATCAGATCAGTCATTGTTATATATCCTAAAGCAGTGGCAATGTCTAGTAAATTTAATTATGGTCAAATTAGAGCATTCTTCATGCACATCACTGGTTTGATACGTCTGTGGACCATGAGACTGATCTACCAAAGACTGATTTTCCTTCTTAAATACTTTTATCTGAAAAATCTTTAGAAGTGATAAAACTATCCACCATTTCAGAAGAAAAATGAACGATCAGAGCGAGAATTGATTTGGGGTTTTCTCCTCTCCTCTCAATCTTCTTGTGACCCAGATTTACCCTGCTACTAGAGTCTGTGTTTTAGATTACAAATGTTAGTTTGAACTCTGTTATTTACCATTTAGAGCCTCACCTAATTACAAGACCTGCCTCTGTAAACGGATTGTTTTCAGTGCTTCCAAGATGCCAATTTACGTCAACACTGTGGATGCTGGCGTGCTGGAAATCCTCGCTGGGTCACGTCGGATCACAGGGTTTACCCCGCTGTAGGTGTCAGGCACTTCGCTCAGCCCTGTTGTCTGATTTAGGTATGGACGGTGGGGGTGATGTTACACCAGCAGGGCTCAATGGGACAGAGGGAGTGATTGATGGGCGCTCCGGCTAGCCAAGTTCAATGCACGATCCGTCAATGTCGCACAGAGTGTGGGCACACTAAAGAGAGATGGATAGCCTCTACAGAGTGCCTTTTTAATGTTTACGCTAAGTGGATGGATGGACGGACAAGTGGAAGGATTCTTCTTTTTTTTTACCACTGTTGTCCATGAAAGAGACGTTTCAGATCATTTGTTTAGATTTCTGATAAGTTCATTGGCCAAAGTAAAGAGTGGCCTCATAGCTCCTGTTAAAAGCTATGTTTACATTCATTAGCAAGGCTGTCTCTTGGGGGCAGGGAAACTGCATTACTTCCAGCTTGATCAATGTTGATTAGGGGTCAACAGCCTCCTGTATTGATTACCAGTCACATTGAATTATGACATTAAAGATACAGCAGACAAAATTGAAAACTTAGTTCAGAAATATCACTCTTTAAATAGTATTCCACTTAATTTGGGAGTGGATTTGGATCTCTCTGTGCCATATTGAATCCCGACTGTCGAGACTAAAAGGCTAAAATTTAATTTGGACAGCTCAGTGTTACTGTCATTTTAAGTTTACCTCTTAGTCATCTTATGTTCAGAACAATATTGTAATTCATGATATCTTAAAAAATGCTTAACGACAAGCGTAGAGAGAGGATTGCATCCACAAGCCAGTCAGTCTTTAGGTGAGTTCAGACTGAGTTTGTTAGCTGATGCATTTCAGCAGCAGACAGTCACAAGACTGGTGACTTTGTAGGTTTTACAGGGGCACTGGGGGCCTTAAGGCAACCATGTTGAAGACATGTGTGAAAGCAGAGTCTAGGTGCCTCAAGGAGCCTCAAGGCAACTCAACCTGCACCAAAAACAATTAAGTTGTTAAAACTCCCTGGGGCTCCCTGACGCCCCATAAACAACAAAGTGATCCTCTTTTGTTGTTTATCAGCTGACTGCAAAGAAGCCCGCGGTCTCCTTCAAGCTGTAACCACGGCGGGGATGTTAGGTCGCTTTTACGCATAGCTAGCTAAAATGATTTAACCAGTTAGGCCAAAATGACAGATCCCTATCCATCTGTCAGGGCTCAGTGGCTCTTACTGCTGTCCAAGTCCAGCACTGTTTATGTAAGCTTTGGCTGAGTGCATTAGGAAAAGGGCCGGAGGAGTCAGGTGCTCCTCTGGGGTAGATAAAGATAGCCAGGTGTGTTTAACTGCCCTCATCTCCTCTCTATCTCGATCTCTACCACCCATCCATTAGGGATCTGCCAGTTCCCTAATGTAGGCGTGTCACCGCCCCATGCAGAGCGGTTATTTAGAGCTTAAAATAATGGTGATGCCCGCCTCCAGCTTTTGTGTTTCTGCACCGATCATGGAGGACAATGAACCCCTCACAGTGCATGGACTAATGAATAAGCCCTCTCAGTCACACAGGAAGGAGGCCCTTGATGAGAGGAAGTGGAGGGAGAGGGGCTGTTGATGTGCAGGGGTTTAGCCAAGTACACACATCTCCTCTCTTTCAGGAAGGGATGTTTTGCTTGTTAATCTGCTGCAGTGGCGTCACAGAACAACCCTCCAGTCTGGCTAAGGCGAGGTTTTTGTTTTTATCTTTGTGAGACATGACTATACTCTCTCACTTTATATCACAAAATGCTCTGTTGTTGTCCTACAACATATGATAACATTATCTCAATAAGTATAAAGGTGACGTCGGTGCATTTGTCTCCAATCTGATCCCTGCTCTGATTGCTTTCCAAGCAAATGAGCTCCAAGAACGATTTGCACACTCGCCAGCTTCGCGATGATGCAACACACCATCAAGCCTGAGCAAGGCAGGAGCAAATACTTGGCCCTCTTTCCCTTTTCAGCTGAGTTTCCTCCCCCCTTTTTTACTTTCTCTGTCTCAAGTCCACACAGTTTCACGAGCTTGGGTGCGTTGTTAAGTGGTGATCGTTACAGGTGACACATGAGCTGAGTCAGGCCAGCATAAGTGGCACAGTGCCCTGATTTCCCACTGTGGCATTACATGAAGGAAAGTGAGATGAGGACAACAAAGTCACCTTGGGTGTGCACACACTCCCCCTCGCATATCTCGACGAACCCGGCGGCAGGGAGCCGTGTGACTCATGCTTTCCCCCAGCGAACAGCCACATGTTTGAACCAAGATTCCTGATACATGAGCTAGACTTAATACTACAGCCAAGCACTGTACAGTGTTATTGTTGGTCATCCGCTTGCTCACGTGCAGGAGCAGGAGTGTTTCTTTTTTGCCATTTCCTATTTTTATAGTTATTTCTACGAATGTTGGAGACAAAAAGAACCTTGTAAAAAAGATACTTTGACATTAACAAGCCAACTTAATTGCAAATCAAATATTCTATCAGTAAGTTGATAATGCATTTGTTTAATAATGATTATGGCTACTAAATGCATGTTATTATGACCCTTTCTCCCAACTTAGTAGTTATATATGCTTGTCTGCATTATAAATGCTCTTTTCAACAAGTAAATGTTTGCAGTGCAGCCAGTAATAGCACAAGGTATGTACGTATGTGGTAAGCTACTGTTGATATCCTGTTAGTGCACCAGGGTGATTGAGGCCATGCATTCACACGAGCTCACCACTTCCTGATGAGTTAATGGCTCTCGGCCTTATTTCCTTTACAGTTTCCTGCAATTTCTTGCAGATCAAAGCTGAAAGCAGGCTGCCATTAGCTCCATCCCTCCTGCAGGCGTTCTCCTTTTTAAAACAGAGGATATATCAGCAGCAAATCCATCATTTATACCCTATATCACTAGAGCCCAAAGGAAGGAGTTGATGATGGTTTGAAGAAAGTTTCAAGTCAGCATGCTTGCAGTTTTGTTATGGATTGCATAGTGTAATTCCTTCCTTGGGGTCAGGCATCACAGTGCTAATGGTGCTTAGCGGCATGTTTCTTAATTAGCCGAATGAAAAACAAGCAGTGGAAGTGAAATAATTACATTGGCCGTGGTCATGGGAGAAGTCAGATTAGCACAGTTGTAGCTTTGTGTTGTGTTTCCTTTCTGATCACGCTAGTAGAAAGTCTGGATGCATTAATTATGTTTCTTAACTGACTTCAAATCATATTTTCCAAACTACAATTTGTGCATCATCTAAGTTTTTATTGTGATGATGTTTGTGCGTAGATATGGACACGCCAATAAGCGTTTAAGCAAAGTAAAGAAATGGCCACGGATTGCAGGAAGAGTATTAGAAACGGACATTCAACGGTTATGTCCAGGTCAAGTGGGGACACACATTGTCATTGTCTTCAGATCTCAAAAATCACTTTAAAATGACAAGCATATGGTGGCCTGTTTTATACAGAGGGTCCTTTTGTGTGTGTGACCTCTCCCTCACATCACTTAACCATAAAAATGACCGGTGCACATGCTTGAGTCACACAAACATGCAGCTTGCAGTTTTTCTAACTCTAAATAGCCTTTGGTGTCCATTCAGGCTGAATGGCAACTCGGTTGCTGTTCAACCCATGCGGCTCTGGAATGGGGCTCTGGTATGCAGCAGAGGAATGTATGTGTGCTGCTGCCTGTGGTTTGGCTGTTGCAGGACAGTCAGGGGGGCAGCGGTATGAGTGACACTGGTGCAGATCTGTGGCGGAAAAACGTAAGACCGGAACAAACCTGTACAAGCAGTTGATGCTCAGCCAAGGTTTTGACCGTATGCCGCATTCACGTGATGGAGGCAGAATGGGAAGAACAGGAAAACCTCCTGTTATTCCAACTTGGGAGAGTTCACGGTTTTTCCAAGATGGTTAGCCGCACTGCTAGCTTTGTAGTTACATCATTTATATAGCCTAAATGAGCTATTTTTGTTGTGTTATGTGGTTTATTAACAAGTTTATGGATCGATTGTATTAGTGTTAATATTACATTTTATTTAGATGTAGCTTTGCAGTCATTTTGCCACCTCTTTGTTGACACTTCTTGTGGCCCGATATCTTCGACTCTGGATTACAACTTTGAGGCTGATGTGTGTGTGATGTGTGATGTGTCAGTTTTTCTGACTTGGTTGCTCAAAAATATGGTCTAAAACGGCGTGACGTGAAAGCGGCATTAACCAGGGCCATGCTTACATTATTATTGTGCAAACGCTTTGAAATGTGCTTCAGATGTCCTGTCTCAAAAACCAGGCTGCAGTTGCAGAACATTTGTTGGAAAAATAGATCAGAGCAAAGGTCATTCTCCAGATCCAAACTGTACTTTGCTGTTTCTCAGTGTTTGTTTATCGCAAAGCTGTAACCCCTGACATCTCCTCTGGTAACACACACAGTGTTTGACAAAGTTTGACATTAGCTTGGGTGTGATTAAGCTGTTTTTAACTTCTCCGGGTCAGACAAAGAACTCAATGGTGCCCACAAATTTAGTCAACACTCAAAATCATGTTTTATCGTCAGTTTCTCTTCAAGATTTAACACTTAACTAAGCTATGCTGCAGTTGATAACTACCTACTTTTACAACAAAATGTTTTGTTACAAAAATGTTTTGCACATCTGCTTTATTGAAATAAATTTTATAATCTCCTGTCTCCGTCTCCAGCTGCGTGCAGGTAGAAGAGCATCATGCTGTGGATATCGATGTTTACCACTGTCCCAACTGTGATGTCGTACAAGGACCCTCCCTGAGTGAGTGCTGCTATTTGTCATTAGTGGCATGTTTCCTTTGCTTTTTGTCTCCCTCCCTCCCTCTCTCTCTCTTTCTCAGTCCTAACATGTATCTCATTCATCAAACACTGTCCTCTGACTGTCTGCCTTATGTTTAAATGTCTACCCCTCTTTCCATTCAGTTTTTCCCCTCCCACCCCTGTCCCTATATGTTGGGCTGGTCCCAGGGGAAAAGGGCCAGTCTCTGCAGTGTTGCTCAAGTCTGGTTTTTTTTTCTTTTAAGGGGGGGATGGTGGGTTAACCCTGGACAGCCCAGAGGGCAGACATTAACTGGCTAATTGAATGGTGTTGTAAGCCCTCCACTTTGATTGGACAAGCCCCTCGATCTCCATCTCTTAGCACAGGGGTTGAGTAGTGAATTAATGTCCTTTAAAAAAAGTGTTGGTGATGGGCATAATTTACCATTTTGTTGGGAGAACAAGCTTCATGGGGGGACATGATAAAATTAGAACAAAACAACACTGTGAACCTCTGATGTCTCTGTTTGTTGCAGTGAAAAAGCGCAACAACTGGCACAGGCATGACTACACAGAGCCAGACGATGGATCGAAGCCGGTGCAAGCTGGCACCCCAGTGTTTATCAAGGAGCTCCAGACCAGGACCTTCGCCAGGTAGATATCATTTTGGCCATGTGTGCTTATAAATTGCCTCACTTGTCAACCCAACCACCAAGGGTCAAGCCTCGTTCATATCTGTTTAACCATAAATCTGGTTAAGACGTAAGGGTTTAACAGCAATCCTGCCATAGATGAGGTTGTTAATTTATAGTTCAGCATCGGAATTTACCTGCTGATAGCACCACCGCAACAGTAGATGGATGTATTACACATGATCAAGCTGTATTGTATTTATATTCCCCACTGTAACTGTAGATGGGTTTCCATCCACCTACAGGTACAGTGGGGAATAAAAAAAAAAATCTAAATATGACATATCGAAAATTTTACACTTGAGGGAGTTGGAAAAGTTGGTGCAGCAACAAAGAGAAAATGCAACAAAGTGCAATGGCAGCAGATTGAGCAAATAAATCATAACGTGCATGAAGCATGTGGCCTAAATGTCCACTGAAGAGAAATGAGAATACAATTTTAGCAGACTAAAACACCAAGGAGCGATGAGGAGACTGTAACCTTCCTCCAATTGATACATGAAACAACCATAAATGCCATATTTCCATCACGTTTTCGGCATTTAGATAGAAACCTGGTTTGTGTTTACGGTCATTAGTTTGTTATATAGGGCGACGATGGGCTATGCAAGTACTCCGTCCGTTCTTTTATTCACTGTGATACGGAGCAATGTTTGCTGTGGCGATGGTTTTGCTAGATTTGCGTTATTGAAAAACAGCAGATAACTGAGCCTTTCTTCAACCTGCTTAATGTTGTGTTCATCTCCACCAACATTGGAAACTTGTTGGAGAAAAGCAGCTGAAGCTAACCAATCACAGTTCTTACTGTCTCCCACCAGATATCTTCGTACTCGCTGTAACCCCCACTCAAATGTAAAATATTTAAGGAGTCATGACTCTGAGGCTGTGTTAATAAAACGGCAATAGATCAAGTTTACTGAACTTATTATGATCTTGTTTCAGCGGTGAGGAGATTCTGATGCGGATGAAGGGCGAGCAGGTGACACCCAGGTACCTGGAGAGACACGGCTTCAACTACCCCATAGCAGTCACAGAGATGGAGGGCCTGGGACTCAAGCTACCAGTGCCGACTTTCTCTGTCAAAGATGTGGAGCAGTATGTGGGTAAGGACACTTAATGATGAACGGGCTTTATTCTGCAGCGTAAAACAGTTGCCGTCAGCTGTATCAAATTTACAATAACACATTAATGTTTATCCTTTGGGAAGGACGTGGGCTCTGTGATTGGAATACACAGTAGCCTCAGTCTGCTTAAAAGCTAATGAAACCACCCAACACCAGCCAGCTAAGTGGCCATCGCTGAGCAGACGCCATCTGTGTGTCAATATGAACAGGTCTCCAAGTTCATGGGGTTTTAACCCACTTATCAGGCATCAGGCGACGGCTGAATGAGTTCTAAATGAGTGACGTCTAAGCTTTCACTACCCTCTATATGACCACTACGCTTCCTTATTGAAACAGCCTGCCACGTCCCAGCTCCTATTACAAGCCCATTACCAAGCCCACTGGTGTTTTTATCATTAAGTTCAGATTACAGACTCCCTCTCTCACTTTATCTCTCTTTCTCCCGTGCCCTATTGAGCATTAAGCCAAGGCACAGGTGTTGTGAGCAGGGACTGAGTGTCGGGTTACATTTCTTACAGTCAGAAGACAATGAGACAACAGCAGTGAACGCTGATGTCTTCTGTGTCTCACTAGGGTCTAAGTGGTTGTGTGGCCAATGATTGGGCCCAGTGGTAGAGCATTGGTGATTGATCAGTGGAAGTTTCATGATGGAGGTCCTATAAATACAGAGACACTGAACAAAATATAAATCTATGGCTTTATTTTTATATTTATGACCCATCAGGGTGGCATATGGTATGTGAAACACCGTGTCATGCTGGTGTCTATATGTAGACACATACAGCACAGCAAGAACAATACATGGAGACTTAAGATGAGACGTGGCTTGGATTGACTTGATTCAGAATGACTGGGGTTAAACAGCGGTTCAATTACTGCCGGGGACCTTTGCTGCATGTCTTACTCCTCTCTCCCCCCATATTTTCTGTCTGAATCTCTGTTTTGGCTAGCCAAAATGCCGAAAAATGCTGTATATAGTGCAGTACTTGCAACCAATTTGCATGAATGTAAGTTTTTGACAAACAGTGCACTTCCATAAGCTGCCTGAGCAAAACTGACTTGTGGTTTAGTTCTGGAGCAGAAACATCTGATTATTTGATAATCCAATTGGCATGTATAGGAATGTAAAAATATTATAATATCACAGAAACCAAAAATATACTAATGTGATACTATATAGGATTTGAAAGATGATATAACTCGCCCCATTTGTGACCTTGGCGCTCCATATATTATGCCATGATTCGGTTAGATAGTATTCGTACGCAAACCTTAGCGGGAAATTCAAAATTATTACTTTTTATTACGCAGCGATTTGTATCTTTAAAAGTATAGCCCCGGCCCGTGCGGCCAACTTAACGTACGTCCAGTGAAGAAGTAGATCAGAGCAGAGTGAAGCAGAGTCTGTCTGTAGAAATACTGGATTTGAACGTTGGTTTGACCCCAGGCAGATACTTTATCACTCCAGGCAGACGGTACACATCTGTGGGATTGCAAAACTACCGTTTGAAGAAGCAGCTGGTTAACGCGTAAAAAATAACATGACGTTTGTGTAGGAAACGCTACGTGAATTAATTATGGAGTAACGTACAGAGTGCTGTGGTCACAGAAAATTATCAATAAAGTAATTCCTGCAATATACCATCCTAATATTTACTAATAAAAAGATTAATAAATGGTCCATGTTGATAGTAAAGAGCTTGTTGTCTTAAACTGATTTAAATTAATAAGACCTATTTGCAGCAATTACCTTAATTAATGACCACTTTGACATTACTGGGTGTTGTAATATATTATTATAATGACAGCGGGATGTCAGATAGCTCAAGTGCCTTTCGAGCTGGTTCAGGACTGTGGATTTCAGACATTATAAAAGGTTTTTCTCCTGCTGTTGGGTTTTTTGAAGCTGGTGTTTGAGCTTGTGTGGTTTCTAGGCAGCTTTGTCTCTCGCTGTGTGACTGACTGCCTTTACTCCAGCTGTTCTCTGTCATCAGACGCTGGCCAGCTGGGCCTTCAGAGGTGTTTGTGAGTGCAAGTGCATGTTTGTGTGTGTGTGAGGGGGAGAGCGAGGGAGAACACGCAAAGGGGTAATAAAAAAGGTGAGTGGGAGGGGTGTGGGGAAAATACAACAACCAGCTGTCTTGCTACACACACTGCACCGCGGTCCTACTTCCGGCCCCATGTGTCACCCGAGTGTGATTTGTAGCGTCCCAACTGTTAGCTGTGTCGTCTCTGCTTTGACTTATTTTTTCTCTTCCTTTTTAAGCATCTGTTTTCTGTCTCATACGCGTAAACACACCACATGAAGCTTATGTACGTTCTCTTTCTCACATCTATACATGTATTTCCCTCCATGCTCGAGGCCCACGCACACATAGGCGTTAAATGCAGTGGCCCTCTCACCTCCACCCACTCCTTCCTCCTCCTCCTCTGGGACCGGTGGTCTGGACAGATTGACGGATTGTCTCGCTTGCCCCCCTGTACAGCCCCTCCCCACACTGCCATATTGGTGCCAGTTTCCCTCAGGGCTTGATTTCTAAAAGCACATGGAGATGCCAGCAGGCCACTGACCCCAGTGAACCTCACGCCCACTCAGCAGCCAATTAAAAAGTTGAAGATATTTTTCATTCAAGAGTCCCTGACTACAGAACTTCTCTTTATGATATTATATGGACTAAACGGTATTTATCTCTCATATAGGTGGCAACAAAGTCATCGACGTGATAGATGTGGCTCGGCAGGCGGACAGCAAGATGAAGCTCAGCGAGTTTATCAAGTATTTCACCAAGCCGCTTCGACCCAAGGTCCTCAACCTCATCAGCCTGGAGTTCTCTGACACCAAGTAAGCTATGCTCCCGTCTGTTCGCTCTGTTGGCTGAAGGAAGAGCTTCAGTAAACACAGATTCCCAATAAACACCAGCAGTAAAAGTCAGTCACACTTCTGAAAATGCCCATATAAACCAGGCCTTATCCATTTTAGTTTGGCAAAAAATAGCTTTTTACTACCTTTTTTTTTTT